>AP028446.1:17056725-17515626 GCA_036509395.1 Antheraea yamamai
TTTTATCGGAGTAGACTTTATTATCGATATAGAAGCCAAAAATAATCTTTTTACAATTTTTGTCTGTCTGTCTGTCTGTCTGTCTGTCTGTCTGTCTGTCTTTCTGTCCCTGTGAACACGCATCACGCTGAAAGTACTGAACCGATTTTAACGAAACTTGACACAGTAATAACTAATATTCCAAGGTTACATTTAGGATACTTTTTGTCCCATAAAACGCAAAGGGTTCTCCAGGATAACGAAAGATAAAAAATTGTAGTTAATGTAACAAGACTTTTTTGCAACACCTTAGTACAAGAGCCAGCAACGTTGGAAGAACGAGAATTTTAGCAAAGCTGGTTCTTTAATATGGAGATATATTATGCCCTTCCAAATAGGATTTAGGATACGTGGTAGCCGGTTAACGTTGTGTTTTTTAATACGCATCACACCTTTACAGGTCAAAATTTTGGGTTATAAATAATTTAAGGAACATTTTTTTTCAGTAACTTTTGAACGCTATTAAATATGAATTTATCACTGTCAGGGAATTTTGTTATTGACACTAATATGCCCGATGATATTCTTTATAAATAAAATAATTAATTTCAAACCATTTTATTTTTTCCATTGCAAAGAACATATTTTATTTTATTAACCATTATGATATTGAGATTTCACCGTAAACAATGAAAAACAACGATAAACGTAGACATATGAATTGGGACTGACGCCATCTTGATTACATGCGTCTATAACAGGCACTTTCACAAGTATCACTATCTTTATCAACTCACACAACTCAAATAAAATGAGGTAAACATATCAATGCAGATGCAGAATCTAGCTCTAAGTCTCTTAACGTTTTCAAAGCATTAGCCGGTTCTAACTGGAGTGTTCATCCATAACATTGAGTTCGTTTATACTTTAATATTATACGGAGTCGAATTAACTATGCGAGCTTTCTTTATGATAATAGTGCTCAGATTAACCTCTATAAACTTGAAAAAGTCCAAAACCAGGCCATGAGAATTATCGGGGGTTTCGTTAAAAGTACTCCAATCCATGTTATGGAAAGCGAATTGAGCATATGTCCGTTACATCTTAGGAGACAAAATTTATCTGGCAAAATCTATTTAAATTTAAGTCATTCGAAAAAAACGAACTAGCTAATTTTTTTTTTTTTTTTTTCGGTCTGACTACGCTATTGACCTGGTAAGGTCTTTACAGATTCCCCGGACTACCTAATAACTACCTACCTACCTACCTAACTACCTAATTTATTAGAAGAACTGTCCGCCTCTTTCCAATTACTCTATTGGCGTAACAGAAAAAAAACCATTATTAGTTTCTATTTTTTGTCAATATAAAAATACTCCAATTCAAACAAGTATAAAACATGAAATGTTCACTTTACACACCTGGGTCGATAACATTGATTTGCGCAATATAATTAAAATAAATGTAGATGGTATTTGGAAGCCAAAGAGTCAATATGATATTCTTAAAATAAAAGATATTTGTCTTCAATATATAAATAAATATTACCAAATTTTGTTAAAATATACACTGACGGATCTAAAGCTGGTAATTATTTAGGAGTCGCATTTTTTGACTCAAATTCTAAAACTTTTATGAAATTTCAAATTGATGAAAATATTTCAATTATGCACACTGAATTGATAGCAATTGCAGAGGCCTTATCATTTGTAGAATCCACTGAGTCCATTAAGATTGTTATTTTATCCGATTCAAAAACTGCTCTTCAACACGTAGCTCGATGTACCTTGACTTTTCGAGGAATACCGATAGCCTACACTATTTTGAAGCAATTACTAGATTTCAAAGCAAAGAACAAAGTAATTGTTTTACAATGGATCCCTTCTCATATAGGTATAACTGGGAATAAAAGAGCTGATCTTTTAGCAAGAGAAGGATCCTCCGAAGGTGCTATTATTAATATTTTACCAACTTTTTTGGATGTATGCTCAGTATTTAAAAATAGCTGTTACTCGCATTGGAAGGAATACTTTGATGGGCGTTCTAAAACAAAAGGAATATGGTACAGAACGATTCAGCCACATCCCTTAAGGTCACCATGGATTGATGACAGTACGATTTGCCGTCGGGAAGCAATCACAGGAATGAGATTACACTCAGAATACATCCCATGTAAAAAGTTCGCCTACCTGATGCGTAAAGTACCATCAACATTCTGCCAGAGTTGTGAGCTCATCGATGACGTGCACCACATCCTGGCAGAATGGGTTCGAAGCGAAGATATTAGATTCCGGCTTAATGCTACTGGTTCGTTCCATACTGGTTTGTACAATTCGTTATTGTCTGACCCCATTTCGAAAGATGCTAAAGAATTGTACAAAATTAATATAAGCTATTGTTAAGTTTATTGTCATTCTTATTGTTATATAGTTGTATGTTACTTAGGCAATATAGTCGCGCAGGCGACTAAGCCTTCATTAAAAATAATAATAATATTAAAATTACAGCTATCTTAACATGGTTTGAACATACTTATTTGGTTTACAAAAAAATAGCATCGGGCACATTATTGTTAATAACAAAAATGTCTGGCGATAATAATGTCATGTGTTAGTAGCGTTTCAAAGTTAGTAAAAAACAATACATTAAAAAATTATATAAAAATCAATATTTTTGCCTGTAAAGGTGCGATATACACTAATAAACGCAACGTTTACAGCCAGGTAGCCCGCACACTGTTCGGAAGAACATAAAGATATATAAAAACTGGCTTATGGAAATTCTTTTTCGAAACCATTACTAGCTCTTAGACAAATAGTTATAGGTAAGTGACATTTGACGCGTCGTGTTCATATCTTTTTAATATTTATATTTTTCTTCAATACAATGGAGTGTGAAAAAGTTTTAATACAAGTTGAAAATAGTTATGATATCATTCAGTGTTTCATTTATCATTATTTATTTTATGAATACATATTATCGTTTAGTTTACAATTTAACTATATCAACTTGATATTTTATAATGTAAGCTCTACTGACTGTATAGTAAACGTCTACAAAAAAGGGAAAGGGACTTCGTTAGAAACTGGGGGTCCATAGACCTCCAAAGCTTTTTTTCACATTACCGCCAATATATATATGTTGGTTGCTACGAACGGGTTGTAGCCTTATTTTAAAAAATTTCTCACAAACCATCTGGGTTTGAGTGAGTCCCTTGATAGTTTGGATTCACAATTGGAAATCGATGGTGTGGCTGCAATAAGGTATATTAAAATTTTTCGCGTTTAAAAATACAATTGACACCAGTTATAACCAATTTGGTGCAGACGAAGTTGCACGGGTCAGCTAGTAGAAAATAATCGTCTCTCTTGGAAACCATATCTATCTATACTTTTTCTAATACTAATCTATGTCAAGTAAAAAAATCATTATAGTGACGTCATAACAATAGTTAGAGGACAAAGAAAATATTAGGTTATGAAATGTGTTTCGGTGGTAAATTAACTAATAAAATTTGGAATATTTTAACTTATAATATAGACATTACTATCTTTATGACATCGTGAAGGTTATGAGTACTCGCTGTTTGTTCATTGTAGTAATGATTTATGACGCCAAGAGATGGCGCTTTTTATTTTGCGAACTAAGTATGGTTTGTGTATTGTTAAAATACTAGGTCATTTAGTTGATTGAATATAACTCTTGTCTTTTATAAATAAATATAGTGTTGAAAGTAAAGTGTTGTGTTTTGTGATTGAACATCTGGTGCCGAAACTCGTGGAAATAAGTGAATACAGTAAAAAAAAAAAAAAAAAAAGCGGGTGTAACTGGAAACCGTGAGTAAAGTGAAACAAAGTTGTGTTTAATAATTGAAACGTTTAGAATAAATTGACTATTTAAAAAATGGAAACTCTCGCTCAATTATTTGCTGTGCAAAAAGACTTGTTAGAAAAGTTAATCAAAGCTGAATCTAATTACAAAAAAACACCCAAAGAAAGAATGAAGCTAGTATACATAGAAACAAAGTTGGAAAAATTGGAAGAATATTGGAAGGACTTCAAAGAGGGTCATAAAAGAATAATCACACAAAGTAATCAAAAAGACAAAGAAACGGAACCATATTTCACATCCGATTGGTACGACGTTTTTGAAGAGAAATATACTAGTTACAAATGTTTAATCAAAGAAAATCTACACACATTCAGTGCTACGACTATAGAAACTCGAGATATTACAATACCGCCATATTCGAATACAAGTTGTGAGGCTAAGTTACCTAGCATTCAGTTACCTTCGTTTTCGGGAAAATATGACGAATGGCAAACGTTTTATGATATGTTCGTTTCTTTGATTATAAACAACAAGACCTTATCTCCCGTACACAAAATGCATTATTTAAAAAGTAGTTTATCAGGCGAACCAGAATCGTTAATCAAGAACTACCCTACAACGGATGATAATTTTAATGAAGCATGGGAGCAATTAACCAAGCGATACAACAACAAGCGTTACAATTGTAATTCGATATTACAAACTTTTTTTGCACAGAAATCAATTTACAATGAATCCGCGAAGGCAATTAAGCAGTTGTTAGATATAACTACATCTTGTTTAAAGTCACTGAATAATATAGGAGTGAATACTGGCTCTTGGGATGTTATCATTGTTCATTTTGTAGTTGCAAAACTACCACAAGAATCTCGACAACAATGGGAGTATCATCTGAGCATGAAGTCTGACGATTTGCCCACTTGGACACAGCTCACGGAATTTTTGGAAACTAGATTTAGAACTATAGAGATGATAGAAGGTACCAAATACACAAAGAATAATCAACTGGTTGTCAAACCAGCAGTTCTTAAAGCAAAGTCCTTTCACTCCGGCATACAAGAAGTACCAACCGAACGAAAGACAACCAATGTAACTTGCTCGTTTTGTGATGGTTCTCACTACTTATTTAATTGCAAGCAATTTGGTCAGAAACCAGTACAGGAGCGACATGAGTTTGTAATAAAAAATAGATTATGTTTTAACTGTCTTGCTTCTAATCACTCGGTTAAAAAATGTCGGCAATCTACAACCTATCGTAAATGTGGGAGACGACATCACTCGTTAATACACACTGTTTATAAGAAGGAGAGCGATAACAATGTAGTAAATCATGATATTATGAATAAAAGTAATGACACACAACAACACACAACACAAGGACTGCAAGGACAAGCACCACAGACAACGCATGTTGTAGCGAACTTTTCCAGAGACGACATTCAAAGCTACAACGTTTTATTAGCTACCGCAGTTATCAAAGCAAAATCACATAACGGTTTTAACTATGTAATTAGGGCGTTACTAGATCAGGGGTCGCAAGCTTCATTTGTGACAGAAGCTACAGTACAATTACTTGGACTAAAACGAGAACCTATCAATGGTTGGGTGTCAGGTTTGGGAGATGGCCATACAAGGATCAAATACATGGTATCGTTGCAATTACAATCACGTCATACTCCTTATCATTCACTCCAGGTAAATGCATATGTTTTAGGCTCACTTACGTCAATGCTTCCGACTTGCAATGTTTACTCACCACAATGGGCAGAACTACAATCTAAGCCGCTTGCAGATCCACATTTCACCACATCAGGTAAGATAGACCTTTTGCTTGGAGCTGAGGTCGACAGTGAAATTTTGCTTAATGAAGTTATTAAACATCCTCAAGGTAATTTGATTGCTCAAAACACCGTTCTTGGTTGGGTAATATCAGGAAAGGTTGCTAAAGATACATCAATAAAAGAACGTATTTTCAGTATGCACATACATGTTAGACAAGAAGATGAAATATTAAAGAGATTTTGGAAATTAGAAAATGAACCAAATAACATTCAAAAGAAACTTACTCAAGATGAAATAAGATGCGAAGAAATATACGAATCAACAACAATAAGGAATAAAGAAGGAAGATTCATAGTGAAATTACCTTTTACTAAGGAAGACCCAGAATGTTCATACGGAAACTCTATAGATACAGCTACAATGAGATTTAATTACTTAGAAAAGAAATTTAACAAAGATCCAAAGTTCCATAAAGAATATAGAAAAGTTATAGAAGAATATATAACACTTAATCACATGAAACTAGTAGATCAAGAAAAGATAGATAATCTTAAGGCAGTTTATTTGCCACATCACGCTGTCGTTAGAGAAGAAAAACAGACAACTAAGCTACGAGTTGTATTCGATGCGTCGTGCAAGGGTAGTAATCAGGTTTCACTTAACGATAATCTTTTAATTGGACCTAAGTTACAGCAAGATCTAAGACATTTGTTAATGAGATGGCGAACTCACAAAATCTGCATCATAGCTGACTTAGTTAAAATGTATCGTCAGATTCGAGTAGCTGACGAGGATACAGATTTTCAAAGGATTTTGTGGAGAGATCATAGAGATGGACCAATTCAACATTATAAATTATTAACATTAACATTTGGGACAGCTTGCGCACCTTATCTAGCAGTCAAAACTCTACAGAAGCTAGCCGAAGAAGAACAAGAGAAATATCCGACAGCCGCAGAAATAACCAAAAAGGACTATTACATAGACGATCTGATGACTGGTTGTGAAACAGAAAGTGAAGCAATACATATTTTCGAAGAAATGAATTGTTTAATGAGATCAGGAGGTTTCGCACTTCAGAAATGGAGCAGCAATAATAACACGTTATTAGACTACATTAGTAAGAAAAACCATAGAGAAGATAATTCAATAATTATTAAATCAGATCACATGACAAAAGTAATAGGCATACGATGGAATAGAGAAACAGACAATTTCGAATACACGATCAGTTTACCAGAAATGAAGAAAATAGTTACTAAGAGACAAGTGCTATCTGATATCGCAAGACTGTACGATCCTTTAGGCTGGATTGCGCCAGTAGTGGTAGTTGCTAAATTGTTCATTCAAAGGCTATGGAAATCAGGACTTGGATGGGATGATGAAATCAAAGACGAACTTTTAGCGCAGTGGATGAGATTTAGAGGAGAATTAATAGAAATAAAAAATATACTTGTGCCAAGATGGTTACATACTTCATCAGAGTCTCAAATAGAACTGCATGCATTTTCAGATGCATCTCGATCAGCTTATGCAGCTGTGGTATATCTTCGAGCCATTGATGAATACAGAAATGTTGCAGTGAGTTTGATATCCGCTAAAACCAAAGTTGCACCAATTGAAAAGGAAATGTCCATCCCAAGATTAGAACTTTCAGGAGCAGCTCTCGCTGCAAAGCTTTTGTCTGAGATATCACAAATAATGGGCGTATCTAAGAATAATTTATACGCGTATACTGATTCAACGGTGGTGTTAGCTTGGTTAAAGGGACCTGCGAGTCGATGGACTACATTTGTGAGTAATCGTGTTTCAGAAATCCTAACGATAATGAGTTATGAACAGTGGGGGCATGTAACAACCGACATTAATCCAGCAGACTGTGCGTCACGTGGATTAAGCCCAGCAAATTTAAGAGCAAATGATTTATGGTGGAATGGACCTACTTGGTTAAAAGAAGCAACCCTAAAAAGAGATCTACCTAATATAGAGGACACGTACGAAGAAGAGAGAATAGTTAAATCTTTAACTGCCGTATCACAAATATCAGAAGAACTGCCATGGGAAAGATTTTCATCATTAACTAAAATGTTGAAGGTTTTATCATACTGTAGAAGGTGGGTGATTATTTACAAATTGCCAAAGAGTGGAACAGTCAAGTCAAATTTTGTGTCGTATGAAGAAATGAGACAAACATTGTTAATTTGCATTAAGAAAGTACAAGCAACAGATTTTGATAATGAAATACAGCATTTAAAAACTAATGGTTATGTACAAAAGAAAAGCGTACTACATACACTTTGCCCAGTTTTAGACAAAAGTGGCTTGCTAAGAGTTGGAGGACGTATTCATTTGGCCAATGTGAGTTACGACAGTAAACATCCGATTATTATGCCTGCTAAGAATCATCTTACCAAGCTTTTAATAGCAGATGCTCATCAAAAAACCTTCCATGGTGGCCCACAATTAATGTTAAATTATTTAAGAGGAAAATATTGGATAGTTAGAGTAAGGGATCAAGTAAAGAAGTATTACAGAGAATGTGTTATATGTTTAAGACACTCAAAATCAACAAATAGACAGTTAATGGGTCAGATTCCAGCAGTCAGACTTAAACCAAGTAAGCTATTTATATCAACAGGAGTTGACTACGCAGGACCTATTAATATAAGATTTTCTCCTGGTAGAGGGGCGAAATCTTATAAAGGGTACATCTGTTTATTTGTCTGTATGGTCACACGTGCAATTCACATAGAAGCAGTCACAGATATGACAGCAAAGGGATTTATATCAGCCTTTAGGCGATTTACGTCTAGGCGTGGCTATTGCCGAGATTTGTATAGCGACAATGGCACAAATTTCGTTGGCGCGGATAAAATTTTGCACGACATGTTTAACGCTGCTAAATCTGAGCTACCTAACGAAATTAAAAAATACCTTACCTTGGAATCTACGACGTGGCATTTTATTCCACCACATGCCCCAAATTTTGGCGGCTTATGGGAGGCTGGCGTGCGATCAGTTAAGACGCATTTGAGAAAGGTTATCGGAGAAGTCACCTTAACATACGAAGAGTTTTCCACAGCATTGACGCAAATAGAAGCTTGCTTAAATTCACGGCCCATTTCAGTTTTAAGTGATAATCCCGACGATCCTCTTCCACTGACACCCGGTCATTTTTTGGTTGGAGAACCTTTGATTAATATTGTTGATAGAGACTTTTCAGATGAAAATGTAACAGGTTTAGATAGATGGAAATTAAGTCAGAAGATTGTAAATAATTTTTGGAAAAGATGGTCGAAAGAGTATTTAGTTATATTAAGTAAAAGATATAAATGGAATAAAACAATATGTGAACCAGAAATTAATGATGTAGTAGTAATTAAGGATGATAATATACCACCTGCAAAATGGTTATTAGGTATTGTAGTGCATAAACATCCTGGACCTGATAATGTAACCAGAGTTGTAACAGTTAAATGTAAAAGTGGTTTGCTTAAACGTTCAGTAGATAAAATTTGTATACTTACCAAATAGGAAATTACTTATATTTTTAAGAGATATTGTTACGGTGGGCGGTAGTTGTGTTAAACTTATGTTTACTTTAAATTATTTCTGTTACTTAAGTTTTGTCTTTCTTTATTACATAGAAGTAAGATATTTTGTTTATTTTAGTGATTCATTGAAAATTCTTACATAGCTCATAATATCAAACTTGATTTCTTTAAAATTGTATAGTTATTTAATAGATTGTTAAAGGAACAAGTCCTTGGTGGGCGGTATGTTCATTGTAGTAATGATTTATGACGCCAAGAGATGGCGCTTTTTATTTTGCGAACTAAGTATGGTTTGTGTATTGTTAAAATACTAGGTCATTTAGTTGATTGAATATAACTCTTGTCTTTTATAAATAAATATAGTGTTGAAAGTAAAGTGTTGTGTTTTGTGATTGAACACTGTTGAAGATCAAATGAAAAATGTTTAATGAATCATATAAGTTAATAATACTTACAGAGAGACTGAATCAAGAATCACTTACCCCGAAGAATTTACGCGTAAATATAACTTTAGTAAATGCAACCTCGCCGTTATTATGAGCTAGACATTTTAGAGCCCCGACGTAGCCACTGAACTCGTCTGGATAATCGCATTTGTCTGGGTGTTCGCACATAGAGCAAAGTTGACTGTATTGCGCCTCTGAAATGAATATTCAATTTCCATACTTTATGGTTATGTTTTAAAATGGGATGTTTTCTAGATCTGTTATCCGTGATTTTGTTTATTAATTACACTTAATAATATATAATAATGCTTACTCCAAGCTGAATTTGTTTTCGGATCAGGTGACCATTTTCCAACGATGCAGGACTTACTAAAGAAGGAGGATAAAGCTTTCAGCTCGTTCTCTTTGGGCGATATGCTGTGGTCGTTCATCTTCGGGAACACCGACCTTTTCATTAGCATCGTTAATGGAACCTATTAAATCAAATGACTATGATTATATTATTTAATTAAAAAAAAATATCAAACTAATCATGTGTCTAATGGTAATTTCCACTCCCAGAAAATCAGGAATTTAATTACAAGACTCCTAGTTAAAGCACAAAGTTTTTGCTGGATAGTAGGACAAGACAATTTTGTTTGCGATGCGATCTCCATATACCAGATGTAATAATATCTATCATTTTTTAATGGAAGTAAACGAACAGGCGGGTCACCTGATGTTAAGTGATCACCGCCATCTATTGACGCTAGCAATACCAGGGGAGTCGCAAGTGCGTTGCCAGCCTGTGTTTAGGAGGAATGGTGGGATGGGGAAGGGGGAGAGGTCCTCCGGCGCTCTCATTGACCGAACGAAACGCAACAATGCAAGCACTGTTACTTCACGTCGGTTTTCTGTGGGTCGGGTGGTAGTACCCCGGGCGAGCCGACCCATATATGTTGAAACTAGTAATAGCTTCAGCGTGGCTCTACCACCTAAAGAAATCATAATGATACACTAAATATTATCGAGTTCAATTGATGTATATCGAACTACCAAATGGGGTGGCAGAGATTTTTTTTTTTATTTTAGTTTTAGCAACCACTCTTCTAGATTATTACTGCCCATCTGAATAAGTAACAGTACTAAAAGTGACTTGTGATTTTTTTTATATCTGACTACGTTATTGGCCTGTTAGGGCCTTTATAGCTTCACCGGACTACTAAGACGAGCGCTTAAGGCCCTCAGCCGATTTTATTCAGACAACTAGCCCATGGGTGCACGGCACATCTCGGCTTGGGCTGTTGTCAATACCGCGGATCTGACCTAGCTAAGTTATTCATACATATATTCGCTTGTGAATCATACAATTACGCTTACATGTACGAGTATATTGGATGTAACAACGAACTAAACTATTCGATTCATTTCGAATGAGGGAAAAAAATATAACCCTTCCACCATGTCTGTAATGTGTGCACGTACGTAAGGTGATCTGATGTGTGTACAAGTGATGTACGTGAGTCACTGTATCACGCTAGTAACAGCTCGTGGGCTCCATCCGGGGACGACCTAGGCTCGAGATGCTACCGGAAGAAACGCGACGTATGTGCGGGATCGAATGAGGATGCGTCTTGTGATTATTTCAATGTGCTAGTCGTGGCCTCTTTGTTTGAACTTTCCAGGGAGTATTTGTGGCATCTCAGAATTCGTGATTTGTGGTATTATTTACCTTCGCTTCACTTGTACACTATATTACGTAACATGCCAGCAATATCACAAAATACAGAGTCAAATAACAAAACATTATGAATCATATATAAAAGCCACTACATAACAGACTACGATGCCGTCAAAACCCTAGGTAGAGATACTCGACTGCATGTATATACTGATGAACCCGTCATATTGATTTTTAATAGTTAGTCGTAATTTGGAATCAACCAGAGTATATAAAATCGTTGAGAAACTTGCAGCGCGGCATGACTGCAGATGGACTGTAGATTTCTCGTCGAGGTTTAAAATAAAAAAAAGTCTCATTAAGTAAGAAGAATTCCCACATGCCTAGGTTCCATTGTATAATAAAAAGTCAATACTATACATCAACGAACAAGCTCCATATAAAACAAAAACATTGTTACATATATATTCCATACAGATAAAATACACAATCATCCGCTGAAGTATATAAACATATTGCTCTCTTACAAACAAACAGAGTAGGTAATCGTGTTAAGGAAATCCTAAAAAACAAAAGACTGTTTCTCCAGCTTTCCCCCTTAATATTTTATTTACACTCGCATCCAATTTACGTAGGTAATATAGCTGACAAAGGATATGCCTTTAATATTCCTTTGTGTAATGGAATACATTAGTTTTTAATATCGTTTTTCTCGTTCTCGTGTGACGTGAGCACAGGTTTTGCTTGTTGAATCTAAATCAGAATTTGGGTATGTGTAGAATTATTAACAACTCTTCCAGTGGATTCCATCAAGTGAAGAGCTATTCTAACTTATTTTGGTTATACGTGAAATGTAATATTTTAACAAGCCACCAATTTTATATACTTACCCACTATTTTAATTTTAGGGGATTCAACATTGTTTTTTTAACTAACTTAAAACTGTGAAGTAGTAACTCGTTCTATTAGACAATTATACTTATTGATTACTAGCTTTTGCTCGCGGCGTCGCTTATTCTTATGTTAATTTGACTTATCCTTCGGGCGCGATACTTTTTTTTAGGATTACCATGCAACATTTCATGACATTCAGTTGAATAAGTAAGGCGTAAAAGCATCACAAATAAAAAAAATCATATCCGTATTTATGATGTTAGTATGAATTTTACTAACTAATCAATATTAGTTAATTGGAAAATATGTAATTGAAAACGTGGTTTGCATATTTTTTTTTGTCTGTACTTATACTGTTATAATCAAGGGGAAAGTTTTCCGTACATTAGACTACTTGTAAATGCTACCATGACCATTTTGGTAGGTGGCAAACCCACGCTGAAGCTATTACTGGTTCCATCATGAACGGGTCGGTTCGCCCGGGGTGATACCACCCTCTCGCAGAAAGCCGACGTAAAGTATCAATGCTTGCATTGTTGTGTTTCGTTCGGTCAGTGAGAACGTCGGAGGCCCACCTCCCCTTCCCCTCTCCTCTCTCCCCAAAACACAGGTTGGCAACGCACTTGCGATACCCCTGGTGTTGCTAGAGTCTATGGACGGCGGTGATCATTTAACATCAGGTGACCCACGTGTTCGTATGTCTCCTATGAATGAATTACTTTACTTATGTAAACCCCTTTTTTTGGTTTCTAATTTTTAAATTTGTTTGTAAGAAACATATATCTGTTTTGTATTTCCTTCTACCTTCTTTTAATCCCTAATGAAGAATGAAGAATGCATTACTTATTCATTTTGTTGACAAATCGTCTCTTTGTCATATTTTCGCAACCCCAGATGTATGTTTTTCTTTTTCGGGACAAAAGATTAACACTCGTACGCCTTTCCATCATCATTTAATATTTTTAGATGTGACGGGAATTCCCATGGTAGAGACATCACAAGTTACGGTCGCGTTCAGTAATCAACTTAGGACGCGTTTTAAAAAACAAATAAATTTTCAATAGTAGTTTGCGTTCTTGTCTTGCTAGGAGTTTTACTGACCAAGTTACTAAGTAAGTGTCTACGACGCTTCAAGTATCCCGCCGTACGTGTGGGCTGCATCACGCCACCCAACTGGGTGGTTCAGTAAGTTCAGTAAGTACTGAACAAGTACAAGCAAAAAAAAATGTTTTGAAAGAAACGGCCATAAATAAATAAATAAAGTCCGGGGAGAAAGGGGACTTAAATAAAAAAAAAACAAGTTGTTTTGGTTTAAATATTTATGCATGATGGAAGTGTTTTTTCTAAGTCCACCTGGCTAGCTACTACTCAAGTTGAAACCCTTTCGCCAATTATTATGCATATGTTGTGGTAACAACGCTTGAGAGCCAGTCCCTCTAAGTTCTACGTAGGCCCTATAACTTTATTTAACATCAGGTGAAATTATGGTCAAATGCTAAACCCTATAACGAGTACCACTACGATTACATATTATGGTGTATGTCGGTCGCTATCTAGTTGGTTACAATTGCCATTTTCTATTATTCAGCTTACCAACCACTGCCTCACCTGAGACTCATATCTTTATTACTAGAAGAAGTCAACAAAAGGCACTCAATAGCACACTTTATAACCGGTCCCTACAAATCGAATTAACATTAAGAATCGCAGATAAAGCTACTAACAATAATCCTTGAACTCATAATGCCATTATCTGCATTCAGCAGGAAGTCGCCCGCCAGTCTTAATAAAAAATCACATGACATATTCAATGGACATGTACAATGTACATATTTAATGCGTGTGTAAGTTTTTAAGTAATATTAATACGGGAACATTTTGAAGGTTTTAAGAACCGGTGAGATAGTAAAGATATCGTTTGGGATATTGTCTAAGCCAGTGTTTTTCAAACTTTTTCTCGACACGGCCCCTTTAGTATGAAGACATATGTTGCGAGACCCCACTACCCCTTGCTTTTCTTTCATGTATTTTATTTTGTGACAAATATTCAATTTAACATATTTATTCATTTTCATAATTAGGGTTCGGATATATACATAACAGTTCTCCTAAGTTTTTTTGTAACTTTTTTGTTTATTTAATACAAATGATATGTCCTTTAGTTAACATTTTTCTTAATACATTTTTTTTTACTTTCTTTTTTTTACTGCAGTAGCTATCCCAAACTTTTGCAAATCCGCTATAAAAGCTTCGCGACCACTCTAAGGAGGCTTCACGACCCTCTTGGGGGTCGCGACCCACACTTTGAAAAACACTGGTCTAAGCCATTCACGTGATACGATGTTGATGTAACGATGATGGCTCAATTGCACCGTGTTCGGACACCGCGTCGACAGACGTAGGTTAGAATCCTTGCGAACGAGCTGGAGCTTTTGGAGAAAAAAAATATCGCGATGAAACGGTAGCTTGTTGGAAGTGCTTTCTCTAAGGCCGCTCGGCTAGCTATCACCACCCTCAATTTGAAAATCTATTGTCAAGCACTTGTGGGCATATTCCGACTGCTACACTTGACCAATCTCCCTCTAGATTTAGCGTGTTTACCATCTTGGACCACATTGTAATTTAATTTCAAATGAGAATGTGGTGGAAACCTATGAAAATATTTAAAAAATATTGCTTGAGATAACAAGACTGACCTTGTAGCCCACGTTTCTGTTAACTCCGGTGTGACAGGATCTTAGCCCCTTAAGCTGATCCAAATTGTTTATAGGCAGATCCTTGTGGATGACAATAACTGCTTCGTACCGGAATGGTGCTGAAAAGTTTAACTATATTTTATACATCATTTAAGGACTGTAGGGTTTCCCAACGTCATTTAGAGAATTTTTAAGCCCCAATAGGAGGTCAATTTTGAACGACATTTATTCTTTATTATACTTATTTTATATATAGAATTTCTATGGAAAACTCCATGCTTTTTAGTCAGTCTTAAAACGTGTATTGTCTGTTGTAATGATTTATTCACAGATAAAGAATAGAGGAAACAAAAATATATCATGCATTTTATTTCGTTTGTGTAGCATTTAAATATCTGCTAGTGTATACACGTATATATCTAGTAACTGTAGTCTTTCGGCGCAGCTGGACTTGTGTGTGCGCAATGCCTTATACTAAGTGACTACATAAAAATAATTCCATATACTAATTTGTATAAGAAACACAAATCTAACAATTATGACGTATAAATTTTATTGTAAAAGCAAAACCTTCGATTATTCGAGCATGTTGATTTTTCTTCATTTTATTAACTGCGATCATATATGTCTAATTCTGCTTATTTCATGGAGACAAAACATTGTTCTAGGAATGCACTATCAAGATGATGGCTTGTGTGTTACTAAGTATTTTTGTAGCAACTACACTAGTATTAATACTAATCTACTACACTTGTGTATGACAAACAAACTATATCAAGTAGACTGCCACAAATATTATATAAAATGTACCTCATGATATTTGAAGATCCCGCCAAAAAGTTCAAGTACGCTGTTCATTACAAAATGAAAGTCATGTTAAAAATTTTATGATGTTGAAATAATAAAACTTGATAACCTCTTTGGTAAGTACTTAGTTTTTATGGGAAGTTAAAATTATCTGTATATCCGACAGCTATTATCAAACTTTCTCTTGTTCATGTTCGTATATTATGTAATCACATCGTATTATGCTTTAGTTACTTTGAAAGTGTTTCGATAACCTCTTATCTATTACGTTTTTTTTACTTTAATATTTCGTGCTATGTTTTTTCTTAAAATATAACAAAATGTAATTATGCTAATTAAGATTGTTAGGTCATGATTAATTACGGCTGACTTTGTTGCTAACGATAGCTTTTCGCTATATATTTTAATTATTAATTTGTTTCGTGTTCTGATTACTCAACACATTTTTTATGTAATATTTTGTAATATTGAATAAATACGCTTTTCTCATCTATCGAAAATACATTTATTGATCTGATGAGACATTTTATTCCATTGAGTTTCTAAACTTGCAGAATTTGCCTAAATAAGTAATGAAAAATATGTAAGAGAACGTCATACGGAATACATTTATTTTCTGTATTTTCGTAATAAACAAAACGTTTAATAGAAAATAATTTAAACCAACAATTCAAGCCACTTTAAATCGGCTCTAAGTTGGGTCGACTTATTTAATTTGTGAACCGAGTTCCTTGGAAGTTTACGTATAGGGAGGGATAAGAGAAAATGAGGGCGTCATTGTTGTATCAGGGGAAAGGATTATTCGTGTTTATATTTTGTTTGAAGTTTAAATTTATTCTCGACTCCCACTTTTGCCGAACGAGTTTCTTTTGTTATCATTTCTATTAAAATGTTAAGTCTTTCCAGAATTGTTTATTAAAATTATTAGTAACAACAACGGTTATACACGTATCATAAATTGTTATTAACTATTCTGCTGTTCGTTTATCTGCTAGTTTGATAGCACAGTGATTTAGTAAGGAACGTCAAGTGCTTCTCTTACATTTATTGGTAATTGCATAATGTTTGCTTATTCACACGTGACAATAATGTGCAACCAATAACTATTAATAATATCGCATAACAGATAATCAATAACGAAATAATTTTGCCTGAAATAATTCGTTGTCCATTATATAAGGATCATACATTACATTATGTATTATTATGATAATGAGCATCTACAAATTATATATTGGTTAATATTGTTAAGGTAAGTAAGTTATTTGCACTTAATACAATACTATATTAATTAATTTAATGTCTAGAACTACGTCTATAATATATCATATATATTTCTATCATAGGAGATCTTATACCATTATGTATGTGTACATACTGGCAAATTTTAAAAATTATAGTAAAATTATAATTAAAAAATCGAAACAGTGTTGTAGGCCGTTTACCCGCAATCGATACATCGCGCGCTTTGATGTAAGGCATCCGTTTGGAAATACATCTAGAAGATTCTATTTTAAAACTTTACACAAGAGTGTGAATTTAAATATCATTTATCTTTTAAGGAATTAACGACTTTTACTCTCATAAATATGACACAACTTGAAAGTACTAATGATTTTAAATGTTTCATATAAAAAGTACATACCGTCAGGTTCCTCTTCAGTTCTGTATTCTTGGAACACTACAAAGTCCTGATTGGGCATCTTAAAAGCGACGTACATATCTTCAGGATCTACAGGTACAAAGTCCGCTTGTCGCTGCTGCACGTAGTTTAAGCACTCCATCCTATATGGAAATGTTTAATTGAAGTCATATAAGTTTTTTTCATGATTCCATGTTATAAAATTTATACGCTATCAGATAAAAACAAGAATTAGGAATAAATCAAAACATTACTTCCTACTAATCTGTAAATAAAGATAAAACATAAATAAATAAAATTAAAATAATCAGACTTTAAAAATTGATAAACTATCCTATTGTTGGCATTTAATCCTAACGAAATATTTTATTAAATTTATAGTGACTTTATTGAACTATGGCCATCGCGTTTCAAGTTTCAGCTCTTAAGGTAACATGGAACCAATGATTAAAAATCGAGCAAATTTCTGACAAAATAAAAAAAAGAAGAGTGTGTGTTCACTCGCGGTAGAAGTGAAACTTAGTATGCTGCTTATTTTTTATGAGAATGAAGTAAGTACACTATGGAAGTGGTAAACATCCGTTTTCGTTATTATTTTGTAACATTCTAATTTATATTGACAATGTATACACGACACAAGATAATTTTTAAAAGTGCGCGATAGTCACTACAGTCAATCAGAAACTAATGTGCTATATACAATCAACGTTTCTCTCCTTCTTCCTCTCTTTGTATATATTTCGAAGACAGGGAAACTATATAGAAACGCATTTTATATCATTTTGTCACAGTCTAAAATCCTTATATTCATTTTAGTTTCATAAAACCCAATCCACACCGTCCCAAAAAAAGTTTGACTTCAATAAATCAAATTAAAATAAACAGACTCTAAAAATTAATAACCTATCCTATTGTTGGCAATATTATTGACCTTATTTAACTATTTAACGCTGCATTTAATTTTTTTTTATATCATAGGAGCCAAACGAACAGGTGGGTCCCCTGATGTTTAGTGATCACCACCGTCCATAGCCACTTGCAATACCAGGGGAGTCGCAAGTGCGTTGCCAGCCTGTGTTTGGGGGGAGAGGGGGAAGTGTTGAACTGTTACTTCAAGTTTTAGCTCCTAAGGCAACCTGAAACCTATGGCTAACAAAAAAAATTTCCAAAAAAAAAATAAACCGCCTTCGATGTGAAAAACTAATAAGGCACAAAAAAGCGAAAAATAAATGAATTATTAAATTAACCAAATTAAATAAAAAATAGTGATATTTGCAATACTTAATTATATATTTGAAGTCGATGCCAACCTAAATTCATATTGTCATCTACATACAAAGTTTGGGTCCACTCTCGTGTCCCATGATATATCTGAAGTGTATACATATTTTATTACCTGGGACAAATTTGAAATATACAGTACAACATCAGTTCATTTATCTCAAGTATGAATTGCATTGTTTAGTAGGTATTAAACACAATGAAGTCTAGACACGTTGTCAAATTGAATATAAATATGAGATCTCACGGACGCGGACGACATTTTTATGTATTGTTTAGTTTTTATATTTTTAGATCATCTTGTTACTTTATTATAAACGCATTTACTATACGTTTACTATTCCATATATAATAGTTATGTCATAGACCAGCAGTGGGAAAACTGTACCACACATATCACAGTTGGTAAGGCTGAAGTTTTTGTGGCACCTTATCCATTTTCAAATTTCCATAAAAATGCAAGATTCTTAATAAATGTGAAGTAAATCATAACCATGTGTAGTCCGCAGTCAAATGGAACAAAATTAACTCACTATATTGTTGACAACATTATATGGAATGGAACGATAGTTATAGAGACCTAGAAGGTGGTAGAGCCACGCTGAAGCTATTACTGGTTTCAGCATGAATGGGTCGGCTCGCGCGGGGTAGTACCACACTCTCACAGAAAACCGACGTGAAGTAACAGTGCTTGCATTGTTGCGTTTCGTTCGGTCAGTGAGAGCGCCGGAGGCCCTCCTCTTCCCTCTCTTCTCCCTTCTACTCCCCACTCCACCCCCTCCCCTAACACAGGCTGGCAACGCACTTGCGACTCCCCTGGTGTTGCTAGTGTCTATGGACGGCGGTGATCACTTAACATCAGGTGACCCGCCTGTTCGTTTGCCTCTTATTGTATAAAAAATATATATATAAAAAGCTAAAAGATATAAAAAGCATTTCTAAGTGACTTCTCAACGTGATTTAACATAATTTCATAATAATTTAATATTTCCTGTTTATATGCAGTAAATTTACTTATTTTTTTTACCATAAAAAATATAATATTTGGTATACGAACATGAATCGATGCGTTACCGCTGGATTAGACATTGATACATTATTTAATATTTAATATATTATTAAAACTTAATAAAAAGAGATACAAACAACAAATACAAAGAAACAAAATGTTGACTATAGCTAACTTCAGGGTGTCGGTTTTCCGTGACGGTGTGCGCGCGCATCGTAAAAATTTACTCTCATCATTTTTCCCTAACGCGCTAAAAGAAGTATAACTTCAAAAATTATTGTAAAAAATGCGAGATATATTGCAAGTGTTTGCTTGAAAGTACTACGAGTACTGGCTATACATACAACACAGCTAAAAATTTCCTTATTTTCCAACATTAATCGTCTATAAACGTTATTAGTTAGCCATAGTTAAAACATCAACTACCATGAATTCGAAAAAAAGAAAAACAGATTGTTTACATTCTTTAAAATCGTAATCATAATGAGAGTAGGAAACCGTTTATGTACTATTGTGTCTCCGATATACAATCCGTTATTTCAACTCAAATGGATTTCCAAGGAGGATAAGTTTTTAACTTCTTTAAAAAAAAAAGACAAAAACACCACCACATCTTCTCTATTTTTTAAATATAAAAACAAGAGACACTGGAACTGTCGCACTCGTCTTTTTAATTAGAGCATACAAACGAGTATCTTAATAATATTCCGTAATTATACTAACAAATGATTTAATTAGATAAAGCGGATTTCGATTTAGCAATTGTAGCATACTATAGAGGCAATTTCGTGAGTTTCATTTCCACAAGGATGGATTTTTAAATATGATTGTTGTTTCTGTTTCGATTATTTGCTTAACTTAACTTTTTTTTTAAATTGTAGTTCGGGAAAATTACTGCACTATGCCTGATGGTAAGCACAGTACAATCCAAAAATAATAGCGACCACCGAGAGACATACTATCCATCACTGGTCGCCGCTGTCATATCGGCCTGCGTAAGTGTCTCTTCACGTTGCGCTTGAAGGACCCCATGTCATAGGAAGGAGGAACACACTGGCCGGGAGATTGTTCCACAGCTTCACGGTACGGCAGAGATAAGACGAAGATAAGATAATATTCCCTTAGTTTGGAATCAAATGACTGTGTAATATTGTCGCGCAATTATTATTGTCTTGATTAACGAACCACGAGAGAAATAATCTTACCTGTCCCTGGCTGGTATGCATTCTAGTGACGCTTTGGATTTGGTCGGCACCTCCGACATTTCCTCGCAAGCTTTAAGATATTGTAACGGGACGCATATTTTATCTAAAATAAATTAAAGCCGTTAATTTAATCGTACACACCATACGGATGGATATAAATTCTACATAAAGACTGGAATATACAGATACAGACTAAGAGTCAATAAAAGACATAAGTTTTATTTTTTCTATTATCAGAATAAGAATACTGATGATGATGATGTTGATACAATAAATACATTCAGTTAGTAAAATCAACAAATTACCGTTATTATAAATAAATAGATACTATAAAATTCCGTGTACAATATGAATTAAAGGAATATTAACCGTCGGCGATAATGCTTTGTATAGAAACTTTTAATGTTATAGTTATAGGCGATAATTACAGTAAGCATACAAATCAAATATTACCCAAATAGAAGACCTTGACCTTTAGTTACTAGTATATAAATACGTAGATAACATACTATGTTTAGTTATATTTACCGAGGGTTAAACTACTCATACAATATGAAAAAGCTTTATACTCAAATAATATTAAAAAGCACGAGAGAGGCAGAAATTGTACAAAAAAGTATACATAGAATAACAAGATATTAGGAATAAAAAAAACATGTGATGGTATGGCTGTATGGTTAAATTGCCTTTGCCTCTTCCCTGTAAGCGCAGAAAGACATCAAATTAAATCAAGAGACGTTTCGTTCTAATAAGATTTATATGTAACCAATCATTAGTATAATACCATTGTATGTAACTAGAAAATACTTTAAATGTTGATTTTGAAAGTATTATAATATTTATAAACTTCATTAACGTACATAAATCTTTGAGAATTTAAAGTTTTTTAGAAACATAAATAAGTAGCTGTATAATATTAATCTAAGTCTTAAATCTAAATCTGAATACATGCAGATAACTATAAGATTAAACTACATTGTAATTACGATCATATTTAACATTAATAAGAAAAAGGGTTAATTTGATAAAGGAAGATATTTGAATACTAAATTATTGCACCTTTTTCGTGTTACTTCCAAATTTTGTTACAAATTACATAATTTCTAATAACATATGTGTTGACTACTTATAAACCTACTTCACTGATGTTACGTAGAAAACGATGTACAAACTTTTTGTCCGTTATATAAGCACAGACTAAAAATAAACAGTTCTTCGCGGGAATCTATAAATGTCAATATTTTAAAGTCAGACTTTTACATTAAACAATTGTCATTGTTTCTGTTTGAATTTTATTCTATAAATTAATAGAATTAAAACATTTTTTTACATTTGTGACAAGTTTAGACTACACGAGTTTTCGTAATAAATTATTTCTTCGTGAAATTTAATACTTTGTAAATTACGAAAACTAATTCTTTATTAAATACTAGCAAACTCTCATGATTCCGTACACGTTAATAAGAGTAGAATATAGAACCCAAGCTTTAATTTACTAAAATAATTTAAAAAATCGGATCAGTATACGAGATCAGGAGATTAATTAAAAATATTTACAAACTTTAACCTCTTTGTAGTGTTAGTCTACATTAAATTGCATATATACAAAAAGTAATAAAAAATGACATACATGATGATTTGGCAGCGTAAACACTAGCATAGGTCAGGGCTAGCAAAACGAAATATCTGAAAGCCATGGTCAAGGCGACCAGCTTCTGACTTACAATAAACACTACTGAATGTTGGACCCACGACTTCTTTTATATATCCGTATGCTATCTTTATTGTTATCACATATACCTAGAGTTATAGAAACGGGCACACAGATTGACGCTGATGCCTTTCATTGTACGAGAATTCAATGGTATTCGTCTTGTATCGATAGTTGGGAAGGGACTGTGATTCGGTTATTTGGCCGACGATAGACATGTTTAATCTACTATGAATTATGTATTCTAATCATATTAGAATATGTTTGGATTAATTGCCGATTTAAGTTTGCGTTTATATAGAGCTTCTTTACTACTTTATACTTAGTATATTATGACTAAGTAAATAGTATGACTTTTCTTTTGTATAACATTGCGTGTGCATTTTAATACGGAAAATTAGTTTTATAGACATTCATTATGCATTGGTTTTACGTAACAATAAGTTACTTTTAAAATACGAAAAACAAGATTCGTTTGTAATAAGAAAAAATACTTGTATACAACTAATTAGGCCGGACAGAGATTACCTTTGCCTAAATTTATTTAATGCTTATAGTTATTATCTCTATTACTTACCTTAACCATAAATATACGATATTATGCTATACACCATCAATTTTACACAACTTGAGATCAGACCCTTTTAAAATAATCGAGTACATTCTATATTAACTTAACATTACGGTAGCATTAGCTAAACTAATTTCAATTTTTTTATGACCATGATTTTATTCAGTTGGAAATTATTTTTAACTAGCTGTATCCGCAGCTCCACACGCGTTTTTTTTTTAATTGTATTAAAGAAATATAAAATTATGAGACCATATACAATTATAGAAATGCTCTTTAAAACAATTGTATGTACGACACGCACGCCACTTCCATTAACATGTAAACAATGAATGAGCTGACGTCTTGAAATCTTGCATAAATATAAATCAAGACATGAAACTTTATATTAGACAGCAGTTTTTAATATTTGACAATGTAAATAGTGCTCGTTGAATTCCATACAATATTCTCATATATTACTATGGTTACTAAGTTATGTAGACGAAAGCGCGGTAAATAAAACCAAATGGCCGCTAAAATGACTAAAAAGATAATGTAATTCTAATTACATACATAGATACAGATATATGAATTACAATTATATTTATTCTTGGAGTCCAGTACAACGCACCTCTTACGCACATGTTTACAGTGAACAACATATTTTTGCTAAATTTCATACGGACGAAGTCGCGCGTAAGAGCTAGTCTAAAATAGAATAACCTAAATGACTTCCTATAAGGTCAGCTATCTGTCAGTGAAAATCACTTGAAAATCGGTCCAACCATTTTGGAGATAGTACTGCGGGCGAAGCCACGGTTAACAGCTAGTCTAAATTAAAATAGACTAAATTACTTGTAATAGTGTCCGCTATCTGCCGCTGAAAGTCGCGTGAATATCGGTTGAATCGTTTTGGAGATAGCATTGCGGGCGAAGCCACTGTTAACAGTTAGTCTAAATTAAAATAGAATAACTTATTTGCTTTAATGTCCGCTATCTGCCGGTGAAAGTCTCGTAAAAATCGGTGGAACCGTTTCGGAGATAGCACTGCGGGCGAAGCCATGGTTAACAGTTAGTCTAAATTAAAGAAAATTAAATTACTTGTACTATTACTTGTACTAATTGATACCTTCTATCTGCCGGTGAATATTCTGTGAAAAATGGTCTAACCGTTTTGGAGTTGGCATTGCGGACGAAGCCGCGATAATAGCTAGTAGCCTAAGTAACCCGCTGTAATTTCATCCAGTGCCAGTGAAATTCCTGTCAAAATCAAACCAGTAGCGTGTATACTTTCATACCCAATCAGTTATTTTTTTTATTTTGATATTACATACAGACATTTCATTTCTATTATATGTATATATATTCTTGTTAAATATTTTTAGGCAGGTTATCTTATAATACAATATTCGTTGTTTCTTAGTTTGTACTAAAATAGCTTAGGGAGACTTAAGTTAATTAAGATTAAATAATATGTACAGATTTCTTTAAAACTAATATTGTTATTACGGTTATTATGAATCTATTAAATTATTACAATCAATACATTGTGGCATAACATTGTACTATTATTATTTGTTTTGAAAATATACCATTTATTGAAGTGTACATATTTCAATGTTTGTGGGTATATGTTTTAGTATGAAAAGAGGTTATATTTTATTTTGTGTATTTGTTGTTATCATTGCTTTACCTAATTAATATTAAAAAGTTATGTTTTGGTATATAATCTGTTTCCATTTTTCGTTATTCGTTTGTGAAACGTGTTTACAGTTACAAATACTTGAATAGTTTTAGATTTTTAAATAAAACATTTTTGCATGACGAAAACTTTGTTGAATTCTTAACATGTGTAAAAACACATAATTAAAATAATAATTTTGATGGATTGGATTCATTGTAATCAATGTTTCACACAATTAGAACCTGGAATTGCTCTACATTTGACATCATGTGGCCACATGTTTTGCAACAATTGTCTAGACAATGGTTGGTAGAGAATTTTCTAATAGCTATAACGTATGTTACAATTATATTACTCATAGAAGTTTATGTCATCAAAGTACTCATTGGTTCTAGGTCAAAAAGAGAGTACCTGTTTGGTATGCCGTATGCCTTGTTCTATTATGAAACTTGTTCCAGACGTACGTAATTTTTGGAATTATTTTTATTTATGTAACTAGTAGCGTATTTTTGATTCGTGCATGTATAGTTATATATTCTTATTGTTATTCTATGTAACGCAGAGATGCGTGCAGAAGGGTGACAAAACTTTAATGTATACTCTAGATACGTATATATTTATATTATACTAGCTGTCCCCCGCGGCTCCGCACGCGTTTTTTTAAATGTATTAAATAAGTATGGTGTCATAGTTACAAATATTTTTGAAAAAGCATTTCGGTAATGTACACACCTACTTACAATCTTACATTACGCCATCTACTGTAACATGTAACGTGTACATTAGATATGTGAATACGAATAGTATATCGAATGGGATGGTATTTATCATCAGCAACATACCTGGATTTTTAACCAACTATGTACCACCCTCAGTGCTCATTAACACTATAAAAGAAAGTAATGAAAATTTTAAACTATACATTATCCAACAATAAGTGTTAAATTGTTTATTATATAGACAAAACATGCCCATATTGTCGATATAATTATATTATTCTTATACGTTGCTATAATCATTGAGTTATGTAGATGCAAACGCGGTAAATAAAACAAAATGGTTGCCACATTGACCAAAATGATAATATAATTCAAATTACATACATTTATTCTTGGAGTCCAGTACAGCGCACGTCTCACGCGCTTGTTTACAGTAAACAAACTATTTTTATTAAATTCACACAAACGAATGCACAGGTAACAGTTCATCACTTCATAGTGTAAAACAAAGTCCTCTGGTCTGTCTATTTGTCTGTTCACGAATAAAGTCAAAAACTACAGATCGGATTTTCATGCCGTTTTTACCAGTAGATAGAATGATTCATGGGGAAGGTTTAAGTATAATTTTTCAAGGTTTTCTTTTTATTATCGGGGCGGGACAACGTCTTCCGAGCTCGCTAGTTATCTGCCCGTAAAAGTCTCGTGAAAGTAGGTCCAACCGATTAGGAGATAGTAGAATATTGCAGACGAAGTCTTGAGTAATAAAATAAAATAGTCTAAGTTACTTCTTATAAGGTGAGTTATCTGCCAGTGAGAGCCCCGTGAAAATCAGTTCAAGCATTACGGATATTGCACTGCGGCCGAAGGCGAATAAAAATACCTAAATTACTTTTTATGAGGTCAGCTATCTACCAGTGAACACCCCGTCAAAACCGGTCCAACCATTTTGGAAATAGCAATGCGGACGAAGCCGCGAACAAATAAAGTACAATATATCAACCGCTATAATTTCGGCTATCTGTCAGTAAAATTCCTGTTAAAATAGGTCCAGCCCTTTTGGAGATTACCCGGAACAAACAGACAAAATATGAAAAAACATTTTTTGGTCATTTGTAGCCATATATATTCATCAAAAAGTTGTTATTTTAATTGTACATACACAAACTTTATTTTTATAATACGTAATAGATAACAAATTTTGAATAGGAAAACAAAATAAACTTTGAAAATGTTTGTGATAGAAACTTACCACGTTACCATGGCAACGTATATAATATTAACGCTAACGATATCTCTCTACCTAAACCGAAGGGTTTTCTCAAATCGGACTGGTAGTTCCTGAGATCCTAGCGTTCAACCAAACAAACAAACAAACTCTTCAGCTTTATATATTAGTATAGATTATAGGAGGCAAACGAACAGACGGGTTATCTGATGGTAAATGGCCACCGCCATCCATAGATACTAGCAACACCAGGGGAGTAGCAAGTGCGTTGCCAGCCTGTGTTTGGGGGCAAGGAGGAGGGGGGAAAGGGGAAGGGGGAAAGGGAAGGGGGAGGGGGAAGGAGGCGATGGGCCTCCAGCGCTCTCACTGACCGAACGAAACGCAACAATGCAAACACTGTTACTTCACGTCGGTTTTCTGTGAGAGGGTGGTACTATCCCGGGCGAGCCGACCCATTCATGCTGAAACCAGTAGTAGCTACAGCGTGGCTCTACCACCTACCAAACATACATCATTTTGGTAGTTCTTTTTTCATTTTTGATCTACTTCTGGCCCTTATAAATTTATAGATTTAGTTATGGTAAACCTAATTATGTAGTTATTTGGTCTCAAAAACGTATGCCAAATGATTTTGTAAGTCTACCGTCTATCAATAAAGGAACGATTTTTACATTCCGGTGTAGTAGTAAAATGTAGATCGGTCTTATGATTTGGTCTTTAAAATAAAATATCGAATATTATATGTAATTGAAACACGATAAAGTATCAGGTTCATCGCTAATACTTGTGACTTTTATTTTTAATAACGACTATTGTACATTTATTTTATTTATTTTAAATAGCCAAACTGTTAATATTAAAAAAGTTAAACATGTTATATGAACCATTAAAATTGGATATAGCTCATTCGTTAATGATGGGTTGAGATCCAGATCTGTAAACGCCCCGACGAACTTTGGAGCATTTATTGGCATAATTCGTACTCATATCATATCATTAAGCCTGAAATAATGAGTTTACAAGTAATTCTATTTTTTTTATAATATTGTCCCAATACCTGCGTGTATCGCCACTTAGTTTGATACTAATAAATGCAGGCGTAGGAACATATTATCTTCATACGTTACGAACTGTCAGATTGTTATAAACTCATCCTCTATGATAAAAACCTATCACAGTGATTCTCTTTAAGTTCGTTGTTTTTAAGGGTCATCTATATACATATATATAATAAGAATGTAAATGTAACGTGTCTGTACTTTTTCGATTTTCGTGAAAACAAATTGTTGCACGTGTCTAGGTCATAAAATACATTTCAATCATTTTTAGAAATGTCTGTCTGTCTTTTTGTATGAACACGCATCACTGCTGAAGTACTGTGGTTACAGTAACATCTTGTATATAAATATTATAATGTATATCCTCGGGAGTAACATAGTCTTTGTTTCATTAAAATCGGTCCACTCTATCAAAAGTTATTGTAATTTTAATGACAACGCGGCGTAAGTACGAGAGAAAAGTAGATAAGGAAATGGACTTAACACATTCAGGTGACTTTATTAATCTCTGTTAATTTACATAAGGTTCCACGCGGGCGCAGACGCGGACACAGCTGGTTTTGAATAAGATTAGTTGCAAGTCTTGCAGGCTGGCGTAACAGTGGTGGCTATTCATGGATTCTCCGATTCTCGGCGATCGCCGTTCCTTTTGGATTACACTTTTTTATAATTTATATCTTTTAGCATTTGACCACAATCTGCTCTGATATTAAACAACGAGGTATTCTAAGACGGTAAGCATGCTAATTCTGGAGACTTACTCTCACGTGTAGCTGCCGATAGCCATGACTCAGTGACAAGGGTTCAACGCTATGTCAATAGACGTGGGGTCGGAAACTATCAATTAAGCCATCATCGGTTGTCTAAAGTTATGTTCGCTATCAGATCCGGTCCAGTCACTATGTCGCGCTACAATAAGCAAACCCACGCTATATTTACGTATGAATTATAATTACAGATGAAACAAGAAATACAAGATTATTTTACGGACCCAGAAGAGATAATCAAGAAGTCGTGTGAAGTTTTACAATTTCAGAGGCAGCACAGACGAAGATTACTCTCGTATCTTTTGCAGTCGGTAAATCGATATTTTTCAGTTTTATCCATACATCTTGTTTGTAGGTGGTAGAGCTACGCTGAAGCTACTACTGGTTTCAGCATGAATGGGTCGGCTCACCCGGGGTAGTACCACCCTCTCACAGAAAACCGACGTGTAGTAACAGTACTTGCATTGTTGCGTTTCGTTCGGTCAGTGAGAGCGCCGGATACCCAACTCCCTTCCCCCTCCTCACTTCGCCACTCCTCCTTCCTCCAAACATAGGCGGGCAACGCACTTGCGACTCTTCTGTTGTTGTAAGTGTCTATGGACGGTGGTGATCACTTAACATCAGGTGACCCAACTGTTCGTTTGCCTCCTATGATAAAAAAAAATACATATATTGAAAATATGCTAACTTGATGTCTGTCTGTCTGTTGCTTTTTTTACGAATAAACTTCTGAATTGATCACAACGAAGTCCGTATTAGAGGTAGCCAAAGAACTGGGGATGGACTTAAAATTGTTTTATAATGACGTAGAATCAAAGTTAAAAAAATATATATATTATAGGTGGCAAACGAACAGGTGGGTCACCTGATGTTAAGTGATCAATACCGTCCATAGATACTTGCAACACCAGGGGAGTCGCAAGTGCGTTGCTAGCCTGTGTTTGGGGGAAGGGGAGAGGGGAAGAGGAAGTAGGCTTCCGGCGCTGTCACTGACCAAAGGAAACGCAACAATGCAAGCACTGTTACTTCACGTCGGTTTTCTGTGTGTCGGGTGGTACTACCCCGGGCGAGCCGACCCATTCATGCTAAAACCAGTAATAGCTTCAGCGTGGCTCTACCACCTACAATAAGATAAATAGAGACGATAGATCATTTTTTCAATTACTATTGCTTTTATCTCTATTTTATTTAGGCCTTTAGGTCTACAAAGGACATATTACTCCCTTTCTACATTAATCTTAGTTTATTCACAAAACTGCTAATAAGCGCGAACAGAAAATAACAACTCAGGGAGATAAGAACGGTTCAACAATATTCTGAAGCTTTTAATATGTATTGTGTTTTAGGCCGAAATGAACTGACCCGTATCTACCCTTGGGATGAACCCTGTGTTCCACATTGGACGCTTAATGATTAATGCTTAAAACTAATCCCACTTGATATTAGACATTAGGTCGGTGTAGCTGATAATTGTGTTATGTAGAAAGGTCTCGAAGATAATTGTATTATGTTTACGCATACATTTATAGTTTGACGCTGAATGCAACAGCAGAAATGCCCGCAACGACATGCAAATGTCCAAAAATGTATTAGTTAATAATATGACCTTTTTACTATTATATATGGAATGAAAAGTCTTCGATATTCAATATTATAATACAAGTTATCCTTGGGATTATAATATAATAATAGCTTATCGACTGTTATCAATGTACTTTAGTAATGTCCTGACTTCTGAGCTCCGTTAACACATTGAGAATTTCAAATTATGTTCGTGTTTTGTGAACTCTGAGAACATGGAATTATTCTTTTCCAGACGAAAAAGTTTTACACAGCAAGAAACGAACTGAAACGCATGACGGAATTGTGCCAGAAGCAACATAAACAGATAAAGGAATATCAAAATGTTATTAAAAATTTAGAAATGCGAGCGGTTAATCAATCTAGTACGTAGAAGTGACTAATTGAATTCTTTGTTTTTATTCGAGCAGGTCAAAATGGCTACACTGTTTTTGACAGTATGCACACTGCAGTCGAATTGAAATCTCCCAGAAATATAGAAACACAGGAGTACTAGGACAGTAGCCACTGTCATATCGGCCTAGAAGATTCTCAGCAACTTGATTTACTGAAATGAGATTAATCAATAGAGATTGGTTGGTAGATAGGTTTATCAGTATGATGGTAGCAATTCGTTCGGCTGTAAACACCATATCAACCTTTCAAAATAATATATATGCATCGGCTGCCTCCAGAACGTAATATTACTGAACGTGTTACTAAATACCGGTCTGGTCGTAATTCTGTCAGATATAATTGCCATGTCCCAACATTCATGAATGCACATTTTAAGTGATGTGTAAATCCATAAAAAAGATACATTTTAGCTCTTATAAATGGAAAACATGATATTTGTACAGTCCTCACCAACCATTTATATTGATATCACATTCATAAAAGATCAGGATATCATTACATAGTATAAAACAAAGTTGATTATTTCATATACAAATTGCGGTACTGTATATAATAAAACAACTTCATAATATGATTTTGCCATATATGTTGTGCTTCCCCTCAACAATTGTCTAACATAATAGGAATATTATCCATACATTGAATCTCAATGAATAATCGTTTAGTCCATACCATGTTTTTTTTTTCTTCTATTCTTCAGACTCTTGGTCCGCACCTTTTTTTGGTTTCGTGTAATGTGTTGTATACGTTAAAAATCGTATCCGTGAGCAACTTTTTTTTTCAATATTCATTTATTTAGTTTTATTTAACTATTAACTATTTTAGGTGTAATGATGTTATTGGTTTTATAGCGGTTTCATTTTGATCCTTTATGGTCATCTTTAGGTTGTAATCCACAATATTCCGCACCGGAGCGTCCCCGGCCCGATGGATGAACCTACTAAACGCGTCCATACCATGTTCAGATAGATCATATAGGGGATACTTGACTGAGTAGCGATATTTTAACGCGGATGATCAAATATGTTGGTGCTGTAGCAAAATTATGCTTGTTACTTATAAGAATTGATATAGGTTTCTTATTATGACAAGTATTGAGATGAAATAAAATATGATGCAGTTTTTTACCGAGTTTATTGAAAATCTGAATGTATAAATCACAAAATCCTTAGTTTTTTAAAAGAATCACCAACATTTTTTTTAGTATAACGAAAAGCTTTGATGAAATCGTTTTGTTGGGCTGGTGTTGAGTTATAGTGAAATGGGTAACCAAAAAATTTCTCTCTCAATAGTTCTTAGCAGGGCTAACTTTCAACGTGATTGGTCAGACGGTGTTGCAGTTCATCAATTTCGGACACTATTAATAAAGATGGATAATATTCGTTCAGAACATTTACGTTATGTTCAGTATTACCTAGATTATAATTTTAGATGTTTCTAGAACAATCGTCTCCATTTAATATCCCGATATCGCCTGGCTGTAATCTATCGCCGAGTTTCATACAAACCACACCTACTTACAAACGACCTGCGAAGAGTACGCCATTTACTGTAAGTTTTATTATTTATCTATTGGGTTTACTAAATACAGTAGGAAATAATGGAAAATTATCATTCTAGTTGTAACGACTTCCCTAAGATCATTGTGTTAATGAATAGACTAAATGACTATCACCTTCCAAGAGCTTGAGAGTTTGTTTTAAACCACGCGACGTTCACATAGGCAATTGCAACTTGATTTTCCATACTTGAAAGTGTAAAGACAATAAGCGAGGCGTTAAAAAATATTTTATAAATGACACGCATGAAAGAGATGCTACTAAATTGGTGGCTACTAGATCAAGCTATGGTAGGTCATTGGTGGCTTATTCAAACCCTGTGTCTAATTATGTATGCCCGAATCATCACCCTGATTAAACTCTTGTATAGTGGTGGTGCTTTTTCTAATATCCGTTAGATTAGTTACCATCTTTAAGTCGAAAATCTGCCAACAAGCGTCTACAGGTGTATTCTGGCAGCTATATTTGAGATTTAGTTGACCTTCTGGGTTTATTTATGTCACCATCGTAGACCACATTGCCATTTAGCATCAGATGACATTGTGATTAATCGCTAAGACATATAAACCATGAGAGGAACTTTTCTTATAAGTCACGTCGAGAGATCCCTTGTATTCTGATGAGAGGTTACGTCTGTCAGGCAAATGTAATATATTTTTGTAACTTGTTACTTCATGTTATGTATCTATCTGAATATTTAGTTAATGATTTTATTTTACACGATTGAATAATTTGGTATTGTAATAGAGCTGTTTAAACATATTTCAAATTGGAGGTTTTGCATATTATAAGAATATCTTGTATGGATGATTATAGTAAACATATGAAAAAGTGAGATATATAAGAAAATAAATTATCTTCATGAAATGGGAAACCCCAAATCCCAGTAATGATAAAGCAGTAATAAATGTTAATAAATACAGCAATAAAGTAATGTGACATTTGATTGGAACAGCAATATCAGTCTAACCTGGTGACCCCAACGCGTATAACAAAGCAGAGAACCAACAGCTTTATCGCTCAGAGCCAGGTGAATTACATTTTTAAGTATTTGTACAATGTTTAACTTTCAATATTGATAAGTAATTGTAAACTTACACCGTTGTTTATTATTTTATTTTATTTAATAACATAGCAACAAGAAGTTGTAATCAATCGTTTTAACTTTTGCGTCTACTTTCACCAATTCGCTCGTTGCCTCTACGTTTTAGTATCATCCTCATGGATTTCACAGTTCAAATAAGTTTGAATGCAAATTTTGTATCGGAACCATCTTTAATTGTATACTGATTTAGTGAATACAGTCTTTAAGATTTAGCATACGTTTGAAGAATTCTTGTCTATGCCTGTTCTTTGCCTGTAAATTGATATGAATATATGGAGAAGTCGGAGTATTTCATTTAGATATCTATAGATTAGCAATTAAATACAATATGCAACGTTTCTCTATTTTGACTCTGAATTATTTATCCTGTGAAATATAAGTTTTCACCCTCTAATTATTGTTATTCCATTTGTTCCTTATCTTCCCGATCGAGTTTCTTGCCGGTTCTTCTCGATGACTGGGTTGTTTTCCGAACCAAATTCAAATTCAAAACACTTTATTCAATTTAGGCCCTAAGAAGGCACTTATGAACGTCAAAACTACCACCGGTTCGGAAAACAACCCAGTCATCGAGAAGAACCGGCAAGAAACTCGATCTGGTTTATCTTTTTAACAAATATATATAATACTAGCGGCCCGGGCGGACGTTGTCCTGCCTTGATAATAAAAAAAAATCCTAAAAGTCAGCTGCAGCGCCACCTACCGGGTCCAATTGTCAATCTAAACCATTCTCGGATCCACTGGAATACGCACACAAAATTTCATCAAAATCGGTCCAGTCGTTTAGGAGGAGTTCAGTCACATACACACGCACACAAGAAATATATATATTAAGATTTAGAATAATAATATATTCTATATAATAGTAAATTTCACAAACGTTTTTAATGGATGCACAGAGATGAGTCAATTCCAGACATCACCATCGTTCACATATTGATCCACTCTATAATAGCCTTTTGACACCAAAACCCGCTTGACATGGCGCTTAAATTCACAATCCAGCAAATCGGTAATATCCTTTGGGACTTTGTTGTAAAATCTAACACTTGTAACTAACCGGTGGTAGTATTTGACGTTCATAAGTGCCTTATTAGGGCCTAAACTGAATAAAGTATTTTTGATTTGATTTGATTCTTTTATATATAAATTTCTTCTGTACGTGTGTATGTCACTAAACTCCTCCTAAACGGCTGGACCGATTTTAAAAATAGATTTAAGAAGTATTATTTGCGTGTTCTAGTGGATCCGAGAATGGTTTAGATTGAACCCAGTAGGTTGCGGTGCGATTGACTTTTAGGATTTTTTTATTATTAAGGCAGGGCAATGTCAGCAGGGCCCGCTAGTCTTTATATGTAAATTTCTTCTGTACGTGTGTATGTCACTGAAGTCCTCCGAAACCACTAGACCGATTTTGATTAAATTTTGTGTGCGTGTCCTAGTGTATCCGAGAATGGTTTAGATTCACAATTGGACTTTTAGGATTTTTTTGATATCAAGGCAGCACAACGTCCGCCGGACCTACTAGTTTATTTATAAAACTTTTAGTCAAGATGACGTGGCATTCACTTGGACTAAAAGTACTATTTTTTATTATTAAAAATATAGTTTATAATTTGTATGTAATTTTCATGACTTGTTTTATGCATCTAATTTAAAGGTGGCAACAGAAACGTAATAAATAGGATCATTACTACTTGGTATTTATTATAGTGTAATCAAATAGGATAATTATTAACGGGGCTCTATTAGTTCATTTTACCATAGAAGGTTTGTCTTCCTTTCAGATTATATCTGACATTTGTATTGGAAAGGTGTCGTTCGTAGGTTTTTTGTACAGTTTATGCGTTAAACATTGTAATGTTTTACGCCGTTCCATAAAGCCTTTTGAATGCGTATAATAATGTATTATTGTGTAGCTTAATTTTGGTTTATATTTCAGAGTTCAAACACTTCGAACAGAATCTCATCGACGGTTTTCACACCTCCGACTCCGGAATCGGCAGGGTACACCAACTTTTTAAAGAATCTCTAATGGTATTCTGTATCGAACGGTAACATTTCGCTGGCGTTGCATCTGCGAAATCATTATTAACTGGTTTAAAACTGCTTCCCAGGTAAAGTGATGGGAATCCTTTACACTCCTGAGATCAGTTAGTTATGGAAAAACAAAAGGGTTTATATATGCGTGTGTATAAACTGAAGAACAACTGAAAAATCAAACGATCTTGGAGATTATCTCATTTTATATTCTTATCATTATTAGTAAATACGTAATCGTATGTCTCTTTATTCAATAAAATGTGGTGGCATTAATATCTAACAAAATATTTAAGAATTATTAATAAAATTATGATCAATGTAACGTAAACCTGACTAATCAGAAAATCTTTTAATTATGAAGCTTTTTAATTCTCTCTACTACCTACTCGTGTTTTGTATGAAGTATCAAAGAGATACTTTGTAGTTCAAATTGAGAAACACGACGATAAAAAAATAAGTATTGTATTTTGTGTAGGGGTTGATAAACTTTGACATGATCGCTACGATAAGAGTAATTAATGTTTTATAACGCTATTAATACGGTTGTTTATTACTGAGGTGTCGGAACATAAATTTAATGAAGTGGAAGGGCATATAGAATAATAATTCGAGGTCAGCTCAATTAAATATATTAAATCTTGGGGAAGAACAAAAGATAATATGACCGGAGTGAGCTAATGCCTCGGGCTTCCAGACCAGTGTGTATCCAATCTCTATAGCCAGCAGTTGCGGTCTCATCATTTCTTCTAGCTAGTACAGACTTACCTTTTGTTAATTCATGTATACAATTCAAAGTATTTGTTTCCATACATGCATTCAGTCAGTTTTATTGATCATAGGAATATAGACATGATAGGAATAGAAAATAATTTATGACAATCGGGGAGGATGTAGTCTTTCTATTAGTGAAATACCTTTAGGAGATCGCTTCCAAAATCGAAATTCACGAACATATCTCTTTGCAATATTTGCCTAGATACACACAAAATGTATTTATTTCAGTTATTTATGTTTGCAATTTATGTCAGTCCCGTAGCAATATATATTTTTTATGTATCTAGTGTTTGATTTGGCAGATTTTCATAAAAATGTGAACGAACCCAGGCTTAATCAATGATTCATAATCATTCCACGAATGCTTTTTTGAACTGTATTAATTCTAACTTTTGCCCAGAATCTAAACTGTCATTATATGATGCTGTACGCTTATTAAATGGTAATACGCTAAAAACTGGATGGGTGTTTTCGTATGCCGCTGCCAGAAACTTATCTACAGGCGTTTTTTTTATTTTTAAGTTGGTAACTAGCCAGCCAGCTTTAGAAGATTTACAATCATACAATGGTTTCATCAGAATGTTTTCCTTCTCTGAAAGTCCCGGCTAATTGCGGGATTTCAACTAACGTTTGCTAAGTTTGACTACGATTTTATTAAATTCTTATAAAATAGTGTATATTGAACACTGACTCAATGATCTTGTTGCCCGCTCTGAACATAATATTAGGTTCGGGCTTGCGAACATTACAGTCAATAGTTTAACACAAACAAAGATAAAGTATTATAAAGGGAATCTAAATCTAAACTGTATGGTTGTTGTACATATAATGAACTACCTAAATTTGTATTCTGTGCACCTATGTTTAAAGCGGACAAAAAGAGTGGCGAAGATTGTAGGTACGTGATAACCGTAGGAAAAATAAGTGGTACATGGAATCAGGACGCATGAATTCACATGTTAATTTAAGATAGCAAATGTGGTTCACAAGGACGGACTATAGTAATGCTACCATCCTTTCTATCCTATTAGGGACATGGTGTAGTCATAAATATTTTATATTTTATTTTGGGTATATGTCCTACGTAGTAAATAGGACAATCTTCTGTCTTATCTCCTCCACTAGGCTACGTTTGAGGCATCATCTTTGGGAAATGTGTACTCCATTATATTCCGATATTTTGCCAGTATATTGGATGTAGTTAGATATTAAATTCTAAAATTTCGATTTAGGTTTCAGTACGAATCCGGATATTATTCACCGAAACCCGTGTGGGCGTCACCTGGCCTTCTTTACTGTAGCGGCTACGACGAACAATGCAACTTCAAGAAGCGTTGATGAAGAATACCGATAACAACTGGCATAAGATGAATAATTAATGATTGTTCATTTTAAGTATTTGGTAATATTTAATTATTAGATTCTTTAAGTGTCAATTTTAATTGCATGCTTTTCAATAATCCTATTTACTTTCTAATTGTCGTATGATGTTTATGATTCAATTAAATTAATATTCAAATTATTAATTGTTTGTACTTGATTCTGAGGTATATATACAAATACGAAACTGCTGGTTTTCAGTGCGATTATCTATTCATAAATATAGTACTAGCTATATTTGAGTATTATCGATAGTGACTGTTCTTTCGATGGTCTGCAAATAATACCCATACAAGAAGGTTATTAGCTATCTACTAGCTAATCTGATTACGAAAGTTCTTAATGAGTTTTCGTGACGTGCATTTCACGTGAAGTTCCGGAACTTTCCAATGGGAACAGTTGTCCTACAAGTTTATGGATTACTTTACTCATTAAAATATTTTAATTTAGAAAACTGATCTCTACGCAGCAAATTTGGTTTGATCTTCCCACGCATATAATCCTGAACCAATGATAGCTCATTGTGTAATGTGTTTGAAGACTGCGTCGTTCGATGAAGGTTTGAATCTTTGTGACGTCATCGGAGCTTTCTTTGAAGGAAAACTTGATGAAACCATAGCACGGTGATAGGATTTTCTCTAAGCTCGCAGACCTGTAGCCTCCACTCTTAAGTTGAAAAGTTTTCGTCTAACACATATGGGTGTGCACCGACAGCTGCACATAAGAACTAGTCCCTCTAGTTTTAACTTGTTTACCTTGGAACACATCGTCAAACGCCAAAACCTATAATACATTTTAAAAGATCTACACAAATCAAATCAAAAATACTTTATTCAGTTTAGGCCCTAATAAGGCACTTATGAACGTCAAAACTACCACACGGTTCGGAAAACAACCCAGTCATCGAGAAGGACCGACAAGAAACTCGATCGGGTACATCTTTTTAACATATATATTTCCAATACATCATACAATCGTTTTTAGTAGATGCACAGAGAGGAGTCAATTCCAGACATCACCATCGTTCACATATTGATCCACTCTATAATAGCCTTTTGACACCAAACCCGCTTGACGTGGCGCTTAAACTTACAGTCCCGCAAATCGGTAACATGCTTTGAGACTTTATTGTAAAACCTAACACTATTACTTAAAAAACTATTACAGGTTTTGCTAAGTCTGAAACATGAGACGACCAGTTTGTTACAGTTTCTAGTATGTAGATTACGCCGGTCTTTTACTAAATGCAGTTTTTTATACCTTACACATGTTACTTCCGTTAACTGTCTAAAACCCATTTATATGACAAATATACAGAAATGTAGAAGGACGACTTCTGAGAGTATTATGAGGTTACAGTTTTTTAGGTAATAGTGTTCGATTTTATAACAAAGTCCTAAAACACATTACCGATTTGCCGGATAGTAGGTTCAAGTGTTATGTCAAGCAGGTCTTAATACATAAAGGTTATTACAGGGTGGATCAGTATGTGAACGATAGCGACGTCTGGAAGTGACGCCTCCTGGAAGTGACGCCTCTCTCTGTGCAACCACTAAAAACGAATGTAGCTTTATGTGTCTATTGGTGTATTAATAAAAAAAAATATATGTTAGTTATTATGAAAAGATAAACCAGATCGAGTTTCTTGCCGGTTCTTCTCGATGACTGGGTTGTTTTCCGAACCGGTGGTAGTTTTGACGTTCATAAGTGCCTTCTCAGGGCCTAAATTGAATAAAGAGTATTTTGATTTGATTTGAGGTTGGGGCTAGATAGTAATGATACATTTTAACAGAGGTAACTTGAAATCGGTGAAAAGCTTTTAGAGGTTAAGTATGGATGACAAAGTTAGAATGAAGTAAATAAAAAGCAGTTCACATAATGGAGTTCCAAAACGAAACATAAGTGTAAGCCATAGAAACCAGCTATTGGATTAGTAGAATAATTCAGGGTTTATGCCTTCTAAAGACGTTTTTGTGGGGTTTTTTTATCATCTTTTGATATTGGTTTTTCTTCGGTGACCACAGAAAAGAAGAATTGTGTACCAATACATATAATGAAAATGAAGTGCATGTGTTATATCAAAATAATATTTTTTACTGACTGGACATGAAAGTACGTTACTAATAACAAAAGTCTATTTTAAAAAATAATTGTCGGTCTGTATGTTTGTTTGTTCCGGGTAATCTCCGAAGCGGCTGGATCGATTTTACTAAAGAGTTTATATAGTGGGTTAAAGTTCCAAATATGTTGCTGATTGTAAATCTCCTCAGGCCCACTGTTAGTATTTAGATATTTAATGTAGAAGTTGTTCACATTCTGTTACTTTAATATAATTTAAAAAAAAACGGCTATTGAGCAGCGGGCATTATGTAGTATTAATAATAAAAACCAATAAGCAAAAACAGATATACATAAAACTTGATTTATTCAATATAAGGCGTTCTGGACGATTTGCAATATAGTTTATTAACGGTGGATGGGCAGAATCCCTTTGTTTTGTTGGTAGCCGCCGCTTGCTTCTTGATGACCATGCACGGAGTGAGCGCCGAGGTTGTTGTATTTCTCCAACTGTTCAGCCCCACCTTTGTAGCCTTTTTGTAAGAATTCACCCTAGAGATGATGAAGAACATTAAATCTTAGCAATATATTTATTTAAACTCCGTTTCGGAATTGTATTAAGTTTGGACAACATTAAAAAGTCATTAAAGAAAGCTACAGTCAGTAACGCATAACTTATAGCCCACTAGCTCTTGCTCGCGGGTTTATTCGCGTTAATGTGTATCCGGATGAAAGGTATCTCATGTTCTTTTTTATACCTCTCACTATGTGTATGAGATTTATGATGGTCGGTAGAGTAGTTGAGGTGTAAAAGCGTAACAAATAAACAAACACGCTCACTTTCGCATTTATAATATTAGTTTGAATTTAGGATATGTAAAATAATTCCTCAGATAAAAATATAGTTACAAGAGAAATATAAATAAATATCATGGCAACATTATCATAATAAAAGCACCTGCAATATCTTTATACATAAAATTCCAGCGTGCTCATTCTTTGGTCCTCCCAAATGGTTTGACTAATTTTGATTAGTTTTCTCGTATATAGGGATTAAAATTATTTGGTTCGTAGCTGTGGTAGGACTAGATGAGTGAACGCTATGAATAAATAATCTATATTTTTATATAAAACTAGCTGTGCCCACGAATTCGTCTGCATGGAAGTTTATGTAAAAAACAGTGATTAATAAAGTCATCTGAATGTATTAAGTCCTTTTACTTATCTACTTTTATCTCATACTAACACCATGACGTCATTAAAACTACAATAACTTTTGATAGAGTGGACCGATTTTAATGAAACAAAGACAAAGTTACTCCCGAGGATATGCTTTTCTTGCTGAGCGTTTATTGTGAACCCAGTACTTTAGCAGTGATGCGTGTTCATACAAACAGACAGATAGACAGACTGATAGACATTTGTAAAAATTATTGAAATGTATTCTATTACTTATTCCTAGACACCTGCAACATTTTTTTTCTCAATATTCGAAAAAGTACAGACGCGTTAAATTGACATTATTATTATATGTATAGAAGATATATCTATCATATTCTATTTTATATAGTTTTTCTGCATCTCTCATTTAATAAAATAGTAATTCTAATTTTTATGCCAATATTTTAATTTTTACAAAGTTTACCTACTGGCTCTGCTAGTACCATATCATATAAAAATGTACCGAATGGGTATTTCTGTTATTTTTTTATCATTAAATAACATTTAGACAGATTACCATGGAGCGACGTAGTAAATACAATATTTGATTAACTCACCTTATTTCCTTTGGTATCATCGATTTTGTGTTCAGAAACGTGATGACCTTCCTTGCCTTGAGCATTGGCATCCAAAACTTTCTCTTCATGAGCGCCTTTGAAGCCTTGTTGAGCATTTTCTCCGAAGGACCCTGCGTTTTGTCCAGCTACTTTATGATCTCCTTCGTCGTGAGCCTCATCGTAGAAGCTTTCTGTTTTTTCTTCCTCATTCTTGCTACTGGATGACTTGAAACCTTTGCTTACATGTCCTTTCTTGTGACTTTTTGCTTTTTTCACCTGTTCTTCGTTTGCGCCTAACATGGATAAAATATAGTTTTATTTAATTTTTTCGTTAAATATATCAATAAGTATTATAAATCGCGTTGACAGCAATTTTTATATATATTTTATGTTTACAATACAACTAACAGATGTTTATTATATGATTTATAAATTGTTACCGTGCTTATCAAATTTTTGTCCGCCTTCATAAAATTTCTCATCCCCGGCTGCTTTCTTCTTAGCTTCTTCGTCTTTATAGAAACTGGATTCTCCTTTCTCAGCTTTGGCAGCTGCAGCTGCTTGTTGGAAACCTTCCTGACCATGTTTTGTCTCTTCTTCTGCTTTCTTTTCTATTTTTTCTAAATTTTCACCAGCTCCTTTTTTCTGTGCAGCGTCATATGCGTTTTTATCCACGTAACCACCTCCTACTTGACCACCAATAAGTGGATGATATAAAAGGCCCCCCCCGAGGCCCCCTCCAAAGCCCCCTCCGTAACCACCACCTAGACCAATTCCACCGACTCCTAACCCACCAATGAGTCCAGGATTTATTAAACCAACACCATTTCCCACACCAACACTTCCAGCACCAAGTCCCAAACCACCAACGCCTCCGACCCTGCCGAGACCGATTCCAAGTCCTTGGCCAAGGCCAATACCTCCTAGTCCTATGGCACCGTATCCTAAACCTTGATTTAAGCCAATTCCGTTAGCGCCTCCGACTCCACCTATACCAGTTACAGTGTTCAACACGGTTGAAGCAGCTCCTTCGTAGTGTTCAGGATAATCTTCACTTTCTTCCACCTCATAACTGTTTGATATAGGTAAACCAGTCCCCGGGTCAGTTTTTATAGCATCTAAGCGTGTTCTAATATAATCGTACGGAGTTTTCTCTTCAGAGAATTCAACTTTGTGAAAAATCGCTTCCGACAAGCCGACTACAGCGAAGATTAAAATCGCAAACATCTTGGAATATTACCGTCACTGCACTAATGTCATTTTGCTGTTGCAATTGTTATTTATAGTTCTAACAAATCGCTGGAACGAAAGCTTATGATAGTTTTCACGCTGCGTCTGGAATCCGTGTCTGTCGTTTCCTTCCTGTGGTATTGTTTAGACTGGCCTAATGAAAACGACACTGTTAAAATAAAACAATACGTTTGTCCGAAGACCTTGCTTTCCAGTTCATTGGTGTCAACAGTGGGGCGTAGTTTTACGCAACTGACAAACGGGTGACACTTTTTCTTAATGATTTCATACCTTACCGTTGTTAGTTGGAAAATTATGTAAGGTGAATTGATTCAATAAGAATGCAATATTTTGCAGGTACACTACGTAATCTAATACGTTTTATGAAATCGTATTTTTTACACTGACTTGTGGAATTTTTGTAATTTAAAATAAATACTTTCACTATCTATATCTGACATAAACATATCTTCTATCTTCTATACTATAATAAAACTGTATCAAAGCCAAATCTGTACATTAAATATTTTTTGAAAATTTTGATCGGGGTAGACTTTGTTATCGTTATAGAAGTCAAAAATAATCCTTTTACAATTTTTGTCTGTCTGTCTGTCTTTCTGTCCCTGTGAACACGCATCACGCTGAAAGTACTAAACCGATTTTAACGAAACTTGACACAGTAATAACTAATATTACAAGGTTACATTTAGGATACTTTTTGTCCCATTAAACGCAAGGGGTTCTCCAGGATAACGAAAGACAAAAAATTGTAGTTAATGTAACTAGACTTTTTTGCGACACCCTAGTACAAGAGCCAGCAACGTTGGAAGAACGAGAATTTTAGAAAAGCTGGTTCTTTAATATGAAGATATATTATGCCCTTCCAAACAGGATTCAAGTTACCTGGTAGCCGGTTAACGTTGTGTTTTTTAATGAACATCACACTTTTATAGGTCAAAATTTTAATTTATAAATAATTTTAGGAATCAATTTTTTCGGTAACTTTTTAACCCTATTGAATTTATCACTGTGAGACAATTTTATTATTGACAATAATGTGCCCGATGATGTTGTTTATAAATAAAATAATTCATTTCAAACCATTTTATTTTTTCCATTCCAAATAACATATTTCATTTTATTAACCATTATGATATTGAGATTTCACCGTAAACAATGAAAAACAACGATAAACGTAGACATATGACTTGAAGCTGACGTCATCTTGAATACATGCTTACTTGCTGCTTACTTGCTTGCATGCTTACTTGGATAACAGGCGCTTCCACAATTATCGCTATCTTTATTATACAGCCAGTGTTGAACTAAGGTATCGCTATAGCTAAGTTATTCTATACATATTATTTTTAATTTACCCTCTTTTATGTCTAAATAAAATAATATTAAAATTACAGCAATCTTAACATACTTTTTATATTTACAAAAAATAGCTTCGAGCACATTATTGCTAATAACAAAAATGTCTAGCAATAATAATTTCATGTTTTAGTAGCGTTTCAAAGTTAGTGAAAAACAAAACATTCTAAAATAAAACCGTTGCTAGCTCTTAGACGAATAGTTACAGGCAAGTGACAGTTGACACGGCGACACGACGCGATGCGTCATATCTTTTTTTTCAATACAATGGAGTATGAAAAAGTTTTAATACAAGTTGAAGATTGTTATGATAAAGTAAGTGGTAGAGATGATTTTTTAATTTTATTTTTACGTATTGTGTATGTGTAGAGTCTATGTCTGTAGTGTTGTGTTTGTCTTTGTGTATCTCAGTGGTATAATCTGGAAGAACTAAATTATGTAATAAAAATTTAATATTAACTATAAAGTGACTCTCCCATGACTAATTTGACAATTGTAGAATTCATATCCATGAAACTCGAATACTAAAAAGTTGAAATTTGTGAGTTTGGATGTTCGGGATAATCTCGGATACGACTGATCCGATTTTGAAAATTATTTCACTGTTACAAAGGGATATTAGATTACTTTTTATTTAGGGAAATATATATTATATAGTAAATGGGCGTGGAGGTGAGGGTCAAAGGAGCAACCCAGTGGATATCGGGAAGACATTTCTTGAAAATATATATATACTATAGTTTCGAGTCACAATTGGACCCGATCGGTGTTATTACAAAAAAGTGAAATACGTATTGAATACTTGCTTTAAAAATGTTTCGAATTAAATGCACCGCGGTCGCTGAATGTTCGCCATCTTGTTCTTTTGTCGTCGCTTCGGTTACGTTAGGTTAGACTTGCGAAAAAGGATAACGCGAACTTGCCTAGGGCGAGCGCGGTGCATCTAATTCGAAACCTTTTTAAACCAAGTATTTAACTTTTTTTGTAATAACACCGGATAAGTTTCGCTACATTCGGGTTTTAGGTTTTTTAAGATTTTTGGCGTTTGGAAATAAAATTGGAACCAGTAATAACCTTTTTGGTGCAGACGAAGTTGCACGGGTCAGCTAGTATTAAATGAGTCTATTGATTTACGATTTTTGTCAGAGTAAATGATCATGATTTTTATATGTGATCTGTTGACAGAATTTCGTCGGCATACTGTTTATTGGAATGCATAACGTGCGTAATAATCTATATCTATACACATAATAAGAATGTAAATCTAACGTGTCTGTACATATTGGATTTTTGTAAAAAAAATTGTTAGAGTCTTCGAAAAAGTAATACAATATATTTCAAGCATTTTTAGATATGTCTATCTGTCTGTTGTTTGATCACGCATCGCTGCACGCATACTGCGTTCACGATAAAATCACCAAGGAAATCATGAAGCATATCCTCGAGTAACGTTTAGTCACGGTTTCATTAAAATCGGTTCACTTTGTCAAAAGTTATTGTACTTAATACATTCAGGTGATTTATTTTATTAGTCACTGTTTTTTACATTAGGTTCCATGCGGATAGAATCGCGGGTACAGCTACTTAACTAATATGACATTTTATTAACACGGTAGAACTCTCAAAACTTGTGTTTACGTATAAAATAAACTTTCAAGTTTGTAATAATTGCAGTCCGTAATTAACAACTATAGTTAATTGCTTAAACCGATAAACTAAAAATATTACGAAATACTTATTAAACATCTTATTAATTTTGTACGTGAATTATCAACGATTTTAACCTTGGTTCAGTTTGGACGATTTCACGTCATTGTTTTCTCACGGTCCAAATATATGTCGAGGGCTCCGATAGAGGTTACCGTCCAAGCATTATATTAGGTGTCAAATTGTCAATCAAATGAGTAATAAATCACAGTCTATAGAGTACAGTATTTTTTAATGTAAAAAGTAATTGAAACATAATCTGGTATTTTCTCGTTGACACGTTTTAGACAACTTTTTTTTAATGGAAAGATATTTTTTATTTCAATTACATCTGAACTGACAAATCAATTTTTATCCTAAATTTTCACATTTCATTGCAGATCATTTATTTTTCTAACTGTATTAATCGGTTTAGTATACAGATTTCTATGGCAGTTTTAAATAATTTAAAATAATTGCCATTAAAAATTGTTCCATAAGAAAAGAAATCAGTAACTCCTACATGACTAACATGTACGCGTGGATTTGTTTACGTTGTTTTTGGATATGAAACATCTCTCGTCTATATGGTGGAAGGGTTTTAGTTTAGCTTAGTTGTCAGACACAAAATATATTCAAGTTGGTGAGACACACAAACTGGTGCATAAGTGTGTCTTATGTGTGTATTAACTTAGTATGTGTGAATAGCTTAGGTAGATTCGCGATGTTGCATAGAAGGTTCAAGCCGAGGTGCGGTCACTCTGGCTTGTTGCTAAGCAGCGACGTGCCTTAACCGTTATAGCGGTAGTTAGTTAAAAAAATATTAAATGCCCAAAATTTATTAAAGCTTCATTGCGATTAGTTAAGTTGTATAGAAAAGAATAATGGCCAAATAAGGAAACATGCATTGCCATAGTAGATATATTTATTGTTTAATTGATCCAAAGTTTGCTTGCACGATACGATAACACCAGATTTATTAGCTAGCAATACACGTCACACTGCATCTCACACATACACAAAAGGTTTATAGGTTATGCGAGGTACCTTTAATGGTTCTTTTTTTATTATTTAGTTCAAGCCACAACCCCAAAATCCCAAATATATGTGCGCGTTTGTGCGGTACGTGCAAAGGTATGCGTATATGTGACGTTAGGTCACATAGTTAGTTATATTTAAATTCGCGAAATTTGTATGCGAGAGAACGCATACCATACCATTGGCTCGGCCATTTTGACACCCTTGAGCTAGTTATCATTTCGGCTGAGTGCTGTCCGCGCTCGCTCTACAACCCAGTAAAGCCATAAAGGTTCTTCCAGGCGACAGCGCTAACGGATTGAAGAAAAAAAAATACGTGCGTGTATCAGTGTACACACGTAAGAAGTGAAACTTCTTTATGATATCATTTTTCGAAAAATCATCTACTATATTTACAACTTTACAGAAATTGGTTAAATAAAGCTAGATTAGATAAAGTTTAAGCAAAAGGCTTTTATTATTATAAACATGGATACAAAAAACGTTCAGTTCTCACGCGGTAGAAATGAGACAGTATTCTGAATAATTGTTACGAGATTAAGATGAATACACTATGGAGGTGGTAAACATTAGTTTTCGGAATTATTTTGTAATATTTTAATATATCAGTCGTTACATTTCAAAATGAACTAAATCTAATTTTATCCGTTCCTAACATATTACGTTATTTTTCAAGATCTTCATCTTTGTGCATGTAAAATATGAAGATCATAAAAAAAAGTGTGTGTGTGTACTTATGTACACGCGTTAGAAGTTATACTTCTTTGGCGTAACAAGATAACAATCTGTTCAAAAATTTTATCTTTCGCCTTAATCTACGCTTGCAGAAAAAAAAAAAAAACAAAAAACGACGAGCGTACCAACATGCGCGACTAATATCGAGGTTCAATTTCTATTTTGTTGGTAGCTTTTTTTTCGAGTTTTAATGAGCGGTTAAGCAGACAGCTTCATACTGTTAGTTTTGTGTCACAGATGCGCGCGCATCTTAAAATTTCACTCTCATCATTTTTTCATAACGCGCCTAAAGAAGTATAACTTCAAAAAAAAAAATAAAAAAAAAACGGTATCTGATCATTGTGAGCGCACCTTTAGAAAAAAAAGCGGAATCTGATCATTGTGAGCGCACCTTTAGAAATAAACATGGCGCGTAACGGAAAAATGTACAGAAATTAAGATGGCGCGTAACCGAAAAACGTTACATACGTTTTTACATGCTCTAAAATTCCTCTCTACGTCGATAAAGAAGTTTCACTTCAAAAATGTATCCAAAGTCAGATCTACCTAATTAATTCAAGAAAACATGTTCCAAAATCTCTATGATATTGGAAAATAAATATAAAACTATGATAATGTTTAAAAAAATACGAAACTGGTGTAACGTTATAATTTTTGCTCATTTACTAGTTGATACCAATTATAAGTAAAAAGGCGTAGATACGTTAACTACATGATATTTTGACAAAACGAACGGCACGATAACGCACACATACGTATATTAATATTGTAACGCCACATTATGTTAGATAAAATGTGGAAGTCAGATGGCATATTATTAAGATCGGTGGTGAAAAAGAAATACATAATTGTCCTTAGATCTGCCCATCAAACATAAAGAATAATCAAATCAGACATGATATCTTGCTTTGTTTCTTTGACATCTGTCATTTCTTTGCATAATATTTTTTGGTTTCATAATATTTTATATTTGAAAAATATTAATTAATTCCTGGTAATAGTAATATATGGACCGTTTATTTTGAAAGTGGTGTAAGTCCATTTTTGAGAAAAATGAGCTATCACGTAATTCATGCTTAATTTAATGTAAACTTTTTATATATAACTAGTCCATGTTTAATTTCTCAAAAAAATCCCATGTTTTGTACAACTTAAAATCGGTCGGTAAATGAAATTGCATAATCATTGATTATGAAAGTGGTGTAAGTCCAATTGACAGAGGTAGTTGAGGTAGGCGTTTTGTTATTTTTCATTTATTTTATACTAGCTGTGTCCCGCGGTTTCACCCGCGGACGATTTGCATTGTTTCCCCTCCGTGTTTCCCCTACTCGTAAGTTAAAAGATAGATATTAAAAAATTAGAGAAATGTATTAGAAAATGTACAGCGCATAACCTGTGAGAAGAAAATAAATTCGACAAGGCTGTATGACTCCGTATCTTTGACCGTATTTTGGCGAATTAAAAAAACAACAAAAACAACAGTAGCAAAATTATCAATTTATTACCTCTACGTCCTGGAAGACCGTTAAAATTTGAAAAAATCGCCCTGGAGCCCTTGTACCAAAATGCCAGACCTATTACGTACGAAAAATATAAAGACATGAAGCAGCTACTACCCTATATACCTCCGGTGCATCATGCATATTTTGAAACACTACCACATGCAGAGAATAAGTAAATTCTTGTAATCAGTATCTTGTAATGACAATGTAATTGCCGTTTAAAATAAAATTTTATGTGTTGTTATGCGTATTTGCAAACAAAATTATATTAAAATGAAGTATATTTTAAGCGATATTTGATTTTTCAAAATTGAAATTAAACGATTTTTACAATTGTCTAATTTTGAAAGTGGTGTAAGTCCATTTACAGCACATAAATATGTGTTATCGTAGTCTAATTAGCCAAAAACAAATTTATATAAACAAATTAAATGTTGATAAAACAATAGAAACAATGCCAGACCTCATATGATTTGCCTGTATTTTTAAATCAACAAATATAGTAACCTTTAATTTTCTCGAAACAAAAGAAAATGGACTTACACCACTTTCAAAATAAACGGTCCATATCATGTAGGTGGTAGAGCCACGCTGAAACTACTACTGGTTTCAGCATGAATGCTGGCAACGCACTTGCGACTCTTCTGGTGTTGCAAGTGTCTATGGACGGTGGTGATCATTTAACATCAGGTGACCCACTTGTTCGTTTGTCTCCTATGATATAAAAATATATATATATAATAGTAATGTGAATAAATAAACTATAAGAAGTTTTGCTTGTATAGTTTGTGCAATATCTCATAACCCTGTAGTGTTTGCCATAGTTTTGAGGCATTTTATGAAACGATCAGTACACGGACACGCTTCCATTAACGCTGAGACGATACTAAGATCACGTTTGCTAGCTAGCCGAGTTTTAACAAGACGCTGTTGAAGCGCTTATGACGTATCTACAGCTTTTTAGTTATAATATCATTGGCTGATAGCCGTAAAATATACTTAAAATTATCCAGGAAAATGGCTTGAGTGGGGATCTATCTCTTATAGTTTTTTTTTATTGAAGACTTTTTTTTTGAGCGAATAAAATCCATTTCGTGCACTATTTATGCGATATCTTAGAAAATAAGTGACATATGTGATTGTTTTGTTTTTAATCGAAAGCTACTACTGAGTTTATCTATCATAATAGTAATAATTTAATTTAGTTGTTATTTATTATGGAACGAGTTTTTACTTTGTAATTACCTCAATTATAATAATAAAAATATTGAATTACGTACAAAATAAAGTCCACAATAATATTTTGTTTCAATTAATGTGTATTGTAGTCAAAATTGAAGTCAAACTAAATTAGAAAGTGTTTATAATTTTTTGACAAATAAAAAAAAGTGTGTGTGTACTTATGTACACGCGTTAGAAGTTATACTTCTTTGGCGTAACAAGATAAAAGTCTTTTCAAAAATAGTATCTTTTTTTTATTCCGTATTATATTAGTAAGTACAAAAAACGACACTAACAATAGAAAAAAGGTATTTAATACATTGAAAGTTTTAATACAATACTTCAGGGTGTCGATTTTTCGTGACGGTGTGCGCGCGCATTATAAAAATTTACTCTCATCATTTTTCCCTAACGCGCTAAAAGAAGTATAACTTCAAAAAATACAAACGCAATAGGTTAAGGTCTCCTTTTCATACCCGAACCACGCGCGCTGGGCTTCGGAGCCATAGTTTTACGGTAAATCCTATCTGGGCACGAACTAAAAAGTTCGCAACTTCTTATTTCTGCCGTACCGTGAAGCTATGGAACAATCTCCCGGCCAGTGTGTTCCCTCCTTCCTATAATATGGGGTCCTTCAAGCGTAACGTGAAGAGACATTTATGCAAGCCGGCATGACAGCGGCGACCGGTGAGGGATGAGGGATAGCGTGTCTCTCGGTAGTCGCCGTTGTTTTTGGATTATACTGTGCTCACCATCAGGCACAGTATAGTCACTTTGCTGAGCTACGATAAAAAAAAAAAAAAAAGGTAGAAAACAATTTTATTGATGCAAATCAGAGCCGTTGTCGCAATGGCGGGGATTTATCAAAATCAGTAAACTTAGCAGGCGGATTAACGGTCAGATTTTGGTTAAAAAAATACCCAAAGGAAGCTGCTACCCATTCTTTGGATTATATTACGTGTTTCATACACCCACAGGTTGAGATGAGACAGGACATTAATATTCTAGATCCACACACATACTAATAGTATACATCTTTTGATCAAATGGGTGGATTGAAATACGCCATGTTATTTAGATGAAAAAATAAGAACGATTTATGGACAAAATAAAGCGCCTTATTTAATTATTGTAGCAAAATCTCACAAAGTCTGTTGAAAGTTATTACAAGGATTCACAAAGTTGAGAAATGGTAGGCGTTAGAAGTTCAAAGTAAAGTTATGTTTATAACAATTTATTTATTTTATTAAATTTGCGAGTGCTTGGTTATTACTTGTTATATTAATTTTCACAGAACTTTCAGTTGAAGTAGTTTTATTTATGTTCATTTATATTTTTTTAATCTATTATATAAAATAAATATCGAAATGGATGCTAACTCAAAATGAGCTACGGGAAATTATTTATTACTAGCCTCTGCCCGTGACTTCGTTCGCGTGGAATAGTTACTTGGGGCTAACGCTAACACGCAGTGGAAGCTCTCAAGAGGGAAAAATACCCCGATTTTTAAACATTCTTCATTAATGCTCCGCTCCTGTTAGTATTAGCGTAAGGTATATATAGCCTATAACCTTTCTCGATAAACGAGCTATATAACACTGAAATAATTTTTCAAGTCGGACCAGTAGTTCCTGAGATTACCCCCATAACGTCACAAACTCACAAAACTTTACCTCTTTATAATTTTTTTTTTTTGTTTCCCTTTTTTTTTTTTTTTTTTTTTTTTGATGTTTAATTTTATTCCCTGGTCCTGGTTTTTTTTTTTTATTTTTTTTTTTTTCTAACCCCCCCTATATTAGTATAGAAATACTTTATAGTGGTTCTTGTGGTTATGTTTGTTGTTAAATTACGATCTGGTCTAAGATGGTAGACACGCTAAACCTAGAGGGAGTCTGGTTCTCGAGTGCAGCTGCCGGAACATACCTATAAGTGTTTTACAATAGATTTTTACTTGAGGATCTTAACTAGCCAGTTGCTTCGTCACTGAAAGCCCCGCTTCACTCATAAGGATTTGATCGCGGGTTCGAAATACGTTAATTATTAAGCCATTATTGCTTCAGCATAACACTGATTTTCAAATCGACCTTAGCCAACATCTCCAATACAAATAATTAGCATCAAATACATACGATTAGCACCAACCCCTCTGCTTCACCGTGTTTCTCTTTTCTGTACTGTTAAAAAAAGTATCTTGTGTCCTTTTTTACGTTATAAAGTAGCAAACAGGCATGAAGCCCATCTGACGTTATCTAGTTACGTACACACACTATGTACCAGTACGCAACTAAAACTTGTTTATTAATGTAACTAAAAAAAGTTTTGATGTGTATGCAAGCAGATTTTTATTAACATTTATTGCGTGTATTTTATTGTTTTTTAGTATTTCCGCTTGTTTTCATTTTGTTTTGATAGTTGTGGTCGTTTTTATACAATTTTTTCAATACGCAAAAGAAGTATTTAGTGGTGTTGATAGATACACTGTAAGAAATCTTCTAAATAAAACATCGTCCGGATGAAATGATGAGAAGGTAAGAGTTTACATGCATGCCAATTCATGAAGTTGGTCAGAAGGTAATTCAAAAACGATTAGCCGGTAAAATTATTGCGCGGTCACAGTCGTTGGCCCTACGGGAATAGTAAATGAACGTAGAGGTGAGTGGTGCAGTAGCAACCCAGGGGGTTCTGGAAAGACATTTATCACCATTATATATGGGTTAATTTTTATCACAGTTGGAACCGGTAGGTATCGCACCAATCGAGTTCTAGGTTTTCAAGATTTTCCCTGTTTGGAAATATAATTGAAACCAGCAGCAATCGATTTAATGCAGACGAGGTAACGCGGTTCTGCTAGTTTTATTTAATAGATGTAACAATATATTTCAATTTACGACCTAACTCAGTAAGTAGGTAAGGAACCTTTGAAACTTTACAGTTGTTGGAAACGTTATCTCCAAAATCTCAACAATTTCACTGAAATACCTCGGATGTGATAATATCTACGTAGCTATCTCATTTCGCTTGTAAAATAGCTGCGGATTATAACCGTGACATTCTGGCCTGACTGGAATTTACGACCGAGTTATTAATTTGAAGATCTAAAGTTAATATATATTATTTCTACAGTATCCAATAGTTTTATGATTTACTACCCTTTGCCCCCGCAATCGCTCGCATTAATGTAGATCTTATATATAATACTTTTTTTCTGGATGGAAAGTACAGTACGCAACGTGCATACAAAGTTTCATGGCGATCTGTTGAGTAGTAAAGGCGTGAAAACGTAACAAACAAACTCATATTCGCATTTATAACATTGCTTAGGATTATGGCTGTTGTCACAAACGTTGTAAGTTATTCTGCTGTTTGGTAATTTGTTGTTTTTAATCCTATTTTAATTTGTGACGATGCTTACTTGTTTACAAGTTGCAATAATATCTGTAGACTATTGTTATTTAATCACTACACATTATAAAACAAATTCACCTACTCGTCTGTCTGTCTGTCTGTGTGCGATAAACTTAAAAACTACTGAACGGATTTTCATGTGGTTTTCACAGGTAGATAAAGTGATTCATGAGGAAGGTTTTGGTATATCGTTTCGCCTTCGCCTGCAGTACTATCTTCAAAACGGTTAGACCAATCTTCACAAAACTTTCATTGACAGATATCTATTCTTATAAAAAATAATTCAAGCAATTTTAGTTCATACTAGCTGTTAGCCGTGGCTTCGCCCGCAGTGCAATCTCCAAAACGGTTCCACGGATCTGCACAAGACTTTCACTGGCAGATAGCTGACCACATAAATAGTAATTCAAGCAATTTTAGTTTATACTAGCTGTTAACCGTGGCTTCGCCCGTATTGTTATCTCCAAAACGGTTTGTCATATGTTCATGCTACTTTCACTGGCAGATAGCTGACTTTACAAAAAGTAATTTAGGCAATTAAAGTTTATACTAGCTGTTAACCGTGGCTCACCTACAGTGCTTTCTCCAAAATAGTAAGACCGATTTTCATGAGACTTTCACTGGTAGATAGCGAACCTTATAAAAAGTAATCTAATTTATTTTAATTTAGACTAGCTGTTAACCGTGGCTTCGCCCGCTGTACTATTACCAAAACAGTTAGAGACTGATTTTCACGGGACTTTCACTGGTAGATAGCGAACCTTATAAAAATTAATTGAGGTTATTCTATTTTAGACTGGCTGTTACCCGCGACTTTGTCTACATGAAATTTAGCAAGATTTCAACTCATTCTTAATTTTTAATTAGAGAAATAATTAGCAGCTTATTGTTTACAATTCGACATTATAATTATTAATAACTTTAATGATATAGAGGTCTTTCTAATAAGATCTTAGATTATAAACGTATTACGTAAAGAGTTCCGTAATACAATTTCTTGCGGAACAAACAAGCGTTTATTTTTTGTTTAGTCAGAAAATCTTAATTATAATGGCAATGTATATTAAATGTAATGTAAATGTAAATTTTTATAATAATTATTTAAGTTATTGTTTCATTAGTTCCTTATACAGTGTAAGTGAGCACTGAGGTAGTTATATTGTGGGTTAAGGTTCCAAATATGTTGCTGATGACAAACCTCATTTGGCACGCTGTTAGTATCTATATATCTAATGTACACGTTACATGTTACTTTAAGTGGCGTACGTGTGGTACTCACAGTTGCTTTTAAAGAGCATTTCCATAATTGTACATAGTCTCACAATTTTATAAAAAAAAACGCGTGCGGAGCCGCGGGTACAGCTAGTTATATAATACAAACGCAGTAGCTGTCACTGGCGACTGTTATTGTATTATGAGAAAATGTGTTATTATTTATATATGTCCGTTAACCGCGCTTTAACTTAAATAAATTTTGCACAGAAGTCGACTACGTCGTGGTTCATTTTTTCTTTATTATTTTATTGCCCAGCGATGCGTGCGGCCAACTTTTAGGAAATAACCCATAAAAATACGACTGATATCATTTTCTTTTAAATTTTTTTTTCTTACTGACAAACGATTTTGCAAATAACCGTATTAAGTTTATTATTGTGAATGGCGTTCTCGTGCATGACTTATGATTTAAACGGTTATCTACACTTCGCCAGTAGACCTCCTAGATGGATTAAGGTCACCACAGTTCTCGGTATTAGACCGCTTATTTCCAGTAAAGTATTCTGGCAATCCATTCGATACCGAGTTTTCTATATGTATTTGGTATTACGAAAAAACGCAGATCTAACAGTTTTTTCTATGCATATGAGGTTATGTTCTCAAATTAAATTTAAGAATTAGTCGTACCTTGCTACAAACTCAAAAATACTTTGTTCAATTTAGGCCCTGAGAAGGCACGAAGAAAACAACCTTTTTTTATTATTTTTTTTATTTACGTCGGGAAATCCTTTATGGATACGCCACCCTTTCGGGGGAGAGAGTGGGTTATGTCCGACTCGCACGGACTAAAACCCCACGGTGTACCGTCCGTCGCATGGTAGGGGTGGCAGGGGTCGAACCTGCTGTCTTCCTGAGAAACCGCCTCTGCGGCAGCCTGGCGAGTGAACGCCAAGCTTCGTCCTACTATACAAAGAAAACAACCTAGCCATCGAGAAGAACCAGCAAGAAACACGATCTGGTTTATCTTTATAACGTAACATATCATGTATAACATAACACATAACAATTTTTTACGAACATACAGATATAGACATACAGATAGTTACATTCGATTTTGGCTGAAGCACGGAGAAGGCATCACTTCTAAACGTCACCGTCGTTCACATATTGATTTACCCTATAATAGCTTTATATCTTTTTTATATATAAATTTCTTCTGTACGTGTGTATGTCACTGAACTCCTCCTAAACGACTGGACCGATTTCGATGAAATTTTGTCTGCGTGTTCCAGTGGATCCGAGAATGGTTTAGATTTACAGTTGGACCCGTTAGGTGGTGCTGCGGTTGACTTTTATGATTTTTTTTATTATCAAGGCAGGACAACGTCCGCCGGGCCCGCTAGCAATTATATAGTTCTCTATAAAGTTTATTAATTCATCAAACATCAATGGCCGATAGACTTTGACAAGAGCTGTCGACTGAAACTTCAAAAAACGTGGTAGCTTCACCTAGTCGAAAGTTATACTAAATGGAAATCTGAAAACGCAGCAGAATTACCCCAAAATGGTGGCGCTTCCCCCAACACCGCGTGCGATGTGTTACAGTCCTGACTTAGCGTAATGAATTCTTTGACCCTTTAGCTATTCAATGGTATAATTTAATTTTGGATGTAGAGAATAGATTCGAAACTACAATGCCAAACTGTATCCCCCGATTTTGTTATCATTAGGTTTTTTGGATTGCCCCTGTATGGTAGCAAATTTAAAGACGCATTCACGTCAATATAAAACTTTATAAGAATACAATAACACCTATCGAAATCTAGTGGAAAGTTATAGTAGCTTTCATAACTCTCATAATAATCAAAAATATAGCTTTGGTGTCTATACAGTTCTTTTATATATCATTCGGTTTATTTAAATTTCCTATATTACGAATTTCTCAAACAACTGTCATTATAGTTAAGTAATGGTTTTCACTTCAACCATATTAAACATATATTAATAGTATATCTGCAAGGGATGTGGTCTAAACATCACATTTTGTTGGTCATTACGCTGTTTAATAGTTGTAGCGGGTGCTATTTACGACAGATGTGTATATCAAATTAGGGTTCTACACAAAGGGCTCAGTGGTCGTCGACATGTACGCACTGCGGTCATGAGAGCTACGGTAATGAGATAATGACGTAACGAGGTCAATTGTAAAGGTACTTTTTGCAAAAAAAAGTCGACGCAGTCACAAGGACTGCCGACAGTAGAGTTTTAAATTATTTTTTAAAATTAATTGTAGTGCTAATTATTTAAATTTTATAATTTGTAAACGTAAATTATTATTATTGGTCTCTTTTTCACATATATTGGCACTCTGAATAATCTTTATATATAAATTTCTTCTGTACATGTGTATGTCACTGAACTCCTCCTAAACGGCTGAACCGATTTTGATGAAATGTTGTGTGCGTGTTCCAGTGGATCCGAGAATGGTTTAGATTTACAGTCGGACCCGTTAAGTGGTGCTGCGGTTGACTTTTATGATTTTTTTTTATTATCAAGGCAGGACAATGTCCGCCGGGCCCGCTAGTAATTATATAGTTCTCTATAAAGTTTATTAATTCATCAAACATCGATGGCTTGAACAATTTCAATACAAAATGATCAATATTAGATGTACACAGACTCTTATACTCGTACTACGCATCGCTAGTCTGATGAAAGCCGTGCAAGCGCAATATAGTTATGGCGCGATGTCATTACGCGAAGTTATAAATTTATCTCCTGCCAAAAAAATATCGCTCAACGCGCCTAAATAAGTTTTCACTTCACAAAATTCATGTTATTTAAGGTTGCTCCCGGATTAAAAATCGATTCTGTTGTCATGGGGGATGTAACAAATATACAATTAACGAACATAAAGTATTCTCAAACTTAGAAAACTACTGTGTGACTCGAGCCTACATCATACAGCTCGGAGGCAGAAGCAGAACGATTGCTCAAATCAATGCCCTTACCGTATAGTTAAGGAATCCGAGGAGTAAGGATCCGTGTAAAAGAATAAAATAAAAAAAGGATTCTTTTATCGTTTACAAATGTTTAAACTTATTTTAACGACTTTATGTGATTACAAATTTTATTTCGTCTTGTTGCTATACAACTTTGAAAATTGATTATAATTGTTAAAAACTAGCGTAAGTAGCAGAAGCTGTAACGCTTATTTTATATTTTTTTAAATATACGTTTATTATATTCAATAATTTGCATTAAAATGAAAAATCCACATCTATTTTTTTTACTTTCACTTCAAATAGAAAGTATGTGTTACAGAAGAATTTATTACAATTATAAATTTGTTAAAACATATTTTGCACATATTTATAGTTTGCACATATATTAGCATATTTTGCAGTCGTCATTTACATTTTATCATAACTAATTATGTTAATATTGAATTTATGAAATTAGATATTAAAATTTTTACCTTCAGAATGGGCACAATAACGCGCATATTTGTGTGGTTAATGAAATGTCAACCTGTCTCTCCGTGGAACAGACGACGCTATTGAATGTCATTACCAGACACCAGTTACGTTCAGACATTACGGGCTCAGTGTCGACTCTCTCACAGGTACCTTACGTAAATATATTTTGTACCTTTATAATTTGTACAAACATTTGGGGATTGTTTAGGCATTGAAACCTACACTAGAATTAAACCACGTAAATTTATTTATAACTAATTTATTATAACTAGTTGTGCCCGCGACTCCTTCCACGTGGAACTTTATGTAAAAAACAGTGATTAATGAAGTCATCTGAATGTATTAAATGTACTACATTTACTTATCTACTTTTCTCTCGTACTTAAGTCGCGTCGTCATTAAAATTACAATAACTTTTCATAGACTGAACCGATTTTAATGAAACAAAGACTAAACGTTACTCGAGGAAAGACTTAAAGATTTTCTGGATGACTTAAAGATTTTAACATGAACGTAGTATTTTAGTAGTGACTTGTGTTCAAACAAACAGACATACATATAGACTGACAGATATTTCTAAAAATGACTGAAATGTATTTCATTACTTATTCCTAAACAACTGCAACACTAAAAAAATTACAATAATCTAAAAAGTACAAACACGTTACATTTACGTTTACATTCTAGAGAACTAAAACGATACTAAGTTTACAAAACAAACACATCATTTAAACTATATAAAGGATCATCTCTTATATCAATAAAGCTTCAGTTCTGTTTGTACGAGTATATTTAAAAATTTTGGGATAGATATCTATTACACGTTTGTATGTCTGGATTGAATTTGAAAACGACTTGACGGGTATTTTATGTAATTTTGTACATGAATTGCAGTATATTATAGCATTCGAAAATTGATAGACTATAACATGATGATACATTTAGATACCTTAACATATTGACATATATTTTTTTAACCATAAAAAAGATTTATTGTCGTTGTAAATTTTATACATTTTTTTTTTTGCATTTCATCACTTATCTTTTGGGGACAGTTAAGTATAATAAACCCATCTAATATCTGGCGTAAAAAATATTAAAAAATTGTAGATCAGAAAGTACGCTAAGAAAAATAACAGTGACGTAGAGAAGAAGCGCGAGGCTTTGGGCCTTAGGAGGGTTGGCGGATCGACGCGCACTGTGAATGCTTATGATAAAGAGCTACCATGACGCGTGGCTCATTAGCATGCTCAACTCATTATACGACAAAGTACTTCAGATTAGAATTTATTATTATTATTAAGTAATTCTAAATTCTAAAAATTAAACATAAACCACATAGTTTAGCATAATTTCATAGAAATTATATCAATATGTTTATACTATACTTACTAATACGATGCTAAGAGATATTTACACGTGATAAGTTCACTAGAGAGTTTCAGAGAAGTATATTATTTTCATAATTAATTCGAAGTGATCGTTCAACGCTTTGTTGTTATTATATGTGTGGCGGGTACTGATGTCTCGTAGCATAGACAACTTATCCCTCTAATAACTTATACGTACAGTCAACATACAAATAAATATTAACTCTATTTAAAAAGTTAAAACATTTTACGTTTTAACGGTACTTCTTACTCGAATCTACAGAAGGAGAGTAATGCTTTTCGGGTGTATATATGCATATGTATATGTAATAAGCAATTCCTATTAATGTTATGCACTTTTAATATACGTCGTTTTATCGTTTGAATAATATTTAGTTTGACGTCTGTCATGTAAAGTAAAATATTACAAATTTTCTTCCATGCGAAAAAAAAACATAATTATGAAAGTGTTGTCTCGAAATTATTACTACTATGCATTTATGGTCTGGCAACGTCGCGAATGTCAATTTTAATATTAGACGTAATACTATTTTCAACGTATAAATCAGTTTATGCAATGTTAAAAACGCGACGTTGCCAAACTTAATACGGTTTGTAGATGGAAAGTGAAGGATGTGTCTCAGAAAATCGATAAGATGTGCGGTCCAACACGTTTTTATACAAACTGGCGTTAATTTAGACTTTGCGATTTCTATTATAAATCGAACACTCATAAAGGGTGTCGTACGACTATTATCCAAAGAGTATGGTCACCGCTCAAGCAAGTCTTACTTCTTCGCAATAGCAACTTATAATTGACTATCCTCAGACAAAATTGGGGTGGGGTTATTTTTGTGGTTTATTATCAATACGTATGGATTATATTTAGAGTACATTTATTTATTATTTTATACGTAAACTTTATATAAATTTCTGTTGACCCTACCCTATTCGCCGACCTTATTATGAGTAGGTTTAATTATCGCAAGCGACCGCAGCACCGCTGGGTTTCCCGTTCAGCGTCGCGTTTGCGTTAGACATGGGTAATATTGTATCTGTTTACTGTGGAAAATTTGTTCACGTTTTGTCATTTAGTCATTTTCACATTTATTTTATCGTAATATTTTGAAGGGATATGGGTTAAAATTATCAATTGACTTAGGCACAGGGCGTCTCTAAACATAATATATACATTGCAAATATTAAAATGGTTCGGAAATTACGCACATTTTGTTCAGAAAATTTATATGCTATCCTCTTTTATTACTAACTAGCTGTGCTGGCGACTTCTTCCGCGTGCAATCTTATTTAAAAATCGTCATTAATAAAATCTACTGAATGTATTAAGTCCATTTACTTATCTACTTTTCTCTGGTAATAAAGTCGTGTCAACTTAATTACCAATAGATGCTTACTCTGTGTTATTCTTAAGCAACAAACCTATACCACCACGGATTTAACTGTAGGCCATTTAAGATATATTCTGTAGTACATCATTTTGGTGACGTAGCTATACCATCTCAGGCCCGTGGCAAATTCACTGGATGAGGCCCCAGTAAAAATTGTCACATTGTAATTTAATTGTAGTAAATCCGAGTTACGTAGTTTGTCTTCTCCTATAAAGTTCATTAAATCGTAGGTTCCGGAAATCCTGTGGTCCCCGTCAAGTTGCAAACCTCTAGTATATTACTCGTTCTGCCACCCTATAGTTAGGCCACTGATTTTGATGCTTTTCTGTCTTAACAAGGTTGCCTTGGAGGAGCTAACAAGGAAGCCTGTCTTAGCAAGGTTAAGTTGATCACAACATATCTTCGTTCTTCTACTTTCTATGAACAGAATATGGATGTATAATTACATATTATAAAAGAAAGTCCACTGCTACGTCTGTCTGTTCGCGATAAACTCAAAAACCACTGAACGGATTTTCAAGCGGCTTTCATAGTAAATAAGGTGATTCATAAGGGAAGTTTAGGTATATAACTTGTCAAATTATTTTTTATTATCAGGGCGCGGGCGGGACAACGTCTGCCGGGCCCACTAGTTATACGTATAAATGTTTCTTTACTTATTTCTATAAACATTAGAACAATTGAAATCAATAACTTATTGCAATAGTAATCTGTATTAAAAATTTAGTATACGAAACTGGATTGAAATAGAAATCGTCATTGAATTATTGGAAAAGTTTCTGTACGTATCCTCTTAGAAAGTTTGAAACAAGACGAACGTCTAATTAAAAGTATTAAACACTATTCTAGTTGAAAAGTTTGCGCAGTTTATCGTACATAAAGAACATTGAGGTAAGAAGTACTGGTGAAGACATAATATATTTAATAGCTAAAGTTTTATTCGGATCGACTCGTTTCAGATATTACAGTGTGGAAGATAATACTCCATTAGAGAGAGAGAGAGGTCGAGAAGAAACGAACAACAGACGTTTCAGAGAAGACAAGTATAGGCACGTGTGGGATTAAATAATACAGACCAGAGTATTATAGAAGGATAAGATGTGTTTTTGATTAAGGTTTAGTTGTTGAGGCATATATTAAGTCATTATTTGATGAACATTTTAAATTTTGTCACATACTGAATCGCACGCGCTCTTTTTTACGTGTCCACAAGATATAAAATAATTGTCGATTACATAATAATTGGTGTTATTATATTCTATAGGTACATATATAAGTCCATAGACATTTTTTTTACATTTTACACAGGCACTGAAATGCTGATTAATCGTATGTCGTATCTGATTATTTAATCTTTGAAATAAACAACTCTCACTGTAATGTGAAAAAGTCAACGTATAAATATACTTTTTTAGCTTCTTAATTGGATGAATGTTGCTTTGCCTTTTAAATAATCGTATGTGTATGTACGGTTGGCATAGTTGTTAGCAGTCATCGTGCTGCTGCCGTAATGCTAAATCTTGTGCGTTGAATCGCACACAGGACAATTCTCTATGTGATCCACAAATGTTGTTCTGAGTCTAGGCGTACTTTCAGTCTATTCATTGTACGCATGTAGAAACTTCCAACACAAAACTCACTAGCATGGAAGTTATTTAAAAAAATGAAATTGTTGGTGCATATTCATTCACCAGATACATTACATTCACTTTTTATTACATATAAAAAAATATTTTAAGAAATACCCGTGGTCTGTAGATTTTACGTTTTAATTTTGCATTAATGTCGTTATTAAAATAACAATTATAATTACTTATTTAAATAAATAAATTACTATCGATTGAAACATATTTTAATTGTAGGCTATTCCAGTAAGAAAATTGTATTAAATATTGGAATTAATTGTCAAACTTTGACAGAAATTGATCTATGCACGCACTAACGCAAAAGTATTGATTCTTAAAAATTATTATTCATTTAACGTATAGGCAACATTAGTTGCTCCTTAACGGGAATGTCACGGATTTAGGTATGATGTATTCGTATAAGCCAATCAGTATTACGATTAATTTGGTCAGTAGTACATATTTGCGTCGTTAGTTTGAAGTACTTAATTAAGTATTTGATAATAGAATAGAATAACCTATTCTACTAGCTACTGGCGTGTTCACCATCTGTCGTCAATTCATATCAGATGGGATTGTCGTCAAAGTATAGAAAAATATGTGAGGTAAATTCTAGAGTTGAGTTTTTACATTTCAAAATGAGGTAGATCCAATTTTAACCATTCCCAATATTGTACGTCTTTTTTTAAGATGTTAAAATTTTAAGGTGGTAGAGCCACGCTGAAGTTACTACTGGTTTCAGCATGAATGGGTCGGCTCGGTGGTATAGAAAACCGACGTGAAGTAACAGTGCTTGCATTGTTGCGTTTCGTTCGGTCAGTGAGAGCGCCGGAGGACCACCTCCCCGCCCCTCTTCTCTCCCCCTCCCTCCCTTTCTCCCAAACACAGGCCGGCAACCCACTTTCGACTCCTCTGGCGTTGTTATTGTCTATGGACGGTGGTGATTACTTAAAATCAGGTGACCCACTTATTCGTTAGCCTACTATGACATAAAAAAAAAATTGTACGTATAAAATATAATCATAAAAAATTTGAAAAAAATAAACGTCAAAATTTGAATTTCGGTCTCGGTGTATTATTAATTAAGACTATAAAATAACATGTAAATATTAAAGAATGCCGAAGTGTTAATAGAATACACAAAAAGTCGAGGCAGTCATAATGATTCCGGACAGGAGTAAAACTTCGAAACAATGGATTTTAAACGTTCCCTTTTAAATTCATAGTCTGAATTATTTAAACGTCATAATTTGTAAATTGAAATTATTATCATTAGTCTATTATCATTACATAGTATAAAACAAAGTCCCCTACCACGTCTGTCTGTCTGTCTGTTCGCGATAAACTCAAAAACTACTGAATGGATCTTTATGCGAGTTTCACCAGTGGATAAAGTGATTCACGAGGAACGTTTTGATATATAATTTGTCCAGGATTTTTTTATAATCAGGGCGGGACAACGTCTGCCGGGCCGGCTAGTGTATTATAATTATATAGTTTATTAATTTATCAAACATATGATGAGCTGAGCAATCTCAATACAAAATATCAATATTAAATGTACACAGGCTGCTATATGACGCGTCACTAATCTGACGCAAGCCGCGCAAGCGCATTACGGTCGGTCACGCTTACTAGCATGTCAGGACGCGAAATTATAAATTTATATCCTGCCAAAAAAATACCGCTCAATGCGCCCAAATAAGTTTTCACTTTAAAAAGATATATCCCAGAACTATCAACAAAAAGAGTATTATGTCAATATGTTCAGTTGTTTTTACGTTATTTTGAGGATAACTCAAAATGTATTCTTTATTCTTTATATATTAGTATATAAATGACAAGATTATTTTATCGTAAACAAAATGCAGCCTATTAAACCAGAGTAGCGTCATACATTATGTCAAATATTTGAGTTTCTGTCGGGATTACAAAGCAGCAAAATAGGGTTTATTACCCGGCGGCACATTCGCTAACGGACAACGTAATACTGTTTAATTTGCTTTGAAATGGTACAAGGTATAGGCGGAATAAATATTTATTTCATTTCCATGGACCTTTTCCTTGGAACAAATGACATGAGAATGTATTCCCGTTTTTGGGGCTAAGAGTGGTGTGAGGAAACTATGGAGCCTTGACCTGGTAGAGTTCGTCATAACCCAGGTGCCAGCTGGCGGAGGGTCGACACATTATTTAGAATATTTCTTAGTCAAAAAAGAACCGCTCATTATTATTAATACTTGGTAAACTTTATATAAAAAAGTTGCTGACGGCCATAACTGGTGTATATTCATCAATAATAATTTCCTCGGTAATAGAGTCATACTAAATAGAAACCGATTGCTTGATGAATAGTGCCTGCTAATTCAGTACGTTGTTTTAAAAATCGGTTTGACAAATGGCTAAGAACAAATAAAGTAATTTCAATAAGTGAACATCTATAATAATAAAAAAATTGAGCCGTCACGGGACGCTTGGCAGATGTGAAATATCAAAATTGTTCGAATCGAACGAATCTCAAATTATACTATAGGTATGCGAGCTCAGTGCAGCAAGAGAGACTGCGCACAGTCGCTTGCGTAAGGAATCGCGTCACGATGTCTCACACACACGCCACGGCCTGTATCGCCACGCCAACAATCAGGTTTACCCTCGCCTATAGATGTTTCATATCCAAAATCGAAAAATTTCGACACTGTGTAATATAGGCATATCAACAATTATCGTGCTCATCTATTAACAAATAGATAAATATATTTTTATGACTTAGAAAAGGCTTTCTTTTTTAATTTTGTTACAAAATTTGAAAAAGGCACTCGCCGTGCAGAAATTTGATTCGAATGAGGAGGTTATGGCTGCCACGGAGACCTCTCCAGATATCATAATTTTCAGACGGGTTAAAGAAGTTGCAGTATCGCTGGTTTAAATGTATCGAATTCAAAGGAGATTATGTTGATAAATAAATCGCCACTTTTCCAAAAATTTTGTCAAATTGTTAAATCTATAATATCATCTAAGATATTCATTAAAATGTTATACCACAATAGGACATTTTTATTTACATTAAATGTCCAACGTAATTAAAATATTTAATTACAAAAGGATTAATACTATATCGGTCCAATAGTATCGAAGTTTAGCTACTATGTTTTAATAGCATGTAAATTATAGAAATGGTTCTTCGGGTTGTGCTTAGAAGTCAAACATATATCAAATTTTTTCTGTAGATCTTTTTAAGATAAACAAATCTCTTTTACATTATCTTTTTTATGATTATCACCGGTAGCAATAGAAGCGCTTGAAATATATAATTATAGCTAGATTAAAATACATCGATATTTCTCTACTTTTCATAAACTTAATATACAAAGAGTGTAGCAAACGTAACGTAACGTAACAAATTTCAAGGGACCGCGCATTTTTTTCGTTATAAAAAGTTTTCGTTATACGGAAGGAAGAGAGCTAATAAATGGTTTTGTGGTAAACCAACCGAATTGAAATAATTTCTACGTTACAGAAAGTTTTCCGTTATAACGAACGACATTATAAAGAGTGTACAATGTATGTTAATTATAAATATTAACGTTTCAAAAGAAATTATATAAATTAGTGAACCGTATAAAATTTTATTGCGTAGTTTACAAGAACTCTGCGGAAACAAGGACAAAATCAAAACGCGTCATTTTGTTAAACATACATAGATGGATATACATTGGTAAGATATCAATTTATTGTATGCAATAAGATAAAGCTATCAGCATTAATATATGCATGTTCCTCTATCGAACAGAATACGGACATTTCCCGCTATCAGTTTGTAAATTAGAATGACAATAAATATTCCTTGCCTTAGCCGTACAGACCAGCTCAGTGCGGTTTAGGAGGCAGCCTGCGCATTAAACTTCCTATCTATTTAACGACTTGTTACCGGCAATCTGTCACGACGATATAATCGGAATTGGTATGTACAATAAGCTTTCGCATGATAAACAACGTAATACATAATTACTATCTGGCATCATTGTAATTTTATGATATAAAAGATTTCATAATTCACTTTTCGTTTTTGTGCATTGAAAGGCTTATTAGCATATTTAGACGATAAAGAGAAACTTAAATGATGGGTTTGAAATAAAATAATACAAATTACAATTAATATTTGTTGCGATCATATTTCAAATTGAACCTAATCTTTAATTGATATAAAAAGTCACATATGAACGTTAAACTACTACTAGCGGTTCAGAAAATATGTCAGTCATTGAGTAGAACAGTCCTTAATACTAGTAGACGCTCGCAATTTCGTCTGCTTTTGTATCTATATATATTACGATTGCACACGTTATATTCGTGTAAATCTATCAGTTTAGAAAGCTCTCGAGTGGCAGGATCTTTTGCACTTACATTTTAGTTAGTAACTTATAAATTATAGCCTGTGTGAGAGGTGCTCAAACGGTCGATCGCGAGTGCCATTTGATCAATCTCGAGAATTTTTTCCAATATAGATTCACAGATTTTGTTTTAGTAGATAGATAACTAAAACAAAATGTAATTAATAAACAACTAAAATTTATTTGAGCCACGATTAGGGCAGAATAATCCCTTAATCACTTTCTTTTATCGTTTTTGGTGGGTGATACCTATCTAGACGACAATCCTATATCACACATACTTGCAGTCTTTCCGAGGCGATCGATCGTAATCTAACAATATTAAGATGGATCGGCAGCAGTTCAAGTTTGAGCGTCCCTGGCCTATGCTATTTGGTATTTTTTTTTAACTGGTTCGGCAAAATGACTGCACTATACCTCATAGAAAGTACAGTACAGTCTATAAATAACGGCACTGTTAGTGTTAAATAGCAACGGCAGTCATCGCTATCATGCCGACCTGCAAAAGTGCTTCTTCACGCCTCGTTTAAAAGATCCCATGTCATAAGAGAACTTCTTCGTTCTTGCCGGGATGATTGCTACTGTTAAACTGTGGAGACGCGACCCGCCCGTGTAATTCTACAGTAGAAAGGAGAAGATGGAATGAGGTCAAACAGCTCTTCAGAACACTCGCCATGATACAGCCGATAAAAGACGCTCAGTGAGGTTACGTCTCTTCGCAACTAAAGCGGTTCAAGGTTGTTAGTAACGTCTGCATCATTCACAATACGGACAGCCCTCCTCTGCAACCTGTCTAGTGCATCAAAGAGGTATTGAGCAGAACCATCCCAGAGCTGCGAACTTCCATGCACGGCATAACCTGTGCCTTATAGAGAAGGTATAGCTGACCGGGCGTGTAAAACCGTCGCACTTTATTCAGGATGCCCAATCTCTTAGATGTTGTAAAACTGTCGCCCTTTATTCAGGATGTCAGGTTCAGTAGTTGTTGAATGAAATAATAAACATCAATCTATACTCATAAACTTTGTCGTCTTAAATATGGTTACTAGCAACATATTGCTTACAATCGTGTGTTATTATTTTTTGCGAATGTTCATAAAAAAGATAAAAAATATGTAGTTAGTTTTTTCAAATGTCTATATTTTATTAGTGTCTCGAACAAATTATATCGTACATGAATTGAATTGTAGCATTTATAAGTCTTTTTATATTCAAATGAGAAATATAAATAGCGGTATTACGTCTCATATATTCATATCGAAAAAAACATCAAAGCAGCAGAGGAGATATAAAAACGCTTCACAACCAGCGATAAAGACGATTAGGGAACGATCTGTAATACTGTAACGATCGTCGTGGGATTGATATAAGCGACATCTATTGTGCGTTTGTGAGACTAAAGATATATTGTTTCTGTCGGGTACATTTTGATTTCCCATGAGGACATAAGAATGTTGTAACAACGCTCTCTTATTTTGTCTATTTTCTAACACGAATAAGTTGTAGTATAACATTGTTACCCGATAATCTATGTACATTCCAATATTTCATATCGTTCGTAGATATGTATTGATCTTTATTATATTTATTTTTTTAAATCATATTAAAGAATAATAAAATTGTGAGACTATGTACAATTATAGAAATGCTCTTTAAAGACAATTGTAAGTACGACGCGCACGCCACTAAAAGTAACATGTAACGTGTACATTAGATATATAAATACTAACAATAAAATATAAAATAAATAGTAGGTGGTAGAGCCACGCCGAAACTATTACTGGTTTCAGCATAAATGGGTCGGCTCGCCCGGGGTAGTACCACCCGCTCACAGAAAACCGACGTGAAGTAACAGTGCTTGCATTGTTGCGTTTCGTTCGGTCAGTGAGAGCGCCGGACACCCACCTCCCCTCCCCTTCCACTTTCCCCTTCCCTTCCTCCCCCCCTCCCTACACAGGCTGGCAACGCACTTGCGACTCCTCTGGTGTTGCAAGTGTCTATGGACGGTGGTGATCACTTACATCAGGTGACCCACCTGTTCGTTTGCCTCCTGTGATATAAAAAAAAAAAAAAAAAAAACTAACAGCGTGCCAAATGAGGTTTGTCACAGCAACATATTTGGAACCTTAACCCACCATATAACTACCTCAGTGCTCAATTACACTGTATAAGGACCTAATGAAACAATAACTTAAAATATTATTATAAAGATTTACATTAACATTATATTTAATATACATTGCCATTATTATAATTAAGATTTTGTGACTATACAAAAAATAAACGCTTGTCTGTTCCTCAAGAAATTGTATTATGGAACTCTTTACGTAATACGTTTATAATCTAAGATCTTATTAGGAAGACCTTTATATCATTAAAGTTGTTAATAATTATAATGTCGAATTGTAAGCAATAAGCTGATAATTATTTCTAATATTAAAAATAAAGAATTAGTTGAAATCTTGCTAAATGTCATGCAGACAAAGTCACGGGTAACAGCTAATCTAAAATAGAATAACCTCAATTAGTTTTTATAAAGTTCGCTATCTACCACTGAATGCCCCGTGAAAATCGGTTTAACCGTTTTGGTGATAGCACAGCGGGCGAAACCATGGTTAACAGCTAGTCTAAATTAAAATAAATTAAATTACTTTTTATAAGGTCCGCTATCTGCCAGTGAAAGTCCCTTGAAAATCAGTCTAAACGTTTTGGAGAAAGCACTGTAGGCGAAGCCACGGTTAACAGCTAGTATGAACTAAAATTACCTAAATTACTCTTTGTAAAGTCAGCTATCTGACAGTGAAAGTCTCGTGAAAACCTGTCTAACTGTTTTGAAGATAGTACTGCGGGCGAAGCCACAATTAACAGCTAGTCTAAATTAAAATAGACTAAATCTCTTTTTATAATGTCCGCTATCTGCCGGTGAAAGTCGCGTAAAAAACGGTCTAACCGTTTTGGAGTTAGTACTACGGACGAAACCACGGTTAACAGCTAGTATAAATTAAAATTGCTTAAATTACTTTTTATAAAGTCAGCTACTTGCCAGTGAAAGTCCCGTGAAAATCGGTCCAACCGTTTTGAAGACATCATTGCGGACAAAGCCACGGTTAAAAGCTAGTCTAATTTAAAGTACCCTAAGTAACCCGCTGTAATTTTTTCTATCTGCCAGTCAAGTTTCCGTCAAAATCGGTCCAGCCATTTCGGAGATTAGCCGGAACAAACAGACAGACAGACAGACCGACAAAAATTTTAAAAATTGCATTTTTGTTATCAGTTGCGTGTATACTTTCACACCCAATCAGTAAAAAAATGTTATTTTGATATTACATACAGACACTTCATTTTTATTATATGTATAGATATAGATAGATTATATTACTAGCCATAGGAATTATTAGTTCATTTCTATATACATATACAGTATATCTTGGCTATCGTACCACACAATAAGCATAACATATAAAGTTGAATACAATATTCCGACGGTGACTCTTGATGTCTTCGTCGTTCAGTTGCCACCGCTGTGGATACTCTGCTCTTTAGTTGTTTTCAGGTTGAAGTGCAGTAGTTTCCCTTAAAAAAAAAGATGCAAAGTATCGGCACGTGTTGCGTAGTTTATAATAGACGGAATGCTAGTCAGTTTAAAACTTCACGGTAATTCGCAATTTGATTATAGCGCCATCTATTGGGAAATAATCTTGCAATATAATTAAATCCATAAAGAACAAACATCACAGGAACAACAATCCAACGACTTGTCTCCACTGTCATGTTTTGTAAGTCTTATAGCTGGACAAGCATTGGTTGTTGTCGGAACATGATAAACCAAAAAAGTTGTTAAGACGGGTTTCATATGCATTATGGTATATAAACCAAGCTACTTGAAAATTGGATAAGCGGTATTATTAAACCCGGTCGGACATGAATTTCGTGACCTGCCACCCAAGTGCTTGTTATATGGTTTTTAATTCTGTTATAAACTAGCTCTTGCCTGCGGCCTCGCTCGCTGTTATTATACCTATATTTAATCTATCCTTCGTGAACAGTACTACTCCTTGATGAAAGGTCTAATTTTCTGTATGACTGACCACGTGTATGAAAATTTCATGATGATAGATCTAGTAGTTAAGGAGTGAAAGCGTAACAAACAATTTAGCAAAATCTCAGTCACTTGTATAATATTAGTTAGGATTTATTGTCCCTAGGCGGCGCTGTAGTATGTACTAATGTTACGTTGAACTGATCGTTTTCATAATATTTGAACAGAGTGAATACTCTCGCGCTATCCAATTTTCTATAAATTAATTATCTATTATTAGCTATTCTCGTGACTTCGTCCATGTGGAATAGTTACTTTGAGCTAACGCTAACACGCCGTGAAAGCTCTCAAAAGGAAAAAAGACGATTTTGAAACATTCTTCATTGGTGCTCCGCTCCTATTGGTTTTAACGTGGTGATATATAGCCTATAGTCTTCCTCGATAAAGGGTCTGTCTAACACTGAAATAATTTTTCAAATCGGACCAGTAGTTTCTGAGATTAGCGCGTTCAACCAAACAAACAAACCCTCCAGCTTTATAATATTAGTATAGACTAGCTGTGCCCGTGACTTTGTCCGCGTGGAACAATATGTAAAAACAGTGATTAATAAAGTCATCTGAATGTATTAAATCCATTTACTTATCTACTTTTCTCTCGTACTTACGCCGCGTCGTCATTAAAATTACAATAACTTTTGATAGAGTGAACCGATTTTAATGAAACAAAGACTAAGTTATTCTCGAAGATATGCTTTATGAATTTTGATGAATTATGATTTTGGTGTAGTTTTAGCAGTGATGCGTGCTCATACAAACAGACAGACAGACAGGCAGATATTTCACAACAATGCAACAATTTTTTTCACGAAAATCGAAAGAGTACAGACGTTAGATTTACATTTTTATTATACGTATAGAAGATAAATAACAAATAATATTAGCATTAGACAACAAACGCGCCCGGAGTCGCGTGTATAACTAGTTATCATATAATATAAAACAAAGTAGTCAACTAATATAGATATGTAGATAAAAATGTAATTTAACTATTAATTAAATATATTGCAGTAAAGTAAAGACAATTAAGATAACGTAAACAATTTAACTGGATAATGTAATACCGACATTATAAGCTAGCATTTAATTAGAAAATAAATATAATTAGCAGAGAAACATTTATCAGTCACACCCAGTGCTGTTGCAGACTGGTAATTTACAATCACGCTTTCTGACTGCCGCAGCGTTAGGCGAAAGTGGTCAGGGAAATTTCACGATTTTTTTTTATTAATTTCTGTTGATCCAATCTAAAGGAACGAGTTTGTTTTACCCGAGTGCGCTGAAGAATTGTATTGTTTTTCGTCTGTATGTATTTCTATATCATTGTTACACCTTTACATAGTGTAAAATGAAATCGCTTCCGCTGTCTTTTCCCTCAGATCTTTTGAACTATTCAACGGATTTTAATATAGTTTTCAGCAATAGATGAGTGACGAAACAGGAATGTTTATATGTATAATACACTCATATTATAGTACAGAAAAGCCGAAAAACTCGAAGATTGTAATGTCATGTCGTAACAAACATATTTTTGTGCGCTTAAATCGCAAACGCTGGCTAAACTTAACGAGATAGATCAAGTTAATGTACTACGGAATTGTATATCTTAAAAAAATCTATAAAAAAGTTCCCGATGGTATATATTTATCTCTAAAGGATAACCCACAGTAACTATTTTTATCTTTTTACTACAATAATTATGTGTTATTTACCAAGTTATTTTATACAATACAGTATTATTCCTTATCCAATTAAATACATTATATACGTTGAACATGTCAAGTAGATCAAAACTGCCTCTAACAGTATTTCATTAAAATGGATATCTACATTGCACCCGTCCGAAGTTGGGGTGGGTCGCTAGTTCTATATAAACGGCTTGACGGAACTTAAGGCCCGCATAACCAATCCCTTCAATTTGTATCAGTTTATGATCTAAATTTTGTATGTCCTTTCGTGGTCGATTTTCGTGACTTAATCATTTTCTGCTCAACTTCAACTTTTTAATAATAGCGTTTCGTAGAGACGAATACTGTCAGTGTCTAGTCAGTAATGGAAGAGTCACTTTATAGGTAGTATTAATTTTATATTATTATTTTATATTTTCATATTAAAAAACGGGCAATTCGAGCAATCTATAATTTGGGGCCTCGCGAAGCATTAAGAACTAAGTTTCAGGAATTCGGTATTTTAACTTTGCCCTCTCAATATATTCTTGAGAATTTGTTGTACGTCCGCAAAAACTTAAATAATCTGGATTTAGTGAAAGACCGAAATAATGTAAATACTAGAAACAATAACAAACTGGTCACTCCATGTTTCAGGCTCACTAAGACCAGTAACAGTTTTTTAGGTAATAGTGTTAGAATTTATAACAAAGTCCCAAAACACATTACCAATTTGCCAGATAGTAAGTTCAAGTGTTATGTCAAGCGGGTCTTAATACATAAAGGCTATTATAGGGTGGATCAATATGTGAATGATGGCGACATCTGGAAGTGACGCCTCTCTGCATCCATCAAAAACGAATGTAACTTTATATGTCGTTATGTTATAATAATAAAAAAAACTGGGTTGTTTTCGGAACCGGTGGTAGTTTTGACGTTCATAAGTGCCTTCTTAGAGCCTAAATTGAATAAAGAGTATTTTGATTTTGATATTATAAATTGTATTTTCTATCAACTGATGAACTGTATGGTGACGAATATAATTACATATAATATAATTATGACGAATAATTGATTCAAGTAGGGAGCACTTTGGACACATCAAAAGTCTACAGAAATAGCTGCGAGGTATGACTTTAGGTGATTTGATATTCAGATAGTTATGTATACCGCCGCATAGTAGAATAAACACATAAATCACTTTATAAGACTTTGTTTGTGTAACGTTAGAAAGACTAAGTGAACGGCGGCTAAAATGTTTGCATTAGGATAAGTGACGTATGGGATTAAATATCAGCCTTCTTCGTCTATCGTTGGTACATTCTCGATCGATACAGATTGTAAAATTAAACGCACAGACTACATACGATTAGATGTGAATCGTCAACAGTTGTTGGGAACACATTAGAAAAATAAATCATATATTATCTCACAGATCACAAATTAGTTAGAATTATAATTTAACGCGGTCGAAATCGTGGGTGGATTTTTTGGATACTATTCTTCCAGGCTATTACTGCTCTTGTCGAGAACATCAAACATATGGCTTATCTAACAATAGAGCAGAAGAATCTGTTTTCTCAATTAGATAAGTCACTAATTAATAAGGAACTTGAAAATAGATATTATCTCTCCAAGTGAACACTTAACTTTATCAATGTAATGTAATGTAATGTGGTGGCATTTAAATTAAAAAAAACATATAATTTAGTCCCCAAATGTAATGTCAACTCTTTTTTTTTTACACGTAAAATATGTTTATGGCTTTAACGTTGTTTTCGAAAACGCAAACACTAGTGTTTTGGATAAAATCAATTGTAAATGGAATGTGGACAGTGAGCAATAATAGGCATGTAGGGTTAAAAGTCGGTTTAACTTAGTGAAGGGCATAGAAAAATCAAAAGATGAGACTTCATTTGTTGAATAACAGATGTTTCAGGGGGTTTTTTTTTAAACAGACTTTTTTTGTGTATATCATAGGAGGCAAACGAAGAGGTGGGTCATCTGATGTTAAGTGATCACCACTGTCCATAGATGTTAGCAACACCAAGGGAGTCACAAGTGCGTTGCCAGCCTGCGTTTGGAGGAGGGAGGGGGGAGTAGGGCCTCCAACGCTCTCACTAACCGAACGAAACGCAACAATGCAAGCACTGTTACCTCACGTCGGTTTTCTGTGGGTGGGCTGGTACTACCCCTCTTTTTTTTTCCTTCCCCCCCCCCCTCCCCCCCGCCCCCCCTTTCTTTCCCCCCTTTCCCGCCCCCCCTCTCTTTTTTTCCCCCCCCTCCCCCCCCCCCTCCCCCTCTCCCCTCCCCTTTTTTTTCTCCCCTCCCCCCCCCCCCTTTTTTTTTTTCCTTTTCTCCCCCCCCCTTCCTCCCCCCCCTTTTTCCCCCCCTTTCCCCCCCCCTTTTTTTTCTCTTTTTTTTCTTTCCCTTTCTCCTCCCCGGGGGCGCCCCCCCCTTTTTTTTCTTCCCCCCCCCCCGGCTTCCTTTCCCTTTCCCGGCCGGTTTCCGCCCTCCCCGGACGAGCCGACCCATTCATGCTGAAACCATTAATAGCTTCACCGTGGATCTACCACATACGCTACTACGCTATTGGTCCTTATAACTTTATAGCTTCACTGGGCTACAATGCTGCGGGTTTGCAGGTGTGGACCTTATTATCGGATGCTTTTGGCATGACCAGTTCTATACGGCTTTCTGAAAACAAGTTCAATATCCTCCAATGTAAATACCATATACATTTTTTTTTTGGAAAAATTTACCGATCCTTTTGTACAAGTAATGTTGAAAACAATCCAAATTGACATTTTATCGATGTTACTGATCTCAAACGTTCGATCATCGCGAACATTCAGAATCATTACATAGTATAAAATAAAGTCCCCTACCGCGTCTGTCTAACAGTCTGTTCGGGATAAACTCAAAAATGCGGTTTTCACCAGTGGATAAAGTGATTCGTGAGGAACGTTTTGGTATACAATTTGTCAAGGATTTATTTTTAATCAGGGCGGGATAACGTCTGCCGGACCCGCTAGTATAATATAAAGCAGTGTGTTCAGAATATATCAAATGAAGATAACATAGTAAGAGTATTACAAACCGCTATAATATGAATTAAAATAAAGACAGTAATTATTTAATTCGTTTAGTTATCTTGGAGCGAGATGTGGAGCACAAGAAAAACAAGGAAAGTTTAAGTTTCAAATGAATAATTAAAGAAGATTACAAGGCTTTTGTAAAAAAGAAACTAGATGGGGTAAGAATTCAAAGAAAGATTTGTACATTATAATTAGTGACGTCGTTGCGCCGCCGACGTCACCGTAGGGGTGCGGGGGTTTCTATGCTAATTTAAGTGGACTGTATATGCGGGGGTGCTATATTTGATATTCAACTATTGCGATCAGCTACGAAGAGGGAGACAAGGGTAGGAAGGAAACTTGGCACATACCTCGAGGCGCTGCAGTTTCCACGTGGCTAGCCGGCTAGGTGATTCTCGTTGCTTTCCAATGAGTTGTCTCCCACACAACACTTATTGTTTATAATATATGTCGGCACACAATATATGCGGAGCGATGCGTTTATTTCTCACTCGACCATGTGAAAATTTAAGCTACTTGCATGCGGCGCGGCGCGGACACAACAACACTAGACGCGGTGCGGGCAACAACAACACTGACGATAGTAGCAGCAGCAGTGGCCGCACGTCCGACGCGCGCGGCGCGGCGCGGACAACACTGGTAGCAGTAGCAGCAGTAGTGGCCGCGCGTACGACGCGCGCGGCGCGGGCAACACCAACAGCAGTAATGGCGGCGCGTTCGTCGCGCTACCGTATATAAGCATGTGCCATAGGAAAGGGAGCGGGGCTGGTGGCGTGATCTGATCACAATAATGCGGGAATTTCAAATATATATAAAGCGGCGCAACCAATAATCTTCTACTAACAATTTTATATACATTTAGATAAATCAAGCCAGTAGAATTATGTTTATTTCTGTTGTAATATTATTTCATCACTACATATTATAAACCAAAGTCCTCCGCTACGTTTGTCTGTCTGATCGCGATAAACTCAAAAACTACTGAACGGTTTTCACTAGTAGATAAAGTGATTCATGAGAAAGGTTTAGGTATATAATTTGTCAAGGTTTTTTTTATTATCAGGGCCGGATAACGTCCGCTGGTCCCGCTGGTAAAGAATATACTTTTTAACTAATTTAGCCAAATTAAATGTTATATTATTATTATATTTTTTCTTTAAATCATAAATATACATGTACTTTATTCTTTGTTATTATCCCACTTGAGTAGGGCCGGTAAATGTTTGTTTCCTTCTTACTGTGAACCGTGATTTGCTTTAATTTTTTTGGTCGCCTACTTTATATCAAGCTTCTTTGGGATCTCCTTGTTTATGTCCAGCTTATTATCATCTTTGAAAACTTCCAGTATTGCCTTGCAAGCATAGGTGACGTTTATTTATATAAAATTAAAGTGGAGTTATTGGTTAAACAAATCGATTTGAAATACATAATGTTCCCTGAAGTAATTCGCCGAATTAATAGTGAAGCTGCACAGTAGTGACGCATACGTTGCGTTTTTTTTCGAATTGACTACGCTATGGGCCTAGTAAGGCCTTAACAGCTTCATCGGACTACTAAGGCGAGCGCTTAAGGCACTCAGCCGATTTAATTTTGACAACTAGCTCAAGGGTGCACGGTATACCTCGGTTTCGGCTGTAGCCTGATTCATGCAATTCGCGACCTATCTGAGCTAACCTAAGCTACATATTCATACCTATATGAGTTATTGAAACATATATATGTACCAAGCATACATACATCAACAACTCTTATATGTAGTTTGTGTCGGATAAATTTTCTAAACTATTTCAGTTCGATAAGGGAAAAAATAAAAACCTTCCACTTTCATGTGTAACCTTGTGTGCGTGCCCGTGTGTGGAAGTGATATGTGTAATGTTGTAAATTTTTTGTCACTGTATTCGCTTGAGCAGCATACTCAAGGGCTCCACGCCGAGGGAACGGACCTAAAACGCAGACGTTGCGAACTCGAACATAATTTCGATTAGGTCGAGTTTTCGATGTAGGACAAATATGGTAATGAAGACATAGTGTAGTAGTAGAATGTTTTAGTCCTCTTTTAAGTTGAAAATCTGTTGGTCAATATTTTGTTCTTACTGGCCGCATTTGAAATTTCTCTTTAGACTTATTACCTTTAACTACATTATCATTTTCTAAATTTCTAAATGTGGATATGAGATTGAACTCCTCCTGAATGCTTAGACTGATTTTGATGATTTTTTTGTATGTGTAGGTGGATTCAAGTTTGATTTAGATTCACAATTGGACTTGGTAGGTGACGTTGCGATCGAATTCGAGAACTTTTATGGGCCGTACAACATCTTCTAAGCGCGCTAGTAATCTACGAAAGTCACGAAATTCGGCTGTCACATCTCTACTGAGGATGACTACACACATCTACATGTTCCATTGGTCACTTCATAACACAAAACAAAATACGAAATATATAAAAATTAAACACTTCCAGCGTTTATTAACTCGTTGTGACAAGCATCAGTGTTTGCGAAACTAAACGGCGCGTGAACTATATCACACGCATCGCCCTGCGACGGCGACGCGGCAGGCGCACCTCACGCCTCAGAAAGCGCGTCCGCTCTCTAACAACACCAATAACCCCTGTCAACGCAATCAGATAACACAATCCAGTTAGTGTCTACGTCTATACTTGTATACGGGTATTTAGTCATGGCTCATTTAGAATTACTTTCGATATTAACGTAAAATATTCACCATCAATATTTACATCTTGAAAATATAGCCTAAAATTTAATTTATAATGTAATTAATTTCATTTAATAACTGATGTTAAATTGATAAGTTCTGTTATCATTAAGGTCACAAAGTCTAATCTATACTAATATTATAAAGAGGTAAAGTTTGTGAGTTTGTGACGTTGTAGGGGGTAATCTCAGGAACTACTGGTCCGATTTGTAAAATTCTTTCAATGTTATATAGCTCATTTATCAAGGAACGTTATAGCTATATATCATCACGCTAAGATCAATAGGAGCGGAGCACCAATGAAGAATGTTTCAAAATCGGGGTTTTTTTCCTCTTGAGAGCTTTCGCTGCCTGTTAGCGTTAGTCCAAAGTAACTATTCCACGCGAACGAAGTCGCGGGCAGAGGCTAGTATACAATAAAAGTAGAAAAGTTGTGCAATTCACTTGAACAAAAACAATTATTAAGTATTCTCACAAAAATATATAATGCTGTAATTCTTTCTATAACATATTGATAAATCATTACATAGTATAAAACAAAGTCCCCAACCGCGTCTGTATGTCTGTCTATTCGCGATAAACTCAAAAATTACAGAACGGATCTTCACGCAGTTTTCACCAGTGGATAAAGTGATTTATGAGGAACGTTTTGGTATATAATTTGTCAAGGATTTTTTTTTAATATCAGGGCGGGACAATGTCGGCCGGGCCCGCTAGGTTTGTTATAAAAATACTCCGTTAAAGTTTTAACATATATAATAACCCTTTTGCATAATATTTTGCAAATATAAAAAAGTTCTTATGTTGTTTAAGCTCGCCTCAATGTAGATTTGACCAATCCTAAGGGAACAACCCTCTTCTTTGTCTCTGGGACTTCAAATTTAATGTACAATATTATACTTTAAATCTGGTGTATGAGTAGTTTTCTTTTCAAATACTTTAAGATGATATAAATAGTTACTTCCTGGTATATTGGGTTCACGTCGGTCGTCTCAATTGATACATAGGTCATCGTCATCTTCTTAGTCTTATCCCACCTAAGTAGGGTCCGCACACCATGTTTTCCTCTTCCACTCTCCCCTATCAAATGTAATCTCAGTATTCACACAATTTTACACTCATTATATCTTTTTTTATACTATCCACCCACACATTTTTTTTTCGAACTGACTACTATATGGGCCTAGTAAGGCCTTAACAGCGTCACTAGACTACTAAGGCGAATTTTGACAACTAGCTCAAGGGTGCACGGCACACCTCGGTTTGGGCAGTTGCCTGATTCATGCAATTCGCGACCTATCGGAGCTACCCTAAGCTAAACTAACTATTCATACATATATGAGTTGTTGAAACATATATGTGTACCAAGCATACATACCTCAACAACTTTTATATATATTTCATATCGGAAATCCACCCACACCTTTTTCGGTCTTCCCCTACTCCTATATTTCTTCACTTTCATACTCAACACTTTTAGTTACATGACTTTCATTTCTTCTCATAATATACCCGTACCATACTAACCTATTACTCCTTAACTTCTCACTTCATTAATTGATTGATGTTATTTGATGGAAGAAGGCGTTACTATGCGGAAATCCATCATTAAATATGTTCTTCTATTATAGTCTTCCAGGCGGAAGAGCAAAGTAGCGTCCACTATAATATTAATACATATTGTTATCTATTAAGTGAAAACATCAATTTTTACAAGTATATGTGGGTTAAGCAAGCATTTAAAGGAAATGTTAATTGACATTAATTCTATTCATAAAAATTAATTTTACGGTTTTTAATTATTATTATAATTTTGTTCGCTTGTAAAAGTCCCATCACTGGACCAGAGGTCTTTTCGAGGGAAAGTACTGTTGTAATCACTACGTCAACCTGTGATATATTGGTGAATTGGAACATCGAGATCTCAGTTGTGTATTTTTTACATACATTTAAATCGAAATCAAATTTAAACGTTCGAGAAATATTTCACAGTGATTCACGTTTACTCATGATAATTTTCGTTCATAATTAGTTGTTGCTTTACCAATTTTATCAAGTGTTACCACATTAAATTAGTAGATGTACGCGAATTCGCCGGTCAAACCATTTGATTAACATGACTTTACGGTAATTGACAGTGTTTAATTGATTATTGAAGTACTCACAGTATCAATAGCTTTATCGATAGTTTGAAAAACGCTTTTAGGAAAAATATACTATAAACCTTATTCGATTCTCACAGAAAAAGTGCATACAAACTACGATTTAGAATCTCATCAATCCATCGAAGTATATAATTCAATTTCACTTAAACCTCAGTGTTAAGTGTTGACCTTAGACCAGACAGACCTCTATACACCTATACACTGAACTTTTCAGCTATTATCTGTTACTATATTATCGAATAAATTCTAACTAATATTATAAATGTGTATGTAAGTTTGTTTATTTCTTGCGCTTTAACTACTGAAGCGAACACTATGAAATTTTGCGTACACGTTTCCAGGAGACCAGAAAAAGACATAGAGTACCGTTTATCCACAAAAAAATAGTTGTTTAGGAGAATCACAAGCAAAATCTTGTTAAACAATAATTAAGTACAAAACAGTACAGGTAAAATCTTTGAAGTTCGCTGTAACTTACTAGTTTCAATTTAATCGGTGAGATTCGGTTGATTGTGAACGAAGATATTGTAAGGAAAATTAAAAAATTAAGCATTGTAGTAGCGTAATGCAGTGAGAATATATATTCGACTGTAAAACTGTAAAAAGTAGTTACAACCTGTGTAAAGTTCTTCAGCGGAAACATTAACATCATACCTATTTCTGCAGCACAGCAGTAATGCTCGTGTTATTATGTTCTGATCCGAAAGATGTATACGGCAACGCTGGCACAAGATGCGTTCCAACTTAATTCTCAGAAGTAGTGATGGCTTTAAGACTGTGATGCTTTTAACATTGGTTGTACAAAGATATAAGTTAGAATGCCGTTTAATATAATGTATAAAGCTTATTTGCTATAGCTACCAGCTCCAAATCGAAAATTTCTGTCTACGTATTTCATAACTTGAACATTTAGTTCCTAATTAGGATCAAGACATCGATTATATATCTCATTGCAGGATTGCCTTGTACTGCGACATGTAGGTGAATGGCGTTGTTAGTTGTTGGACATTACCGTCTCTCTATAATTTATTTATCTATTAGTTGTTCCACTCCAGCTTCGCACTAACGAAGTAAATAAGAACAGCTCTTTCCTTTCAAGTATGACCATATAAGAAATAAAATGGGAACTGAACATATGAACATCACTTTGTCAATGTTGTTGAAGATCTACCTAAAGTCTTCTGCATCACTCACTTGCTGTCTTTTTTATTAGGAGTAATTTTAAGCCAATTTTTACACTTTTCCGTGTGTATTTTTTATACTTTTTTTTCAATCAAACCTTGTCCTGATGATTACCAACACAACAAAAAACGAATTAACTAAATAGGTATAGCTGTTCAGAAGTGTAACGATTACATACATTCGGCAATTTATTATTGAAGTGAAACTTCTTTTGGGACGATGTGAATTGAATTTTGAATTGAAATTGAATTTGAAAAAGAGATAGCTATAAATGTATATATAGGTTTTAGGCTGTGAGAGAATGGGATAGTGTATTCTTAATTTATCCGAAATATATACAAAGAGAGGGAGAAAGAGAGAGAAACATTGAAATTTATCACACATTATTTTCTACTGGATCGTAGTGACTATTGCACACTTTTTAAAATTATTCGTGTTGTGTATTATTAATATAGTATATTAAAATATTACAAAATAAAGTTGAAAGCTAATGTAGTAAGCTTCCGTAGTGTATTCATTTCATTATCTTAAAAAATAATCAGAATATTAAGTTTCAATTGTACCGCTTGTGTACTATTACTTATATATATGTACTAGCGGGACCGGCTGACGTTGTCCCGCCCTGATTACCCCCCCGCAACCTCCCTTGTGGGTGGAATTTCGTAAAATCCGTTCTTAGCTGACCTCTACTCGGCGAAAGGAATATTCCTACCATATTTCAAGTCACTACGCCTTATGGTTCCAGAGATATCGTGATGAGTCAATATATAGGTGGGAATCTCTTATATATATATAGATAGATAATAGATGTAGTGTAGTTATTTAAAAAAAATATTGGAGATGATTTTCTCGTGGTGTTCGTAAACGAAGACCGTGTTAGTAAATGTCCATGATGCGTTATTTATTGTGCTGGCGATTTGCAATTATACTTTTACGACTCGACAGTTATATTAAATAAAACCAGTAGTATATACTTCCTGTACGTCTGTGATATAATTTAGACTTAAGGAACGCAAACACGGTTAGTACGTAGTTAAGTGTTAATAACTTTGAATGATTATAACGCGAATTAATATGAAAATTTACATCGTTACTCAACTAGGTGAGCCTCTTCCATATTTCTTTGGTTGACAGGGACGTAGAAGAGTGAGTTGTGGTAAACAGTCTTTTTATTCAAACGATCTTATAAGACAAAGTATAAGTCATTATGGTCGAGTAATTTGATCGGTAGAATAACAATTCGACGTCCGCAGGTTCGAACCTATTCGGCATATTCCGACGAATATTTCGGAATTCGCATACATTTACGAATTCAAACTGGTAACAATATCGGCTGAGAGTGATGGAAACCGCTACGAAAAAACCTAAACCTGAGAATTGTTCTACAGTACCACCGTATGTGGAAAACATAGAACAGTGGAATTATCAGAGTTTGGAATCGCCAATACATTGTGGGCTGGCGTGGTGATTATGCCTATACCTTCCTTCAGGAAGAGGCTTATGGTCCTACAGGGAATCTCTTACAGGTTGATATGTCAGTACATTATCATGCTGACCTGTAAGTATTCCGGCAGAGGGATATACATTGAGTGACCTTGAAACGTGGGAAATTAAAAGAAAGTTATTATGACGGGTTTAACTCCTTACGCATCGTGGTCGCGAATAATTAAGGTACAGGTCCTATCATCCTGAATACTGGATATTGGTACTGGAATGCGACATACTATTCTGATAATGTTAAGTCTAATATATAGTTGCGATCAAGTCTCTAAGTTCGCATGAGCACTCAAGTTACACGTAGTTGTGTATTGCATCCCGGCACTCCGTGACTATTGCTAGCGTAATGAAGTTACATTTGCATTACACTTAAGAAACTAGCTTTGGACTGGGGCTTCGCTCGCGTTAATGTAGATTTAACGTATCCTTCGGATACATTCCATTGTTTTGGATGAAAGGGTACCCTATGTACTTTTCTGTACCTTTAGTCATATGTATACAAAATTTTATGATGGTTGATTAAGTAAATAAGACGTAGAAGCATTAACAAAAAAACACACTTTCGCAAAATTGTTAATGTTAGTTAAGATTAAAATTAGACTTTGAAAAGAAGTTTGGTTTATAAAGCCAAAAATACATTTTACACAAAATAGTTTTATATACCAGTATATGACTCGATAGTCATGTCTTATTAACATACTGGATTCTTTGCTTGTCGTTTTTTAACAGTTCAGCTGATATTTATTCGTCATATACTGATTCCAGGACAGCAGCTCCTTGTTACGACTATAGTTGAAGCGTTTCACGTCGAGCTGCTTGCTGTTAATCACACTCTCGCTAATAAAACATTAGTGCGGGCACAGCCACTTAGCGTTAGATACAGATGTGAAGGTGATGCTTCCGCTGTTTAATTTTAAACGGGTTTGACCACTTTTACTTTGAACTTAATATAATTTAATTGCAATCAAAATTACATTGAATTTATTTTCGTGGAAATTATGTTAATTCGCTTTTATTGCTAAAAGCAGTGATCGCAACTGGGCACTCGCAGACTACAGTAGAAACGTTCCTTTTAGAAGAAAACAAGAAGTATTTATATATTGAAATGTATCATATAATTCGAGAATTAATATTTCTACATTTTAAATTAGATCCAAAGTACGAATGCCACGACCCCGAAAATAATCCTATCTCAACATGAACATAATGATAGAACAAGAACAAGAAGATAATGAAATTACGGTCTTTTTCTCAGATAGCCACTGGCACATATGTAGTAACGTGAGATGGGCCGTCTGCCTTTTTACTGCCCTTTGCCATAAAAAATGTTATATCTTAATTTGAAATTAACTTGCACTTTATTTTAGGTAAATATTTTTTTGTTGTGTTTTATTACAATACTAGCGGGCCCGGCAGACGTTGTCCCGTCCTGATTATGAAAAATCCTTGACAAAATATACACTAAAACGTTCCTCATGAATCACTCTATTCACACGTGAAAACCGCATGAAAATCCGTTCGGTAGTTTTTGAGGTTATCGCGAACAGACAGACAGACAGACGCGGTAGGGGACTTTGTTTTATACTATGTAATGATAAGTATGTAGTTTCTTCGGCGTTATCTGAATGTGTACATCTTTCTTATTCTTTAGTAGAAAGGGAGTGCGAATTATATGATAGAGGTTTATTTTACATTACTATACTAGTCATATTAAATTAGTTTTATATACATATAATTTCATTGGGTATGGGTACTCGTCGTATATAATGTAAGAAGAGGTGCTTAGTCAGTAATGAAAGTCAAAATAAACTTACAAAAAAAAATACAAACAATGTGATGCACATAGTCATTCTTTCACCACCGTAGTACACCGACTACAAGACTAGGTTATTGATTCAGTAATAATGATTAGAAGAAAAGAAATCAAACAAATAGAACAAATATGTTTAGCAATTAAAAAAAAACGAAATAGAAGTATAAAGCACAGCAACTGTCATAGATTGATTTATGATAGAAATCGTTACAGAGTATAGTAAACATAAATATTTTTATGGTACTATAATTATGCACTAATATAATTGTACAGGATTATCAGATAAAATAATGGAATTGTAATATATTTTATAACAGAAGAATATTATATATTTCAAAATGGTGCATTTAATACAAAATAAAGTTTAAACGACCACGCGTTGATATCTTTTGTACTGGAAGTAATCATAAAGATAAGCGAAATCAAACTGACGCGAATAACTATACATTTTATACCAAAATACATAATCTGCATAAAATAACTGCGTTAGGGTTTAAATTTTTGCATAAACATAAATTTTACAACGATACAGTTAAACGATGCAGCGGAACAAGTTTATGTTTTTTTTGCAAAAACATAAATAGCATTTACCCGGACGCAAGAGTCTTCTAATGCGTACCGCATTCTAATCTAATGCAACTGCGGTATGCCGGGGCTGTAAATTATTTTATACATCTCATCAGTAACAGCTGAGTCGCTTAAAGAGAGCGTTTACTTTTTATATTTTATTTTCTTTTTTGTCGTTACATAAATTTAAAAAGTAATATCGGTTTTACATTACTTTTACGACTAGCCGTTCTCGTCTCCTGATCCAGTTGTCGAATCTAGAAAGTGTTTACGACATGGCCGTATAAAACTGGCCGGCGTAATTTATTTACCGCACAACACATAACGATGATCAATTTACAAGAGATTAGTGCTTTTCCGTTTACAACTTGGAAGTAAAACTGCAATAATTTTACTTATGCGATTTAGTTTCACGTACCTCCTGAGCGTCGCATTTCACCGGCGTCCGCGCACCTTCCAGTCGCAATCGCGCAACAGCGACGCACGCGCGCGCTATCACTTCCCCTCGACAGCTGATCGCGAACTAACCGAGTGCTATCGTAAAATTTAAACACATTTGTGACAGTGACATGGTTCTGTGCTATTATCGGATTCTGTGACAGCCGTGACAATCGTAAGTAAATATTATTTATATAAAAAAAATACATATGAAAAAAACTTCGGCGTTCGGTTCGTGTTTACACTCAGCAAATCATAGTGCGCACGACAAATTAGCACGCGAGCGCGTACACACAAACCCAATTCTGAATAGCAATTAACTCGCTCTCTGCGTTAATGCGTGATCTTATTTAAATCATTTAGAAATCGGAGGAGTCACTTGCGATATATAAAAGAATCCACGAAATCGACGATGCGGTGCGCCGGCGCGAAACACTTCGAGGTTGCGCGCATTATGTGTGCGTTCGGAAATGTTTATTAAATTAATAGAATATTGAGAAAACCTTAGAATTTTCAATTAACACGATGAACACACTGGAAATTAGAAGTCGCAAATAAAACAATAATTTTAATTTATTTCAAACTTATAAAACAAGAATAACTACAAGATGTGTTCTAGGAATCAATGTTTCCTTGATTTTAAATATAATAAAGATAGTATATTCTATTTGATAGTTTAAAACCTATTATTAAATATATATTTATCAACGTCTATACCTTTTTGATTGTTATTTAGTAGTTAATAAAAATATAATGACTTTATTATAAACTTGGAGAAAAATTACGTCTTAATAAAATAAAGATTTTTTTTTCTATGTTCATGCTAAAAAAGTCTTATTTAAAAGCAGTAGAGATCCATAACTTTAGGTGATTGAATACATAGTCCTGAAATCGAAGTGTTTGACTAATTACCACATTCGAGTTTGAAATTTTTATATCAAGCGATGCCTTCCTAGGTGTAATTTGTTAATCTTCAGCCATACCTGTCACATTATTAAATACATCTTTAATTCTATATCAGCACCATAATACTTTAAAATGATTTTACAAATGAATTAAGTAATCAGAATATAAATTATATCGGAATAAAAATAAAACTCATACATTAAAAAATAAAAATAATAAACGAATGTATAAAGGGAAAACAAATACAAATAAACAGTAATTACGTGTAAAAAAATTCACAATAATATCAATTAAATCTAATAACGGTCTAGTAAGAACACTTCTCGCTTATAATTTATGAGCCTTCTTGCTACTGATCGATGTTTTACTTTCACGCATTCTGTTTACTTTTAGCAGAATCATTATTATACTACCGTCGTTAAGGAAAAGGGGTGCAACTTTTGTCAAAAAGTCTGTAACCTACGCTTTTATCGAAGTATGGATTAACTCGCTCTTTGATGTTCTTTGTCTTTGAGCGTGTGAATAAAAAATGGTGTTAGTTATGTCTTTTTTTCTAATTCAAAATTGATAGAATTCTCAATATTACAAGAACGGCAGATGCTTTTTTCTATACACGAGAGTATACTGAAGTTACTTGCTATTTTTTCAAACTACTCGTTTAGTTGTTTAAGTTTTGTTGAATAAATTGTTAAAGCTGGACGCCAATCGTAAGTTATAGTGTTTGAACCTCGGATGAAATAATTGATTTCACGTATTATGCATATATGTACTCCTTTCAATTTAGAAATATAGTACATATATATATATAGATTAAAAGTTTATATATCAATGTTTCTTGTTTCAAATTAATAATTCTTCGATAACTAGCATCGTAATCTACTTTGTAGAAATCATTTATATATATTTGCAATTAAGATCAGATATTAGTACAATAAAATTAAATTAAAAATTAAAATCAAAATCTTATAGACTTTGAGGCAACTATAAATTTTAACCTATGTAAAGAAAGACTAAATTATATTTTTCTTATAAAAACGTTACCCTCATTTTTGCCTTCGCCGCCATCGACAAAATCACCGGCATCGCGTATCATCAGTTTTTGTGCTCGCACTTAGAAAAATAACCGCAATTGATTTGTTATTAAAATCGATACATTTCCATACGTTTTCACTCGCGCTTCACGTTCTATATACTCTAGAGACATGCTAATGTTTCAAGTATTCCGTTTCCAATTCGGCTTTTGAAAATGACCTCGATTATGATTTAACTAGCAACTGTCTGCGACTTCTGCCAAGTAAAATTGCAATAAAAAAAGTTTTTTTATTTTATTTTGTTGGTGCGTAGAAAGATATTTAGAATTCGCTATATAAAGGAAGAAAAGGGTGATTTGATACGAGTCGTTTTCCTTGATGCGTTAAGCCTTAATGCTCATGGCATTATATAAAAAGTCACAAAAATTTGTCAGTCATGATGTAAATGCAAGATAGAGAGTCGTAGTAATTTCAAAGTCCCTTAAGTACGTTGAGATTAATGGTCACATGCTTGACATAATTATCAAGCGATTCTATGGTATACTCTTTTTCTATCAAACCCAAAAGATCGAATGGACATATATGAAGATACATAAAATGGACATATACAAAAAGTAATAACAAGATATAGCTTAGATCTTCCCCACACAAATACTTAGATATACCAACTGTAATGGTTATTGGTCAAAAGGTTTTTCAAAGGTCAAAAGGCTTATTGATTCAGACATACTTAGACTCATTTTTATATATAGAGATGAATTTATAAATAAATTGATAGGCATACTATACGCGCAGGTTAATAGTAAAAAAATAGCAAATATATATTATAGTAAACATATTATTAAAATACTTAGAGACATTATTCAAGATATGCTGAAATTTGTGAACTTAATCGAAACTTAAATTTATCGTTTATCGTGTTTGGTAGCGTAGATTTTAGGACATTTCTATGGAAGTATGTAATAATGAAAAAGGTGACTTTGACAGTGTACAGAATTTTTTAAACATATTAACTGAATTGACAAACTTCGAGACGGTATCTTGGTGTCGATGATACAGCGGTGCGCATGAGTATGTCAGTGGCCCGCGCATGCGTAGTGAGAGTTTCGAATATCTCGGTCCGTATCTACATCGTATCAGGTTGCTGTGAATTGAGGAAATTGTTAAGTTAATTACCAATTATTAGAAGTTATTTATATTTATTTTATTCGCTTTTAAAATGTTCACTGTGTAGGAAAGAAAGAAAAAACATAATTTAAATGTAGATCAGAAAAATCTATAAATATTTGGATAGCTGGTCGCTTTTAAAACATTTTTTTCTGCTTTTTAGTTTTTTTTTATAAAATTTCACGGAGTTCTTTTCCTTTGTCACTCTTTATTTTCGAATAGTACTAGTAGTTTATGTTCAAAATTTCAAGTATCTATCTCATTTGAAAGTTAGTTAAAAATCACTTACTTTACCCAAACCAAAGAAGACGAATTAGTGAAATAAATAAATAACATGTAACCATATTTAAAAGAATACATTGGCTTTATTATACATACAAACAAATTTGTACATGTCTATTCTATATATTTCGTTTTCCTTTATTATTAGTTGTATGTACAATGAGATTTAAGCCGTCCCTTATCTGTTACTTAATTTTGTAAATGGTGTCAAGTATTTTTTTATGGAAAGGAAGAACGTAGCATTCCGTTTGATGTTAAATGTTAGAGGCATAGTGATTTACAAACCAAGCTGTAAAAAACCTCTTTGATTTGTATAATTAACATTTATATTTAAAACAAGAAAAGAAACATTCTATGTCATTCTTGGAAAAAACAGTGTAAAAAATAAATGTCTTCAATATTGCAAATATATTATTTTACTTGTAAAATCGGCTAGCGACATAGAAATCGAACCTGAACCCAATATAAGCTTCAATTGGAAGTTTGTCATTCAAAATGTATTAATTAAAATTTATACATATTTTTACAATGGCTTCCAAACTAGGCAGAGCCTGTATCTTGATAGCCAGAAAACGATTACATCGCGTGTTTTACAAGAAGAAGCTCCTTAGCGGGCCTTACACGTAAGTAATTTATTACAACCTAAATTGTTAACTTGATAATATGAAAAATACATTTATACTTAATCACAAATACATAACGCTTAAATACATTAACCCCTCGGCTTCCGAATTAGTCACATTAGGTTTTAATTTTGTGACATTATACAATAATACAATTATTTATATGACCGATATACATTATATTTGTATATCGGTTTTATCTACACTAATATTATAAAGAGGTAATAAATACCCTTCTTTATCGTCCACTTACACAGGTGAAGTAGTTGCTGTTTTAAATATGTTTTCTATGGGTATATTACAATTCTCAACATATTTCCATATTATGCAGCTACGATTTAATCTACAATTCTATACTAATATTATAAAGAGGTAAAGTTCGTGAATTTGTGAGTTTGTGACATTGTAGGGCGCAATCTCAGGAACTACTGGTTCGATTTGAAAAATTCTTTCATTGTTATATAGCTCATTTATCAAGGAAGGTTATAAGCTATATATCATCATGCTAAGACCGAAAGGAGCGAAGCACACATGAAGAATGTTTCAAAATCTGTTTTTTTTTCCTCTTGAGAACTTCGCGTTAGCACAAAGTAATTATTCCACGCGGACGTAGTCGCGGGCAGAGGCTAGTTTTAAATATATGATCAGCTTCGTCATAAGTATATGAAACGCTTCTTGCGTTGAGTTCTTTTAAAAACGGCTTATGTAACAGTGGTAGGGGTTGGCCAAACACCTAATTTGCTCTATAATTACTGCAAGTAGTTTATACGGTAGTTAACATTAGGTGTCGATTGGGCGAATTAATTTGTGTTTAACTTTAATTTACTGTTAACGCAGTCAGGTAAGCTTAAACAACTTTTGTAAAAACATGACTGTTGCGTAGAAAGCTGACCATGCAATCGAATCGGGCGTCATGTTAATTTACTGACATAGGCATTCACAGTTCGGTATTTCTGAATAATGCTCGAATCTCGTCGGGCGGTCAACCAACCCTCTGTTTGCGATAACCTATAACCCTCCGCATTATAACTTTCTGACTTAGTATAATTTCTAACCTAGAATTTGTATAATAGGTACTTCATTGCAAAGCGATTCTATAAGCTTTACAACATTAATTTATATGCATATATATCTGAAGTAAAAAATACGTTACATTTATTAGTAATGTTAAGTAACAAGAGTTTTATTCCAGTGAATTTATATGCGTCTCGTCAATTGATAAGACTCCATTTGCGTTATCGTTTAGGTGGTAATGAAAAATATAGATAATTTAAGCGTATCCGATGAAAGTGGGCGAGTTTATTTTTCTTCTGAGATAATTATTAGAAAGTTTCTCTGAGTATTTTATCGTCTATATATATAATGAGAATGTAAATCTAACGTGTCTGTACTTTTCTATGTTCGTGAAAAAAATTGTTGCAAGTGTCTAGAAATAAGTAATAGAATACATTTCAATCATTTTTAGAAATGTCTGTCTGTCGGTTTGTATGAACACGCATCACTGCTAAAGTGCTGGGTTCACAATAAAACTTCATACAAAAAATTATAAAGTATATCTTCGGGAGTAACATAGTCTTTGTTTCATTAAAATCGGCCCACTCTATCAAAAGTTATTGTAATTTTATTGGCGCCGCGACTTAAGTATGAGAGAAAAGTAGATAAGCAAATGGACTAAATACGTTCAGATGACTTTATTAGTCATTATTTTGTACGTCATGTTCCACGTGGACGAAGTCGCGAGCAAAGCTAGTTAGTAATAATAATCTACCGAGTGAACTTTAGTTGAAATTAGCCGAGTAACATTTATATATAGTATGTTCCATATTGTAATATATCATATATGAAAGTGTACAAGGTAAGGACAAGAAAAGATGACGCATCTTCATTTCTGCCAACCCTAGTAGCCCACGACGTTAACATAAATATACTAAAGAATACTGTTAATTTATTGTCTAGCTAAATCATATTAATTATTTTTTAATATCATACTATAATTTAATTCCGTTAGCTTTTTTTGTTTCAAGTAAAAAGAATAAAGTTTATTTACTTTAACAATAAAGACAAACAATAAATTAAGACTCTTTTTTGTCTTTGCATTAAATCGTAATTTGAATACAAAGGATTCGAAAAGAAGTTCGCATTATTTAAATAAACAAATCTCACGCGAGCATAATATAATGAATTTCATTATTGAGGTCTTTAACCTTGACCGCGCTTGTGTCGGAGGCGAGAGGTCAACCACACGGATTAATTAATTTTATTCTTAAACTAGCTGTGCCCGCGACTTCGTTCACGTGGAACCTGATGTACAAAACAATGACTAATAAAGTCATCTGAACGTATTTAGTCCATTCCCTTATCTACTTTTTTCTCATAAATAAGTCGCGGCGCCATTGAAATTACAATAACTTTTGATAGAGTGGACCGACTTTAATGAAACAAAAACTATGTTGCTCCCGAGGATATACTTTATAATTTTTGTATATGGGGTTTTATTGTAAACCCAGTACTTTAGCAGTGATGCATGTTCATACAAATATACAGATAGACAAACATTTCTAAAAATTATTGAAATGTATTCTATTACTTATTCCTAGACACCTACAACAATTTTTTTCACTATAATCGAAATAGTACATACACGTTAGATTTACATTCTTATTATATTTATAGATATACACGCATTATGAGGTTTATTGATAGACTTTTTTATTCTTTGTAAGCTTTTAATTTGACCACAATGTCACCCGATGTTTCATTAAGAAGTGGTCTTAAATGGTAAACCTACATAATTTAGAGCTGAACTTATATTCAACTGTTGAAAGACACATAAACGTGCTTGGTGATAGAATTTTTATGATTGTCAAATTGCAATAAAAATGGTAATAGTGGTGATTTATGTGTTGCCCTAGTACGCAGTCACCAGACAAAGGCTTATAACTAGTTCATCATCATCAGCTAGTAAGAAATCCACTACGGGGTCTTAGGCCTCTTCCTGAAGGAAAGTATGGGCATAATCACCACGCCAGCTCACAACGTATTTTAGACTCCGAGAAATCCATAGTTCTATATTTTCCCACATACGGTGATACTACAATAATATTTCTCACGTTCAAGTTTCTTCACATTTTCCTTCACCGTCTGCTGATAGTGTTACCAGTTTAAATTAATAAATATATGCGAATTTCGAAAAAATTGTTGGTACATGTCGGGGTTCGAACCAGCTGACATGATATTCTAACAAGCAAGCTGCTTGACCACCACGACTAAGTAATTTTTATTGTCATATCTATAAGCAAGCCCAATAATCGTGTCTGCAGATGAATCCTTATTACTTAACTGTACCTAGAACACACCTTTTATCACACAATCCATCCATACCTTCTCAGGTGTTCTTTTACTCCTAATTCTGTCTACTCCTTAATTACTCTTCAATCTGTGAGGGACGAACAATAAGTATGAGTAAAATAAAATAAAAGTAATTTTTCTTATAAATATGTTGTTTAAAAAAGTGAGGAAAATAAACAAAAAAAAAATCTGTCGTCACATCGTATAATTAAAATGATTTACGTTGACAAAAAATGCAAAACTTTCCCTCGTATGCATTTTAGCACATCCAACCCGTCTGCGAACTTCAGTTCAAAGGTCACCGTTAATTCGCATCAATGACTCTTTTGTCTCATAAATTCTTTGTCCAACATGAGAAGGTTAATCATAATAAAATTTTGAATGGGATTGGTTCATTATGTTTTATGATGAATGATGATACGTCTCCAACTGTTGTCTGCGAAGGTTTAAGTTAATTAATAAAATATTTGAAATTATGTGATACCTTCTTTAAATATATAGAGAAGGATATTGCATTTTCTACAAGCAGATGCTCGCGATTTTTCGACTACATTTTCTCGATTAATGTGGACTGTATTTTGTATTGTAATTTTGCTACTGCTATTTAATAGGGTGGAGTGAAAAAAACAAATTTTTTTTTTTCTTAGCCTGGGGGTCAAATTTATAGCTTATAAAAAACAAAAATTTTTGAAAAAAAAAAAAAAATTTTACTCAACATCTTGAGCCAGCCCACCATTTTTAAAATTAATTACGAGTAAAAATATTGTTCAAAAAAAAAATTTTTTTGTCTTTAATCTCTAAAACATCAAGAACGGCAATTATATCATTTCCAACTCAAATTTTATTCTAGTGCCCTAAAAGAAGGACTTTTTGGATTTTTTTTTTAAATTAAAACAAAGCACAAAATTTTTTTTTTAACTTTGATTTTTAATTGGCAAAAAGAGAACTCTGAAGTTTCTAAACGCCTCAAAAATTTTTTTTTTCAACCAAAATTTTTACTCGTAATTAGTTTTAAAAATGTGGGCGGCCAATTTTTTTTAATTTTTTTTTTTTTTTTCATAAATTTTTGTTTTTTATAAGCTACAAATTTGACCCCCAGGCTAAGAAAAAAAAAAAATTTGTTTTTTTCACTCCACCCTACTATTTAACATCTATAATCCTTACATTGATTTTAGGGTATCTCTGCTAAATTGTGTTTTACTGATCGGTTTCTGTGGAAAAACATAATTGTATATAGCTAAGACAATATTCTACAAAATCTTCTAACTACCATTAAAAGTCTCATCAAAATCGATCTACACAAATAGCTAAGAACACTAGCTTAGTTATTAATACGAAGAACACGTAAACGAAGTCACGGGAAAAGCTAACTGTTTAGCGACAGATTGAGTACATTTTTAAACTATGAAACTTGTTACTTTCCTTATCAAGAATAAATGACTGCGGAAAGTCGTGTCTTAGGTTTGCTTATTATATATTAGAATATATAGTAATTTATGTAGAAGTCAATAGTTATATTTTGTATTACATTATATACAAATCACATATTACATTCATATATGTACATACATATAATTAACATCTCATTAATGACTTCATTTTTTTTTTTCATATTTTATTAAGTCATTAAATATTAGTTCTATTTTATTTTATTCTATTATTTAATTATATCTTCTATATTATTATCTTCTGTGTTGTATAATGAATGTTTATTGTATTGTATTATGATAAATGCTGTAATCGATTGTAATTAATGACATAATTACTTTTAACAATTTGCATATACGTTATAGGTAATCTATTATGTTTCTTTTGTCGATTTTTTTCTGATAAATAAATAAATCATATACCATACTATAATATTAGCTGTCACTATCACACCATTTGTATAGATTATTTATACATAAAACTGTATTATTAATGTATAATATAAATTATAATTTTCATATAAATTCCGAGAGATATAAGAATTCGAAATAATCAAAGATTCAATTAAAAGATAATAATATCTTCACTTCGCGTACGTGTGGTTTTTTAATCGATTCCTTCGTGAAGTTAATAAATAATGGGTATTATTATGTCTTAAGGAGATGACATAAATAATAAAGACGTGTTAATTTTGTTATATACCCTTAAACAAATACCTATAGCAAATAAAAACTTCGTAACGAAGAAGGAAAGGCAATGATTATTTTTTTACCTTGGCAGAATCTTCTAGAAAATGGAAAAATGTTTTTCGTTTGTTAGTGGCTACAACTTTGTTCTAAAAATAATGTTATTGTGTCACGGCATTTACGTGCTGTGCTACACGTGGATTTTTAGTTAAATTTGTAGTGTGTTCTTTGTCTAGATAAATCTCAGAAACGGTTGAATCAATTTTGATGAGACTTTTACACACAGATAGGTAATTCTTCATAGTATTATTACCATTACCATTTTACCATTTCCCATTTTAAGCCGTAATGATAAAATTTATTTAAATTTATTTAAAATCAACAAAATGTAGCGGTTTAAGTAGTAATGGCAAAATTATACTACAAAAAAGTTTTTAATGAAATTTCCCCGCGTTCAGCGTCGAGCTTATTATACTACGGGCATCACATGGAAAGAGCACAAATGTTCGTCTGCTCGAATTTCTATACTCATAATTGCACTCGTATACAACAGAAAAAGAGAATGCCCACAGGGGCCATAACGCTTTTTCCTTACGTGACGATTTATACCAATCAATACCTACTGCAATCGCGTTAAGGAATTTCTTTCCAATAATAATACACTTAAAAAAATACCAACAAATATTTTTTTAAGGTGGATGGATGTAAATAATTATATCAATAAAAAGTATACGAGAAAAATAATATTGACATAATTACGCAATTAATCCGTAGTTATCACGAACAAAAAAAAAATACGAGACCGAAGTCACGGACATCCGCTAGTTTCGATATAACTTGATTGTAATTTCATATGTATAGCAATGCTGTTGAGTGAACTATTTTATAACTGCGTAATGGTATATTTTATATGTTCTGAATGCCACTTTTACAGTCATTTTTGTAGAACTTACTTAACAACATCATTCATAAAACAGCCTTAAGAGTTTGTAATTAAGCTTTGCGTGCAATATCGTTCGAGGTTGTTTCCGACGTAAGCTTTTTAGCAGTTTATATTCAATGTATTTTCAAATGTATTATCATAATGTATTTTCTTTCTGATATTGCCCATTTCCTACATATTTTGTTTACGTGTATTAAATTATCGTTTATATTATTTTATATTTTCTACGTTTTTATACGTAATTTTGCAGTTTTTTTTTTTTATTGGAGAGTTAATTTTTTTGTTCGTCTTTCGCTTTGTGTAACGTAAACACGGCTTAATTAATTTTCATAAAGTTTATTATTGCACTGTTCAGGCTACAGAATGTATTAAAGAGATAAATATACAAACATACACTTGAAAAATATTACCCGCATTCTTTGCAGTCGAGTAACTAATAATTAGGACGCTTTTATGTTTCTTTCGGAGTGTTTTGTATTTTATGTTACACATAAAACTCTGGTTTCATATTGTTGTAATTCCAAGAAGTTTGTTAATTTACCCAGACCCAGTTAATAAGTCGTAAAGCATTGTTTGAACAACGACAATTGTACTGCAGCGAATGTAGGCTTTATTCCACGATAAATAACTATAATTGTAACGCGGATCGACAAGAGGTATGTATTACGCATTCTTTCTTTTATTACAACTTCAGTAGTTTAGTGGTTAGTGTCGCATCGAGTGACACAGGTTCCAATGCGAATGAAAGCTGAAGGGTTTGTTTGTTTGTTTGTTTGGTTGAACGCGCTAATCACAGGAACTACTTACTAGTCGATTTGAAATTTTTTTTCAGTGTTAAATAGGTATTTTATCGAGGAATGCCATAGGCTATATATTATCACGCTAAGCCCAATAGGAGCAGAACACCAATGAAGAATGTTTCAAAATATATTTTTTTCTTTTTGAGAGCTTCTTCTGCGTGCTAGCCTTAACCCAAAGTAACTATTCCACACCAACGAAGTCACGAGCAGAAGCTAATCTTTGATAATATTGTCATTTAACATGAGATAAGATTATGGTCAAAGTGTTAGAATAAATAAATTAAGTTACACGATAAATTATTAATATTGTGTTTAGTGGAAAACAACAAAATTGAATACAGAATTAATATATTCTGGATGGAATAAAAATATTTATTTCAAATAGAACCATTCCGTGTATATACGACGTGCTCCGCTTAATCTGTAAGTGCATTTCCTTTTAAATAATCGCCGACTGCGGGTTTACACTGCATATCTGCAACCTATTTGCGGAATCCGGGATCCTGTGCCGCACACGATGTTTCCATTAGTTCCTATAGGTATTCTAAATGTATATACATTAATAACTGTTTTCTCGCTTTTTTAATTGTTACAACTTTGTAATATAAATTATCGTATGTTGGACATATTAATTGTACCCGATATAGTGAGTGACGGTTTTGAATTTAGTTTTATTCTCGGTTGTGGTAAACTTTATAAAAAAATGGTGTATGCCATTATTATTTTTAAAAACAAAAGAATATTTATTTAATGAAAAATTGACTATATATACACATGAATAAAATTAAAGTGTCTGTAATGTCAAAATAACAGCATTTTTTTTCTATATTTTATATTTTTATTATTCTATATTTTCTATATTCACGGCTTACTTAGGTCTATAGAAGAACAAATTTTGTTTACCGCTTTCACTATTATGTTACATCTTACTAGGTAGTTAGGTAGTAATAGCAGTTAGGTAGTGGTAGAAATGTAGGTATATTATCTGTGACAAATATTACATCCGCTTATACGAAACACAAGGATGCATCATTAATGACATCGTATAAGTTGACTCACTTATGTTGTAAATGAGGTCAATGTTTGTTAAATAAGCAATCCTTTTAGGGATTGTATATATTACATCAGAATTTCCTCACATCAACCAGGATGCTATTGCATATAAGTTTAAAGTTTTATCTTAGGTTTTATTTTTCACGATAGCACTAATTTAGGGCTCGTGGGCACGCATTTTGTTGTATGTAATTGCCTATATTTTAAAAAACGCGTGACGAGAAATGGTTATTTTGGCTAATTGCTAATTAAACCCTTTTTTACAATCAAATTAATTACTGTTTTTTTTTATTTAAAATTATGATAATCTTTTTATTTCTTATAAACCAGTTAACTTTACATTCCTATATCACAAGCACTCTTATTTAAAAAATATATTCTACATTTTAGTTCTGTTACCTATAAAAGCGTATTTTTCAGTTTTTTCAAAACTACTTTTATTTTTACTTGCTAGTCTTTAAAAAAAACTTAAATTTCATAGTAATTTGAAGACTCGACCTTTTGGTACATTATATGTGACAGCAAGTTATCGCATCATTTTGTAATCCAATCATTTCATCTAATGCATCACCATATATGGCAATCTAATTAAGCAATTCTTAATTTATAAATTACGATTCGTTATTCTTAAAACTTATATTATTAAGTAGTTAAATAAGTAAAATAATAGGACAAACTTATTAAATTAATCTATTATCATCGTTCTTGATAATTGTGCTAAATTTCAATTTAATCTAACGTTTATAAGTTGGTGAGAATCATATTCAAAAATCCGTAAAGATATATAAATAGATAAGCACAGACACAGGTGAAGCTAATAAAAGCTGGTTAATAAGAGGATAGAAAGAAAAATCAAAATTACACGGTAATTATGTATAAAATAAATCATAAAAATAATCTGTTAATTGTGCTACATTAAAATTTAATCTAACGTTTATAAGTAGGTGAGAATCATGCTCAAAGATCCTTAAAGATATATAAATAGATAGACACAGGTGAAGCTAATAAAAGCTGGTTAATAGTAGGATAGAAAGAAAAATCAAAATTACACGGTAATTATTGTATAAAATAAATCATAAAAATAATCTGTTGTTATATTTATGAATATTATTTCAGAGATGAAATAATAAAAATAGTATATCGGTACGTCTGGTTGATTTACCGCAAAAAATTACATGTGTACGAACCCGCATCCAAGAGAAAAAAGTTTCTGGCTTGACGTGTCTCATATCGGGGACACACGGACAATGAGAACAATCAACTGCTCCTCCAGCGTAAGTAAACGAGCAAATCTTCCTTTACTTTTCGTAACTTTCGATTTCTTTATATCACTTGGAAACTAGTCTGAAAGTTGCACTGGAAAAGTTTTGATCTCATAATTCAGAGGTCAGCTTAGAGATCTACTTTCAAATTTCTCTCAAGTTTTATGTGCGTCGGTGCGCCTTTGATCTTGTATTTCTTCTTGATTTTATTATTTAGTAGTCTTTAACGGCTTTGTCATCTCACCAAATATGATGTTCATGGAGATATCTAGATTATAATTCATATTTTAATCATAAATGTTGCATTCATTACAAAGCATGTAGCTACTGAATCTTGTGGAGAAAACTAAATATGAATATACTAGTATAAAAATTGATTCTTGTTTTTTTTGTGTTAAATTGCTTTTTGTTTATCTTATGAATTTATGGAAACTAATCCTTAAATGGACTTGACGTGTATTTGTAAATTGCTAACGACTGATCCCGGCTTTGCACGAGTCCAATGTTTTAATGAATTTGAAGTCATAAGTGTTCCAACGATCTAGACACATATATTGTCCGATCCATTGTTTGGTACCCTAAAAGTATCAGTTCACCAAAGTTAAAAAATTTTCGTAAGTCACGCCACACAAATAATTGCATTTTAGTCACGCGTAATTTTAAGTCTATGTTACTTTCTAAAACATTAATTGAAATTATATGCATTAAAGGACAGTTTTCATTGACATTCAGTACGAAATATAAATAATAAATAAAAAAATAACTACAGAAGTATTTACACCTTATTAGTCACAATAGCCTCGCATATAACCCATTACTTTTTAATAATGTTTAAAAAAGTAACAATGACTACTGTAATTTATCTTTTGGAGATAGACACATCATCAAGAACTATTCTATAGACCCTTTCAAATATACAATTCCGTAGCTCATAATTTTAATTAGAAATAAATCAAAGTAAAATTTACTCTGTTATCAAAAAGTAGTGCGTATTTATATCACGTTAAACTCAACTATTACATTTCAGGTTCTATTTAGTGTCAAAAAATGAACTAGAGAAATGGAGCAAATTATCTTGAATAGTTGATCTCATAAATTAGTAGCTTACTAGGCTTCAGACATCACTAGAATATATATATGACCATGTGTCACAACTAACGCGAAAATAAGCATAATTCGCGCACCACAAGAGGCGCTTATTATTCTAAAGTGGCCTCACGTATTGTCTTATGGAGGTTCGTGATTGCATACTTACTTGTTCTCTTAAAATATACAGATTCGGACTGAGGTATTTTATATGGATTGAAAATATTTTTTTATTATTTTATTCTACTAATTTATTAATTGCTAGCTGTGCCCGCGACTCCGTCCACGTGGAACCTAATAAAAAAAAACGGTGACTAATAAAATCATCTGAATATATTGTTCATTTACTTATCTACATTTCTCTTGTACTTAATTCGCGTTGTCATTAAAATTACAATAACTTTTGATAGAGTGAACCGATTTTAATAAAACAAAAACTAATTTATACTCGAGCATATCCTTTATGATTTTCTTAATGAGGTATTATTACTACTTTAGCAGTGATGCGTGTTTATACAAGCAGACAGACATTTCTAAAAATGAAATGTATTTTATTACCTATTCCTAAACACCTGCAAAAATTTTTTCCACGAAAATCAAAAAAGTACAGACGCGTTAGATTCACATTCTTATTATATGTATAGATTGTTTCGTGTCTAATTAAATGACTTTATATGCTTTACTGATTTTATACACTCTTATGATTTTGCTATAAAAGAAATGGGGACAATTAACCCACAGTCGTGTTGAGTACTGACCAGTACACTATGCGAACAATTTGGCTAGAATTATCTGCAAATTGTGTAAGAAATTTTGTACAGTCATCGATTATATATGATTTTCTGGGTTTTTGTGCGGATCTCAACTTTCTATTATACATTACCTATTTTGTAGCACATTATTTATACGTTAGTATTTAATTGGTAAATTAATGTTGAAACTCTTGTTCAGTGACATACGTGCAGAAGAATTACGTCTATAAAGACTACTAAAAAGTAAACATACTACTTCTGAAAATTCATTCCTACAAATAAACGCAGTTTAACTCCTTATAATAGTAAAGTGGTCAGATAAGCTGATAAAAATTATGTTATTTTTACCTACTTAATGTAATCAGACAAGCGTCAGCTTTTAATTTTGTACGAAACAAATAAAAAAAAATCACTTTCACAATCGTAAATTTCCTTACTCCGTCTACTTTCTTCAAAGATTCCGAGATTAAATAATGGATAAGTTTAAATATAATTAGAAAGCGTAACTTATTTCAATGTTTCTTGCGTAATTACTTGTGTAATTAATACACAGTTTTTTTTTATTATCTAACTCTAAAGCTCAACGAAGCGTGACACTTTCTTTTTGGAGACAATACGAATATAATTAGCCGGAGCTGGTGAAGCTGACGATGGTAATTTGCGTTTTCTCGCGAAATGTTCATAAATGTGTCGTAGAGAGGCGAGTGCAAATGTCTATAAGACCGAAACTCTGTAACGGTAGTTAAGCGATTTGATGTATGCGGTGCTGTGTTTAAAGCGAAAAAGGTATTCTGATTTATTATGTAAAGATCATAAATTGATAAGATAAAAAAAAACAGTACTTGTATCGGTGTGTACACGTAGAGAAAGATAAATTTCTTTGGTATATATATATATATATATATGAGAATGCTCATAAAATATTTTATGCTACTAGACCCATGTGACGCTTATATATACTTACATATACATACCTACCTTACGTATAACCTGTAACGCATACCGCGTAACGATTTTTTTAACTTCAGAACTTTTATTTCAATAATAAAGAAAGATGCTTTCCATCTTCCTTTCACATTTCTATTCCATAGTCACAAATATAATAACTTTAAAAGATACCTCTATTTAAAAGATAAATAAAACGAATAATTAAAATTATTGTAATGTATTTGTGGTGTCTCATATATTATAGCAAAATAAAAAGATCCATAATTATAAGAACTTTTAATAAATATATATATAAAACCTTCTCCTTTATATCACTTTTACTGGAATGATTTCTTTACTACTTGTAACTACTAAAATTAGAATTAGAAATAATACTGCTACTGGTTTAATTAGGGTTAATGAAATTTGACCTATCCCTCGGAACCAGTACTTTTTTCTGCGTGAATTTACTATGTCCTTGTTTGTAGCTCTAAGAACATGTACGCAAAATTTCATGACGGTCGGCTTAGTGGTTAAGGTGTGAAAGCGTAATAAACAAACAAACTCACAGTTTCGTTTTTAATATTACTACCGAACCCGGCGAACGTTGTACCGTCCTGATAGAAATAAACAAATTTTATACCTAAACTTTCCTCGTGAATCACTCTATCTACTGGTGAAAAGTTCATGAAAATCCGTTTAGTAGTTTTTGAGTTTATCGTGAATGGACATACATGGTAGAGGACTTTGTTTTATAATATGTAATCATGATTAAGGAAATGACTAACATATCACTTCAGTAATAATTCAATTTTGATGCGATAATGGCCCATGACGGCCACTGCGTTGTTATTTTGAGTGGCTGCAATTTAGTCGCAGTTTACAGTGCAGGAAAGCATTCTGAAGAAATATAACACAATAACAATAAGGGTTTTTCTAATCGCCGCCTGACTAACTTCCACTCTTAATTCCAAATTTTTCTTCCAAGTACCTGTAGATATGTTCGGACAGTCGTACTTAAGAGCCAGTTTCATTTAGACTTTAACGTGTTACCATCAGTGCTCTACACAATCCTTAACATCGGGTCAGATATTAGTCAAACGCTAAAGGCTATAAACAATATATATATTTATGAGAATACATACAATTTTTATATTTCGAAAGCATAGTCAAGATCTATGCTCTTAAAAAAATAATCTTATTTTAGTATAAAATCGAATGTTTAAAATTAAATAGAACTGACATCAGAAAGTATTAGCTAACGCTTGTTCGTTTTACCAATCATAGTTCTATATTCCACATCTTTTTCTATTTCTCAGGGTACATCTATGTCAAGCTTCATTGCGATCGCTTTAGAATTTTAATCGTAATTTTATTTAATAGACCATTCGTTATAGACAGAGTGTATGGCTTTGGTATATAGTAAACTTTGGTAACGTTATTTGACACTGTTATATAATTTTTTTACACTTATGTCGTTAGTTACAAATCGCTCTGTCTAAATAGTGTGTACGCTACCTTAATGAGTGTCACGTACAGTTATACAAAGTGCGCACGCGCCACTGTTTGCGCTGAAGATTGTACACTCCTTGCCTGTTACAGTTGTCTGTAACAAAAAAAAATATGTTGAAATTGATACAGAATTTAGTGGGTGTCAAATAAATATAAGTTATTATTACTGCACCTGAATATAATTATTTTATTTATGAATGAAAATAAACTATACTAAAAATAAAACTCAAGAATTGGTTGTTTGTTTGAACGTTCTGGTCTCTGGATTAGATTTGAAAAAAATATTTTTGCATTTTACGGCTTGTTTATTGAAGAAGGGTATAGATTCTATAATATAACCCTATTACCTTTAAAAACAGAGGAACTCTAGGTCAGAAAGTACACTGAGAAGAATTAATAATGCGAGCTAGCCGTGCGGCACGGCCCAAGGTATTTGTGTCGAGAGCAAGAAAAAAAAGACAAAATTCGATTTCTTTAATACCCCCTTGATTATACATGTACTAGCGGGCCCGGCAGACGTTGTCCCGCCCTGATTATGCAAAAATCCTTGACAAATTATATACTAAAACGTTCCTCATGAATCACCCTATCCACTGGTGAAAACCGCATGAAAATCCGTTCGGTAGTTTTTGAGTTTATCGCGAACAGACAGACAGACAGACGCGGTAGGGGACTTTGTTTTATACTATGTAACGATATAGTGAAAGAAAATATCATTAGAATTGCTGATTTATTGTATTCTTAAATAAATATGTGGAAAAGATACTTTTTATTTAAGTTATTGACTTTAGAATAAATTGAATTAGGTATTATTTATACACGGCTGACGCATCATTGCGTTTGCATGCTAATTTTTGCACATCTTTGTTCATTCGCTAAGAACAATCAAATAAAAATGTACGATAAGTATATTTGTCTCGGACATATTTGTATACACTTTATTTAACGGTCAAATTTATTTCTGCAACCGGTTTTAGATAAACCGTTTGATATTTTTTATTCGCTTCTCTGTAAATTATTTTTTTTTATGATTAGATAATTATTCTTTTTTTTTTGCGAGAAATAGAAAACAGACATATTATTTGACTATAGAGTCAATGAAATTGGTTTCTGCTTTAACAGATAAAAAAAAAACTATTGTTTGATATGATCTGGTTGAGATTATACGTACCTTTCTTGTATTATATATTTATTTTGAATTATAGGTTTGACTAGAATGACTTCTAATATTCAGAGATAATATGGCAGAACTGGAACTCGATAAGAATACCTACCAATGGAACAGGTTTACATGTATGACTGCTTGAATACAGGGGTAGGAAGCTTTCATTAAAAACGCGAATCCTTGAAAACTAAGTTCCAGGAATTCGATATCCTAACTCTACCCTGCCAATAGATTCTTAATAATTTAATGTATGTGCGTAAAAACTTTAAACCTGCCTTTTGTAAAGCACCGGCATGATCTAAATACTAGAAAGTGTGACAAACTGGTCGTCCCACGTTTCAGATTTAGCAAAACTAGTAATAGTTTCTTAGGTAATAGTGTTAGGTTTTACAATAAAGTCCCAAAACATATTACCGATTTGCCGGACTGTAAATTCAAGCACTATGTCAAGCGGGTTTTAGTGTCGAAAGGCTATTATAGAGTGGATCAATACGTGAACGGTGGTGACGTCTGGAATTGACTCCTCTCTGTGCATCCACTAAAAACGTTATTGTAACGTATAATGTATTCGAAATATATATATATGTTAAAAAGAAGTACCCGATCGAGTTTCTTGCTGGTTCTTCTCGATGACTGTGTTGTTTTACGAACCGATGGTAGTTTAGACGTTCATAAGCGCCTTATTAGGGCCTAAACTGAATAAAGTATTTTTGATTTGATTTGCCGTGGTTTTTCAATGTAAGTTTAATCATCATGGATCAATATGTAAACGATGGTGACGTCTGGAAATGATGCCACTCTCTGTGCATCCATCAAAAACGAATGTAACTATCTATATTTTTAAAAATATGTATCATGAAATGAAAAGATAAACCAGATCGAGTTTCTTGCCGGTACTTCTCGATGACTGGGTTGTATTCCATACCGATGGTAGCTTTGACGTTCATAAGCACATCGACTATTGATGGTTTACCATACTGACTACTGCTAATTGTAAACAATACGTAAGGAGGATAATAGATTTTTGTTTAATGTTCCAGGGTTAGTGTGTAGCAGTCGCTGCACGTGCGGTGATGCGCCCCGAGCGCCCGCGATCGACACATGCATGCCGCCCGCGCATCCGGTAAGTCAGCGCTTGTCAATCTATAGCGTTTATTATGCGAAAAAAAATTATAAAAATATTTAATTAGTCCATTTCGGAAGCGTCTACATATGAAACCTCGAAATTAAAAAAAAAAACATTTAGATCAATAACATAATAATATTAAAATAAGAAATTTGTCATTTCATAAAAGGGCTACGTAAATTGTAATCATAAAATATTTTTGTCAATTTGTAAGTACAACCAAAAGGAGGTAAGGTAATTATTATTACAACCAAACGTGATTCAAAGGTCGTGTAGGATTCTTTTTCTTCAGAGTTTTTGAATCGCAGAATGACAATAAGAAAATTGCTGGTAACATAAAAAATAATAAACATTGTACTTATTAACGTGATGAAAGCAATAGATGGCGTTTAACACAAATTTGACACACATGTCGTTACATATTCAATTTATATAGTATATTCAGGTATGAGGTTTTTGAATACAAGAGAGAGTGTTACTGTCAGGTTTTTATTTTAATTAATATCTCCACATGCTTAGAGAATAATTTTAGCCTACCTAAAAATAGGAAAATACTTGACATAATGCTTGTATGGTAATAAATACTTATATTTTAGAAATTCGATATTTCAAAATTAAAAATACGCTTTGTCCAAGTGTATGTTTATTAAGAAAAAAAGGTATTCTTTATTCAAATTCGAACGTAATCTTTATTAGAATTTCAACAAGATTGAGAATAATTCAGTTTATGAATAGCTGTTTCGAGAAATTATCATACGTGGCCAATGTCTTGTGACTTTATGGTCGATGCTATGCTATGTCGACTATTAACCAGTAAAGTACAGAGACACCTGGAATTAGCCTCTCTGGGATATGCAAAAGTATGTAGTATATTTTATAATAAAAAAATCTATATTAAAACGGCTATATTAAAAAGCTAAAAGCTTTCATTTATCTTTATTTTGTACATATTTTTAACCATACCAATCATAATACATGTTTTACCTATGCCTTGGAAAAAGTATTTTCTCTCGGTGTAAGGCATTGTCAACGTGTATGCAAATTCCATGCCAATTCCATGATGATCAGATGAACACATTCATATTTATAATATTAGCTAAGATTACCTTAGTATTTTTTTCTCATTTTATGACACGAGTCGTTCTATATGAACTCTATCCGTGTTATTAAAAAAAGGTAAATACTCATTGAGCTCTTGCTTAAAACAAGGTTTGATCACAAAAGAGTATTCAAATTCAAATTCAAAAACACTTTATTCAATTTAGGCCCTAAGAAGGCACTTATGAACGTCAAAACTACCACCGGTTCGGAAAACAACCCAGTCATCGAGAAGAACCGGCAAGAAACTCGATCTGGTTTATCTTTTTAACAAATATATATAATATTTAGATTAATGATATATTCTATATAATAGTAAATTTCACAAACGTTTTTAATGGATGCACAGAGATGAGTCAATTCCAGACATCACCATCGTTCACATATTGATCCACTCTATAATAGCCTTACTCTTGTTTACAGATGGACATTATTAAAATTTAAATATTCTCTTACACTTGTCTAAGTTGACAGTTGTTATGTTATTGTTGCGATTTATTGTTTTTCTATTAGCCAGCAAAAGACATTTCGTAATAAATTATGAATTTCATGGGTATAATTAAGTTGAAAGAAATGAATAAATTAAACAATTTTAGAGATTCACAAATAAATCATGACTACTAATGTTTGATACTATTGACATCTGTATTTAATCTGTCATTATACTGTTGTTCCCACTTATGCACTTTGACGTAATATATAAATCTTATAAATTACGTATTTTCTTTATTTTGTTTTCTTTTAATTAGAATATCACAATAATGATAACAAATTTAACGTATAATAAGTAAATTTTCTCAATGAATGTCTGAACAAAAATATTATTCATAAATTGAAATCGTTTTCAAAATATCTGTATGTAATGGAACGTTTTTAAATGATGAGATCGAATTTAACGAATGCTATTCAAAGTTGTTTGCATAAAAAACTTAAATTAGATGTTTATCTAGAGACCGCTTGGACACGCTTTTGTAATAAAGTATTTTAAACATGACTCCAACTAGATTTAAAATTTTAGGCACTCCTTAGTAAAACTCGTGTTATACCCGTGTTCATTTTTGTTTTTGTAATAAGACAGTATATTTCGTCAAAGATAATAAACATGTATGAAAAACATTGAGTCATAAATGTGCTGGAAATATGTGTCATCGACTTCTTAGTCATTCTTATGCGACAACGTTAAATTTTGAGTATCATTTACCAGTTATGCTGGCAGTTTTATCCTGGTTAACTTTACTTTATACGCAGTGCCCGTATCCCAGTCGTTAGGGGTCGTCCCTACTATAACTTCGTTCTTGCTTGACGTACTATCTGACTTGCAATTTGTATTGTAATTTCTTTGTTCTTAAGAATTGTACAGTGATGATAGTGACATTTTCTTTAACGAATAAACCATATAACTTAAAAAATTTAATCTGATTGTTAATTCCAGAGATTATCGCGTTCAATTAAAAGTCTTTTGAACTTTATATAATGTTGACACATTAATATTTATATATTACTAGCGGGCACGGCAGACGTTGTCTCGCCCTGATTATGAAAAAAACCTTGACTAATTATACTAAAACGTTCCTCGTCAATCACTCTATCCACCGGTGACAACCGCATGAAAATCCGTTCGGTAGTTTTTGAGTTTATCGCGAACAGACAGACAGACAGACGCGGTAGGGGACTTTGTTTTATACTATGTAATGATTATATATATTAATATATTATAAATATTCAATACTAGTATTTGGTCGCGGTTTTGCTTGCGTTAATGTGGCTTTGGTTTATCACTCGGGAACAGTACATATTTCTGTATAAAAAGTACCTTATGTACCCTTCTGTACCCCTAACGACGTGTATGTTGGTTAGTAATTTGTGTGCGAAAGATTAAAAAACAAACAAATAAACTCACTTTCATATTTGTATTAGTTATGTTGAAACGACAATACGACAATATTCTTATGTATTGTTATTGCAATGTTCTATTCCAAAATTTTTCATAAATTCTGTAATATTTTTTACTTTTTATTTTTTACTTTGCCTTAAGGTAAATTAATGTATTGGTTGATTCGTCGGTCGGTTTAACGGTAAGGTATATTAATATCTTCGAGTCGCTCGCGACTTCGCCGGCTTTTGTATATGTATAATTGATGTCACCAGGAATTACCTTCATGTAATTCATACGGTTTACGCAGCGCACACCGGGACAGCTCTCCAAAGACACCATTTTTACTAAACTTTCTTGATACTTACCATTATATATTATTCAATTTAAACAACATTCTTATAAATTATATCCTATATGTTATGCTGATGTATAACCATAGACCACGCCTGCGTCATAGTCTGGGGGTAAATTAAGATCCCGCACACTCGCCGAGCGCCCTATTAGCAGCGGCTTAAGCATAGCTCCGTTTCATCAGCATGGAGCCCTCGAGTACGCTGCTTGCACGACATAGTGACACTGAAAAATTTCAATCACTATTCCAACAACATAATACATTTCACCCCCACATGCACAAGTAGGTACACGTATGGTGGAGGGATTTTATTTTTTTCCTTTATTCGAACTGAGTTAATTGAGTTTAGCTTAGTTATCAGATACGAAATACATGTATAAGTTTATGAGGTACGCAAGTACTTGGTACACATGTGTATCTCACTAATTCCTATATGTACGAATAGTTAGCTTAGTTTAGTTAGATTCAATATGGTATGTAACAAGGCAACAGCCCAAGCCGAGTGTGTTGTGCATCCTTCAGCTATTTGTGAAATAAAATCGACTGAGTATCTTAAGCGCTCGCCTTAGTAGTCCGATGAAGCTGTAAAGGCCTACCAGGGCAATAGCGTAGTCAGTTCTAAAACTAAAATCAAAGTTCGTTCAATCGTATTTCCGTGAAAAAGTAATAAACATCCATCCGTTCTCACAATATTTCTTGTGTAACATATCAATAGGATGTTTTGATATAAATATTGTATTTACATTTAATAGTTTATGTCAACAATTTACGGATGTGATCTCTTCCCGGAGTGAAATACAAATACTTCAGGTCACAATAACTCTTGAATGCCACACAAATTGGATTGGGGTAAAAACTAGGTTAGTTACATAGAAACCCGTAGGGTTGTTACACGGTTTAATAATATACTAACAGATAATAACTGACAAAGTTCTCTGTGTAGAGGTCTGTCTGGTTAAAGGTCAAGACTTAGCACTGAGATCTAAGTGAAATTGAATTATCTACTTCAAGGGATTGATGAGATTCTAAATTGAAATTTGTATGAACGATGACTTTATCTGTAGGAACTAGATAATACCTGCGGTTTCGTCTGCGCCGTTCATTTTCTTAACAATATATTTTGCATGTAGAGATAAACAATATATACGCCACACAACTCGTCCCACTTCGCCGTGGCAAGAATATACGTCGCTGAATGCGTAGCGATTATAAAAAGCGTATAATAGTTACTTAAACTTTATATAATTTATATTATTTATACTTTATATAATATACTTTATATAATATACTTTATATAATAACTTTATATAATTTATATAATACGGGACCAGCGGACGTTGTCCTGAAATTCACTTTTAAGTATAAAAAAACTTACACAAATTTTATATATTAATAATTTAGCCAGCGGACGTTGTCCTGTCTTGATAATAAAAAAAAATCCTAAAAATTAACTGCAACGCCACCTACCGGGTCCAATTGTTTTATGTTTATATAATTAAAAAAAAAAGTGCCAAATAACTGAGTAGCCATGATGAAAAACTTTGATTAGAGAAGTTATTATACTCTTTGACAAACGTACCCTAATAAACGCGTAACCACAGATCACGCCGCCGTGGTCTGAGGGTCAATTTCGCTCCCGCACACCAGATTAGGCCCCCCTCGGCAGCGGCTCAAGCCTGGTCCGTTCCCTCGGCGTGGAGCCCTTGAGTTTGCTGCTCGCGCGATACAGTGACACAAAATCTTACATCACTGCGACAACATTACACATATTACCTCCACACACGTGCACGCATACACGCTTACACATGCAAGTGGAAGGGTTTTATTTTTTCCCTTATCAAACTGAAATAGTTTAGAAAATTATTCGATACGAAATATATATAAGAGTTGTTGAGGTATGTATGCCTGGTACACATATATGTTTCAACAACTCATATATGTATGAATAGTTAGCTAAGCTCAGATAGGTCGCGAATTGCATGTATCAGACAACAGCCCAAGCCGAGGTGTGCCGTGCACCCTTGAGCTAGTTGTCAAATAGAATCGACTGAGTGCCTTAAGCGCTCGCCTTAGTAGTCTGGTGAAGCTGTTAAGACCTTAAGAGGTCAATAGCGTAGTCAGTTCATAAACAAAAACTAATAAAGTTCAAACTTTAAAACATCAATGAACTATGGTCAAAAGTCGACCACTGGGCGCCTACTAGTAGAAATAAACATAATACCACATAAATATATATTACAGTTTATGTGCGAACCCTAAAATTGATCGAACGAATGTTCAGATGAAAAAGTGGCGAGTGCCATGATGTACAAGTCCGTCTGATTGGAATCCAGTATCGAGGGGCGATTAATTGCTTTCCTATGTATGCTTACTCATTTGTATGTACATATATATCTGTACATTTGATTACTGTTCTCATTAATTGTCTGTCTGTACGCCTCAAGGAGGTTCTATCTCTCACAGATCGGTTTTATTTATCCAGTGTTTATTGCAATTTAATTGTTCTGCGGTTTTGTTTGAATGCTTTTTAGCAATCATTTTTGTTTATGCCTTTAAATAATTAACCTTTGCTCGTGGCTTCACTAACGTAAATTTATATTTCATATTTCTGGCTTAAGGGTACGCTATATCTTTTTTTGTACACCGAATAATGTGTATGTCAAATTTCAGGATGATCGGCTAAGTAATTAATGCATGAGCGCGTAACAAAAAACTCAAATTCGCATTTATAAATTACTAGCGGGCCCGGCAGACGTTGTCTTGCTCTAATTATGAAAAAGTCCTTGACAAATGATATACTAAAACGTACCTCGTCAATCGCTCTATTCACCGGTGAAAACGGCATGAAAAGCCGTTCGGTAGTTTTTGAGTTTATCGCGAAAAGACAGACGCGGTACGGGACGGTAGGGGACTTTGTTTTATACTATGTAATGATTAAGGATATCTAAGTATAGTATAAGGGTATCTAAAACAGTAACTAAATCTATTATATACATAGTTAAAACTTAATTTTAACAGTTGTCATAATTTATATTTTTGTAATTAATTGTAATGATTTAATATGGCCTTTATAATATTTTTATTAACTAAAATGATTTAACCGGACTTCAGCGAATTTCCTGTTGCCACTTTTAGTATTTGTTTTGTCTCTCAATTTGTGGGTCACCGGAAATGCGTTGCCTTCCTATTTGAGTATCGTCAACGACAAAGGTGGAGTATTCAGATATTGACACTTCTTTTTCAACAATCGAAGGAAAAGGTCGATAGCAAATAAATAGTCGTGATAAGCTTTGAAGTGTATCGAGTGGATAAAAGGTGTTTAAGAAACGAGTTCTGAGGGCAAAAGGTATTATAATACACTGAGGATTTATTATTTTACTATTGCTCGCGGCTTTGTTCCTTTAATATAGATTTGATCCATCCCTTAGGGACAATCTGTATACGAAATCTTATGGTTATCAATATAACAATTAACGCGTGAAAGCGTAATTAACAAACGAACTCACATCCGCCTTTATAATATCAGAAAGGATGTAACTTTAATTCACAAATGCAACTATAGACTAAAAAATTACTAAACCTTTTACGGAGGAATAATCTTACAAATTGCCCATTGATTTTAAATTAAGTTTATATTTGTACTGTATGAAACGAGTACTTCTTATATTTAACACTCGATATAGCTCTCACAATTATGTTCATATCATGTAAATGTAACGTGTCTGTACTTTTTCGATTTTCCTGAAAAAATTTGTTGTAGGTATCTAGGAATAAGTAATAAAATACGTTTCAATCATTTTTTAAAATGTCTGTATGTCTATCTGTCTGTTTGTATGAACACGCACCACTGTTAAAGTACTGGGTTCACAATAATAGCACACCAAGAAAATCATACAGCATATCTTCGAGAACTACTTACGTCTTTGTTTCATTAAAATCGGTCCACTCTATCAAAAGTTATTGTAATTTTAATAACGACGCGACGTAAGTACAAGAGAAAAGTAGATAAGTAAATGGACTTAATATATTCCGATGACTTTATGACACTGTTTTTTACATAAGGTTCCACGCGCTTGAAGTCGCGGGCACAGCTAGTATTATATGTAGTAGATACAACTGATGAATGAATACTATATTACTGAAAGTTTGTTCACGTTCGTAAGAAAGCAATTAGCGAGAACAATTTTTTTTACATAATTTAGTACTTTCCATAGATATTAAAATTGAATAGGTTCAGTTGTTTAAAAACCGCAAATTACTTGGGAACTTTTTTGTTATAATTATTTACGCGTCGTTCCCATTTCATATTCCCAGACGTAATGGAAGTAATAAAGCCTGCTTCAAACTTTCAACGTATTACGGGGTTATTACCCTAATTGTCCAAACAAAAACACTTTCACAATATTAATATTTATGAATTTGATGAACACACAAACATTTTGCACTCGCACCGGCGCGGTGACCCCTTGACATAATTTGTTCCGAGTGCAATTACGATTGTGTGTTGATTTATCAAATCGGTGTCACCAGATTAAATATTGTTGGAATTACACTTTTCTATTCTAATAGCATGATGATGGTACAGTTGATAACGTGTTTGGAGCCCGCTTTGATCTATTTTAGGTTCGAATCCTTGCTACTTAGTCGGAGCTTTAATAGTCTAGTCAACAAGTTCAAAAACGTGAAAAATAGAGAAGGTCCTAAATATGGCGTGGCTCATTCATTCGGATCACCTCTATGTTTTTAGTTTTGGTGCAGGTTAAAAATTGCAATTGTTATTAACAAAATAAGATGAAAAAAAAATGATATTTCGTTTTTTGTTAATAACTTGAAAAATATTAATATTTAAGCAATTTTGAAAAAAGCTCGTTAAAGAGGAGAAAATTATTTTTATTGCTAAACTCTCTTTAGCGGCGGCGCGCGCATGCTGTAACAGCCGCGCGGAGCCCTATTTTCAACGTCTGATTAAAATTATAAATAATGGATAGGTTCCGGGAGTTAGCTTTTTTATTGAATTTCCTCCTCTTTAACAGCTTTTTTCAAAATTCTTAAATGTTAATATTTTTCAATTATTAACACAAACATTTTTTTTTCATCTTATTTTTTAATAACAATTGCAATTTTTAACCTCACCAAAATCCTTCAAAAACATTTTTCTAAGGTGATTCCAATCAATGAGCCATCGCCATATTTTTAGGACCTTTATCTCTATTTTTCACGTTTTTGAACTTGTTGACTAGACTATAAATGAAACAGTGTAGAAGGGCGTTGGGGTGGCAACCACCACACCCACACGGGTCGGGGTACCTAGCCTCGGTAGTGGACTGTATTTAAATTGGCTGGAGGTAGATACCCCTGGAAAAATATATGCCGAAAGGATTTTATTTATAATCGAGATAAAACGCTCACTTACCTGATATAATGTCTTCTCCGCCGCCGTTGCCGTTGGTGAGAGACCAGATTTCCCAGATGTACACACACAAAGCACAAAACAAGACTCCGAGCCGCCGTGTCGCTAGTATGGTGAGTGAGTCTGAATGTAAGCGCGGGCTCCGAGCAAGTGCCTCCGAGCAAGTGGTCGATCATCCCCGATGGTCCGTTGACAAACAATGTGTCAAAAATAAATTTTGCTACCCCCAACCAATTTATGCCCGAACAGGCGTATTCTAAGTCTGCCTGACTAGCTACCATCCTAAAGTTGAAGCACTTGTCGTGTGTTCCAGTTCCAGTAACTGTATATCAGAGCAATTTCACTTACAGGTTTAGCGTGTTTACCATCTCAGACCACATTGTTATATATTATAACATCAAACTATATTCGGCTATTGATGTGTTCCGGCAGCTGCACTTGAGAACCATTCCGCCTCTAGGCTTTTACCATTTTAGATCACATCATCATATAACATCAGACTGTGTTCGGGCAAAAATTGGTAGTACAAATGATTTTTCGAATCTAATCTATACATATAATAAGAATGTAAATCTAAGGTGTCTGTACATTTTCGATTTTCATGAAAAATATTGTCGCAGGTGTTTAGTAATAAGTAATAGAACATTCCAATCATTTTTAGAAATATCTGTTTGTCTGTCTGTCTATGTCTGCCTGTCTGTTTGTATGAACACGCATCACTGCTAAAGTACGGGGGTCACAATAAAACCTTAGTTAAACTTAGTCTTTGTTTCATTAAAATCGGTACACTATTAAAAGTTATTGTAGTTTTAATGATGACGCGGCGTTTATTCGAGAGAAAAGTAGATAAGTAAATGAACTTAATACATTCATTATTGATCACTGTTTTTAAATAAACTTTCACGCAGACGAAGTCGCGAGCACAGCTAGTGTTATATATAATCGGAGTTGACCGATCACTTGCTCGTCACTCGCACTTGGATTCGCTTACCTTCGGATTCACCCTTCGATACGTATCTTTGCGAGGCACGAGAATCGGTTTCGATACTTACAGTGTGCATTATTTGGGAAGCTAGTACTTCTTTAACATCGGCAATGAAAGCGGAGAAGACTTATCAGATAAGTGAGCCTTGGCATTTATTTCAAAGAGGTGTTAATCTCCAGTCAATTTAAATAATGTCCACTACCTAGGCTAGGTACTAGAAAATGGGTATATCCCTATTATTAAGGAAATCCCTTAGCATTAATTTCAAAGAGATATCTACCTGCAGCCAATTTAAATACAGTCCATTTTAACTAGGTTAGATTCTCCGGCCTGTGTGAGTATGACGATTGCAATTTTAATAAAATCTTTAAATATTTTACTAAACATTATATACCATTTAATGGTTTGAATAAACTCGATAAGCAGCGAATACGTAAAACTGCTTAAGTAGGTTTTTACCGAAATATACTGGAGCAGAGAAGATAGCGCTGTGCAATCGCGGTAAGTGTTGGTGGCTTTCGTCCGGGTTAAGCATACACTGACCTCGCGAGTGTGGTGGGTATTTCTCAAAAGCAAACCGATGGTACAAATGGCATACACAGTTATTTAGAATAAATATTAATATACAATTCAGCAGCGTCATTAATCTAACTTTTATATATATTTATTTCAACTACGGTTAACGAATAACGGTTGAACATGACAAAGCAAATAAAAACTTAAGTGCAATATGAAACCCACTAAGCTTAAAAAAATCAGCATCGTAATATCAAATTTATTTTATATCCTAATTTCTAAATAAGCGTCAGCAATGTAAGGACAGTGTTTCTTTTGTAATTTTTAGCTGATGCAAAACAGCGTGACGAAATTTATACCAAAATCATATATGATATTTGCCATAACAAAAGTTGACATAATGAAATATTTTTTCATAGACATTTTTATGCTATCTGTTTTAATATACATTGCTACTAGGATGTGCCATAGGACTTCTTCTGTATCGTTTAACATATTCTATGATAATTGGTATATATGCATTGAAATAGTTTCATTTTATAGCATACTATGTTATACCTTAGCTTTTTCTTACAACAAAAAACACAGAGTACAAATCCAATTTTTAAAATTTGATGACTTATTTTCATCTCAGTAACAATATTTTTAGAGGCCTGTATGGTCTTAATACGACAATGTTTACAATAGTAATAAATAATTTGTTATCAAATACTTCTTCATATGAATGTACGACATGCCGAAGAAAATAGAAAAAAAAACAATATATTCCAAAAATATACATTTATTAGATATCTAGTGTAACGTACGAACAGAAGAAAGATAATGAAATGTTAAGAAAGGTAATTTAGAAAGGGAAGTAAAACTAAGGTTTCTGTCTAACTCCATAGAGATAAAACATGATAATATTGAGAAAATGATAATGACTAGAAAATATTCTACAAGGTTACAAAATAGGTTTAGCGTCAAGCCTTCTACGTCCCTATACCGCAGACATTAAGATAAAAAAAGTTGCATAGTTAGGTACCGACGCGCTATGTGAATCGACCGCATGAATATGATATCAGGTTGTCCACGCGAGAGAGTTCATTATCCACAAAATAAATATTAATTAGGCAGCCTTACACGGACACGTTAAATTAATTCGGTGTGATTGTGTTTTTAATTATTAACATTGTGTTTGTACTTTGTGGATTTTTAATAAATTCATTTACTTCGTTAAGTTAATGTTCATACTAATAAAAAAAATTTGATGGAAGAACAAACGTAACTGTATTTTAATGACCATTTTATGCATTTCAAAACCAAAACCAACAAACGATAATTACAGAAAATACGTGGGAAATTATGTAAGTCACATTAAAACAATTGTGTAAAAGGTGACGCACTGGATAATTCAGAAACACAAAGAAATAAAAACTAACTCACAACAATAAAGTTTTTCGTCCTTATCTATATTTCGTAAAATTTGAGATTTTCCACATATCACTCGAATAAGTCTTTAATATACTCTAAAGTACAATGGAAAAGCTTCGATGTTATAATTGTGTCATTTGTTTTGAAGCAAGGATGGCTTTTTTTCGAATTGACTACGCTATTGGCCTAGTAAGGCTTTAACAGCTTCACCGGACTACACAAAGATGGTGAAGTGATCATTTGGTCAGCAACAACATCAGTTCAATTCCCTACAATGAACCTGATATTTAGGGGAAGGAAAATAACGTGATAAGACCATAGCATGGTGGTAAGCCTTTTTCTAATGCCTACCTGGTTAGCTAACACCTCTGAGTTGAAAACCTGTCGACAAGCCTCTGTTGGTGTATTCTGGCAGCTGCAATTAGAATCAGTTCTTTCAAGGATTAACTTCTTATTTCTTGAGCCATACCGTTATTTAACATAATATAAGATTACTATCAACCGCTAAAAGCTACAAAGAATAAAAAAAGGGCGTGTCGTAGAGACACATGATAGAAGTGAAACTTTTATATTACAGGGAATCATTTTAATTTAAAAAATACAACAAAAAGCCAGCTTCACGCGGTGTTCCCAGCTGGTTACTTATACAAGTACAGATCGCGTCTGAAATTGCTTACCTTCGGTGTTCGGATGAGACTCTGTGTTTTCAACACTCTACTCGACACAGTGTTTAACCCCACCATTTTTTGTCACACAAAAAGGTTGCCGATTAAAATTTCAAAACCCTCCCATAAGAAGATTCACTTCAAAAACACATAAAATAGAATGGTATTGACTAATTTATACCTATAAATGTAATTGAAATGTTTATCCAGGGTAAACTCCGAAACGATTTAACCGATTTAGACGAAAATTTTATAGGCTTATAGAGATCTCTCCCATATATTACTTAGATTAGATATCATTGCGCTTTTCCAGTGAGCTTAAGCAGTAATGTTAAATTGTAACAAAGATAGATAAAAATCGATAAAGATGTTATAGGAGTTAAGTAGTATTGGTGAAATTACAATTTAAAAATAAATTCAATGTTGCCATGAATTAGCAAAACCGTCTATACAAGAGGGAAGTCACGAGCGTCAGTTAAGTTTAGTGTAAAGTTAAAAGAAACAAATACAATAGTTGTCGGATTGGATTGGAATGATTTGAGGTGAGGAGATAATAGTAGCTAGAGATATGATGAGATAAATTTATGATGGAGGGTCAGGCATTGGTTTGTCCGGAATTTCTTATCGGCGTGAATTTGAGAGAATATAAATCGTTGGTTTATAACTTATACTGTTTATTTATATGAATATTCTATTTACCTCATTAGTCAACAAACTAAGATAAACTTTCTTTTTGATTCAGTCAATAGACTTGTATGTGTATTTGTATGAATTGTACGAATATTTGATAACTGGCTTGTGGACATGGATCACGCATTTTTTATTATGTCGCTGAATGTTAATAACCGATAATCGTCTTAGTAATCATGTCATCAAGCAATCCAGGAATTGAAATACGTTGTTAATCGTAATGACATAAATTCTTCGTAGTTTCAATGTATTTTGTAAGTGTTACATTTTTGAGGATTATCTGAACGTCGCAGTGTATGAGTTTGTTATTGAACTACGTATAGTATAAATAAGTAAAGAAAACAAATCTCTGTTTATTAATTTTAATGCGCACTCACAACAAATTGCAAATGTAACAACATATTTAAAATAATTTACAAAGCAAGATAAGGAGTTTTTGGCGGGATCTTGGAATGCCATGTAGTGGTCTTTATATTTTATCCACAATCTTGTGCTATTTGGCTCTATGTTGTGTAATGTTGGTGGTGTTTACGTAATATAGTTTGGTTATTGTACATAAGTTAAGTGGATCGGAAATAATAGCACGGAGCATGGATTCTGACTTGCCACAAAAAAACCCAGGAAAGTTCTAAAAAGATGGCCACCATCTTTGTAGTTCATTGAAATTATGGCTAGAAACTTGTAATACCGTTACTCGCTTGACAGTGACATTAATAGTCTACTAGAAGACTGGTTGCTAAAAATAAAATAGAATAAAAAGCAAGAAAAGGAAATTTCTATGGTATCTTAGTCTGTCATATAATGTAATGTTGCTGAGATCTTGCGTAATTGTCATTTTAAACAAATGAATTGGGTTGCCAATAATAACATGAATTCTAAGATGTCATAGACGCTCTGTGGAAAATTCTAACAAAGAGGCCGCAGTTTTGTTAGAATACTGACTCAATGGAAGGCACTTTGTAAAACCCATTATTTACCTTTTGATAATGACAGTAATAATATTAAATAATGAAGATTGGTTGCCAAAAAAGAAAAGAAACTAGAAAATATAAATGTATTTTTTTCGTGAGTTGTAAAAGAGAATGCAATTATTTATATCATTTTCAACAACTTTTTAAATGCGACTACTGCGACCATTCATGAAATATTTATAATTTGTATTTGGTGAGCGCGAGCGTTGGAGTGCAATCTACGAAATAACTCATCTCGATTGTTTCCATTAGCATTTCATGTTTTCAATATTTTATTGAAGTGTCTCGGACGTGTATGAAAATGCGTAGTTTGCTTTTTGTATGCGTTTCTTTTTTTAATATTCACGAAGGAGAGTGTAAAATAAGTATAAATAATTGGTAACTGCGCAAGCTAGCACTTTTATTTATATTGCTTAGGTATATCTTTTTATATGTCAGATGTTTTTATATGTCTATGTCAGAGTCATAATTCAGCTAAATATACCATAATCTCATACAATAAAAATTTTCAAACAGTTCAAACACTACAGATCGTGTCGAAAAAATATACATACGAGTACATGATAGCATCGCGATCTACACGTGCTAGTCGAGTGCTTTGACTAGTGGCATGTCAATTCGATGTCCACAAGTCCGAACCCCGGTATATACCAACGAATACTGAAATCCTCGTACATTTACTAACATAACTTAGTAACGCTATCGGCTGACAGTGAAGGAAAATATTGTGAGCAAAACTTGATCCTGAGGAATTTTCTTGTGCTGTCACCGTATGTGAAAAAATATAGAACCGTAGATTTCTTGGAATTTCTCGGTATAAATATAGAATTGCCTGAAGGAAATTTATAACATGCACTGCCTGTTTCTAGCTAAACATCATTATAATACGCTGCCGGACCGGTTTAGTGTAGTAAACTGATTTTATATACCCATGAGTTGAGAGATTAGATCGAGTTACCATCTTATTTTAATGCCATTCTTTCTTTATAGGCTTTATTGAGTGTTGGATAGCGTTTGCCGTGAGCTTTTTGTCTGGAATTTTAATCCTAAATGATGAAACTTCCATGTTTACAAAGCTAGTGAGTGATCTGCTGTATAATAGAAGAACGTATTTAGAGTGCAAATATAAGCAGCACGGCTGGTGCAGAAGAGATTGATATAAATATATTTTTCGACGATACGCTTAATTGCTTGGATATTTAAAACGTGTATGTGACAAGTAATTAAAGAAAGAAGGTAAATAATGTGAATATAAGTTTAAAAAAGGGAAGAGAGACAGGATAAAGCGTAAGGAAAACGATCAACACTCGGGCATTTATGAAAGGCGTCAATAAATATAAAGTAATATAAAGTATATAACTGGTTTCTTATAATATATGGTGTTTGAACACAATATCATGAGATATCAAGTGACGATATTGACTAGAATAACACGCTATGCTTAGAGGAACTAGTTTTCAATGGCAGCTGCTGGAAAACACCTGTACGTAAAGGCAGGACTTATAAAATCCTTTTTACGTTGTTTTTAATTTAATTGAAAATTGTTTTTTTTATATTATAGGAGGCAAACAAACAGACGGTTCACCTGATGGTAAGTGATCACCGTCGTCCATAGACACTAGCAACACCAGAGGAGTTACAAGTGCGTTGCCAGCCTGTGTTTGGGAGGAGAGAGGTGTGGGCGAAGGGGAAGGGGGGAAGAGGAGATGGGCCTCCGGCGCTCTCACTGACCGAACGAAACGCAACAATGCAAACACTGTTACTTCACGTCGGTTTTCTGTGAGAGGGTTGTACTACCCCGGGCGAGCTGACCCATTCATGCTGAAACCAGTAGTAGCTTCAGCGTGGCTCTACCACCTCCAAAAAAAATGGTTATATTCCCTTAAGATTATCACTCACACCATGGCTGTATTCATTTTCGGCAGCCACAACTATACAAGTAGCATACATTTCCAAAGGTATCAGTGTTACAAATTCATAATAATCATACGAATTATTTGGCAACTCATTGTGAAAAATAGCAGTACTTCATGAAATGCATCATCTATGTCTTTATTATCTTTCTGCCACATTTTATATTTATATCTAGCCTTAGTTCAAAGTATTTTCGTAAAAATACTGGTTATTCTTCTGCAAAAAGTATCGGTACAGAGAGATCAGAAGGTACGTTTAATTAAGTTGTCCTGCTCCTAGAAATCTTGCTGTTAACATTTTGTGGAATCGAAAAACTTTTTTTTTTCGAACTGACCACGCTTTTGGCCTTGCAAGGCCTTAACAGCTTCACCGAACTACTGGAATCGAAAAACGTTGCAGTCTGAAGAGTAATTTATTTAACCAAGGTGTCCTGCTCACAACGACGTATAATGTCCAAACATGGACGCTCACTGAAGGAGCTGTGCAGAGAGTGAGGTTTGCACAACGAACCACGTAGTGCATCGTATTAGGCGTAATTTGATTGATACAGTAAAAATATTTTTACTTGAATAAACAACAAATTGCAGGACACCAGTTTGCATATAACTCAACTCAAATGGCTTTAGATTCGTTACATAGTGATGGCAAGTGGACTAGGTTCCTGACCGAGTATTGGTGGAGAAAAGGCAGGTGAAGTGTGGGAAAAGGAAGGACAAGGTGAATCGATGTAATCCCTAATCTTGTTGGAAAACCTTAAATAAAACTGGCACAGAATAGCTAATAGAATAGCATAAAATGGTTTGTGCTCTAAAATTACCTTTTGAATATTTTTTCTATGTTTTTTTGTTTCCGCGCAAATATATTTGGAATTAGCAACATAATGGGAGAGAAAGATGGTTGTAATTTGATACTCTAGTCACTTCCTTTCCACTTGACACGTTGCATGAGCATTATATAATAAGGTCCCAAAGATTCGTCAGTAATTTATGATCAGTAATCACATGCTTTAGAAAATTATCAAACGATTTGCTAGCAGACTCCTTCTCTATAAGGCCTTTTGGGCCTATATCGAAAGGATAGATGTATACGTAGATTGTTACAAAGCATTATATGGTCTAGTCTATTCGTACTAAATCCGGGGCATTCTTGAAGCAGATGTTCAAAGTTGAAAGGAACTGCCTATGATGATGATATGTTTAAGACGTCAAAATCTTATTACTTTAGCCTGTACTTTAAGTATAGTAGTCACGATAAAAAATCAATATAATTGATAATTAAATACTATCCTGCATTTCTTTAAACTAATGGTTTCAGGTTCATTTTCTAATAGGTGAATTGTAATTTAAGTGACACAGAATGATTAACTTAGAAGCCAATGCTCGGAGCAATAATTAAGTCACATTTGTGTCGCTAATGACGGACTAACCACCGACCAGTCGGTTTTAATTAAAATGAAATACAACTATAGTTTATTGGGTTAACGACTTGTTAGTTGGATTAGAAGGCAGAGGTGTGGCCGGAGGGCACGGCCGTGGTTAATTTTCTATCTATATGGAATTAGTTAGTCGTTTTCAGGGTTAAATAAATAATGTTATGGACATCATATTATAGTATTTAACAACTTTTATTTATCAGTATGGTTTATCTGAATAAGATTGTTTTATAGACTTTGTGGGCTTAGTATTCGATCATAGTTCGTTGAGAGAAAGCTTCGTGATGTAACCATAGTAGCATTGTTGGAGGATTTTTTCTAATCTCTCTAGCAGAAAGACTTTTACCAGGTGAATATAGATATGCTCCGACAGCTGAACTTTAAGCTCTTCTCTAGGCTCAGCCTATATCGTGACTCAACTAATGTTATACTGTAGTCTAAAAATCAATAAAATATAAATTTACAAGTAGAACTTAGTTGGGCCGCTAAGGATTTATGTGTTTCAAATAAATTACCAATAGTAACAGATATATGGGGTACGTAGACAATAGAGTCAAATTGTGCTGCATCTTGTGTGCATACCCTTGTGTGATTAATAGGGCGTAATTGATTTTATCTATTAAAATGAAACATAAATGAAATGAAACCGTCGTATTAAGTCAATTTGGATTATCGCTATAAACACACTTTCTTAAAGCTGTATTAAATTATAACGTGCAATTATAATAAAGAGTACTTGAATGGGAGCCAATCAGATGACTCGACTCGATAATAGCGTATTAATAAGTGCATACATATAAAATAGCCCTAATGAAAAGTGAAAACATGAGTTAGACACGTGTCGGACGCGCACTTGCGTAAAACGAAACACATGTGCTCCGATTTAAGTAACGTTGCACGTATATGGCGTATTTTAGAGTCATTTTTCATTGTAAAACAGAGCGTTTACGAATTTTTATATGTATCATTATTTTTTTTTGCATCGCGAAATTTTTTGTGGGAAATAAAAGATTGTTATTAAAAATCACACATCAAACTATTGAACGTATCGGTATAGTGCTACTATGACCATTCGATGAGGAATTTTTCATAGATAGTTGTAGGCCTTTATTTGTTGACTCTTAGCAATTTTTTTAATGCCCACCGAAGCGGGCGGGAATCATCTAGTATATATATATATATATATATATATATATATATATAGTATATTATATATTTACATCCTAATGTAATTAGACGATTAATAGCTTCAGGTTAACCAACAACCACAGCCGCTATAAATGCCCGAGCGGTCGAGATGATAAAATAAATGAAAACTACTGTTATATTGTCAGGAAACTGGTTTTAATTAAATTCGAAAATGTAACCAATTAATGTTTTATTATTCGTAAATGTTTAATGCGCTTCGAAGAAACTACCCAGTGTGTCGTATACTGGTGAAGTATCTTGTACTAAATACATACTATAAAGCTCAAGGTATATTTTAATCACGCTGTCTGAAACTACAAGCAGGATTTAAAAAAGATCATATTATATATTATAGTATAGGGAATGATGAAAGGATCATGATGAATTAATGATGAGAGAAAATTACATGTGGCAGAGATGCGAATGTTTGGGTGAATGTGTGGTGTGACTAGAATGGATAAGATTAAGAATGAGTATAACAGGGGAACTTTTTAAAAATAGCACTAGTGACAGAGAAGTTGAGAAGTAATAGGTTAGCACGGTATGGGTATGTCATGAGGAGAGATGAAAACCATGTATCTAGAAAAGTTTTGAGTATGATGGTGGACAGATATAGGAGTAGAGGAAGACCGAAATAGGTGTGGATGGATTGTGTGAAAAATGATATGTCTATAAAAGATGTAAATACTAAGATGACAACTGATAGACGAGAGTGGAAAAGGAAAACATATTGTGCCGATCTTACTTAGGAGGGACAAGGGTAAGAAGCTCATAATCATATTATATAGTATATTCATTGAGCATGATTAAGCGTTATTCAACACCATGCTATGACCTTTAGGAGCAATTATCATAAAAAGTAGATCAGAAAGTATCCTAAATGAGAACGACGTGTGGGCGTGTTGTATGGTGCGGCACGGGATGTCTGGGGCCGTAGGCAAAAAAATTAAATGTAAGTGAAACCCTGGAGTATAGATGGTACTGTATCTATAATAATCTGTATCTATATATAAGAAAAATGTGTAATCAATCCAAATATGCTGATTTTTACCCTTGTAGTCAACTCTCAAAAACTAATGAAAGCTGTATACAATATGATCGCTTACACGTTATAATTAAATTAATAACCGGCTATTTTCTTCGATGTAATATTGAAACTATGTTATATGTAAATAGAAAATGGTTTACTATGAAATTGAACCGTGTAAATTAGACAACCCACACTCGCCTAAAGAAGATTTATCTGTATAAATTATACAGAAAGTCTTATTTTTTTCTATGTGTTTTATATCTTATAGAATATACTTAAAGATTTCTATTTTCTACAAAATATTTTTATTTGCTACAGTTATTTAAAGTTTATTTTATATATTAGACATATTCCACGATTTCACACGCTTAAACAAATTCCATGGAAAATTCGATGTGTACTATGGTGCATATGATAGAGCTGTTATCATAAGCAGTCACAGTTCGGCTCTACTTTGTAATGATCAATTCTCGTCGAGTGGCCGGCCGCTCTTGGCACCCGGCACTTACGCAGCAACTCATGTTTTCATTTGACTGTAACCACCATAATATTTTTGTATGAGGCAGTTCATTATAATGAAATGGGTCAGTAGCCGCACGCTTGGTTCCAATTACCCTAGCTTTCGTTTGGTTGCAGCTCTATGGCTAATAATGCAATTAGTGAAAATCCTAAACTGGTCTGTAATTTATTTATTCCTACTCTTATCTTGCATGGTTTAGCTAAAATTGCTGTTCCAGTAAATTTAATTAATATGAAGATATAATATAATTCACACAATACAACAATAAATAAAATATGCACTCACGCTTGTTCCAGTACCTTTTAGTATTGTAGTTGAATGTATTATGTTATGTAAAATATAACCATTATAGTTGCTCTGAGTTACTTTTATTACAGTTTATAAATATTACAAAAAAAATAAATTAAATCGACTTCAATATCAAAAACCAATAAGGCACTGAAAAGTGAAAATTAAGTAAACTATTAAATTAACCAAATTACATTAAATATATGAATATCTGCGCTACCTATCAATATAATATATTTGAAATCGAAGTTCACATCATCCATATACAAAGTTTAGGTGCAGTCTCGTAATATATATTTGTTTAGTATAATGTACTTTTCTAACTGTAACAATCTTGAAATTTGGGTTGCCACCGACTTCAAATATATTATTCGGTAGCGCAATATTCATTTTTTTTAATGTGATATGGCTAAATTAATAATTTATTTATTTTTCGCTTTTCCTTATTGGTTTTTGATATTGAAGTCGGTTTAATTTATTTTTATTTTTCCATTTTTAGTGTACATAAGTATATACTTTACATATATATATATGTATATATATATTTATATGGTTTCAATTGGTTGTTTTTTTATATCATAGGAGGCAAATGAACAGCCGGGTCACCTGATGTCAAGTGATCACCACCGTCCATAGACACTTGCAATATCAGGAGATTCGGAAGTGCGTTGCCAGCCTGTGTTTGGGGGGAGGGGAATAGGGGACGGGAATGGGGGAAAGGGAAGTGAGCCTCTGGCGCTCTCACTGACCGAACGAAACGCAACAATGCAAGCGCTGTTACTTCACGTCGGTTTTCTATGAGAGGGTGGTACTACCCTGGGCGAGCCGACCCATTCATGCTGAAACCAGTAATAGCTTCAGCGTGGCTCTAGCATCTACAAAAATAAGAAAGTAAAATAATAAACGTTTGGTGCTTTAGAATCTTAATCGATTATTCATTCCGCAATGCTTGAACTCCTACTCTGATCGTAGACGCGACCTCTTAGATAACAGGGGTATTTTTAAATTGAAAGATACCATCCTCAAGTGTCAATAATTCAAATGCAATTATTGAAATCGGTTCAAAATTAGATGAAAATACGTGGACGAATAATGGGTGAAAATCAAAGTAACGGTTTTTCACCCCCTTAGGGGTTGAATATTTTCTTCAAATTTATATGGGACCGCCCCCGAGTACAGCCAATTCAAATAAAAAAGAATCATTAAAATCGGTTCACAATTGACGAAAATATCGATTAACATACATAAAAAAATATATATACAGCCGAACACAGTAACCTCCTCCTTTTCGGTTAAAATTATGTTTAATTTATGACGGATAGTAACTGTAACACAGCTTCTAACAATAGTGGTTACGAGCATCCATGTTATTAGCTAACCCGTGCAACTTCGTCTGCGTGAAATCGGTTAGCTACCGGTTCCAAATGTATTTCCAAACTCGAAAAATCTTTAAAAATCTAGTACCCAATTACACCACCACCACCACCACCACCACCTGCCACCGTTTCCAACTGTGAAACCAAACAATCCAGGGACTCACTCAAACACATACCTAGTAATTTCGATGAGACGGACGTAGTGCCATCTGTCATTCAGCAACATCAATAAATTCGTTTCATTTGAAATACGAACGACCTTTGAATCATTTGGATATTGTTCATACAAAAATCCTTAAATCGCGAATAAAAAATGGGAGGGTGGGGTTAGAAAAGTGAAAATTTAGGGGGTTGTAGTTATCTTTTGATGGCAAATAAAAAAAATTCAAAAAAATCTGGATACGGACACCCTAGACACCTAGAGGTATAAAATATACTTTACGACCTATTCTCATACCTACTAAATATACATTTAAAATTTCATAAAAATCGGTTCAACCGTTTCGGAATAGTTCAAACCCTAACACCGTGACACGATATTTTTATGTATTATATTTTATTGTTTTAACAAATAATAACAAAACAAATATTGATATTATCATTTGTAGATAAATGAAACGAAAGGCGTTCTTCAATGTTTTAAAGCTTTTATGGAATATTTTATACTGTTAAACCACAAAAGTGTTCCGAGATGCAAAACCGTTAAAGGCAGTCGTGCGGTCGGCCGCGCGCGCCCATTTCAGGCGTAATTATAAAAAGCAATTATGCGCATAATCGAGTGAAAGTGAAAAGTATTTATTTTATTTTTGGAAAAGTGTTTTACATAAGGCCAACAGTCCGTACACCCGTTACGTAACAACAAACGTTTCACGAATGAATAATGAGACTATTTATTCGGACGAACTGCCCAAGTTCGTGACTGAAATGCTTAGTGATTTTAACAAAGTTTTTATGCAAACTATTATAATATACGTGACCACGTTATCTGTGAAATTAAACTGTTAATACGATGTTGGTGATTGATCTTATTACGTAATTATTCAAAGATTTCATAGTATTTATTTGATATCGTTCATGGTAAATTGGAAATGAACTCCACGTAACGTGAAGATTAGATAATTATATGTATTTTTATATCTATATGATTATTGCGATTTATTTGTCGAATTTTCTAGAAATTTTCATAACACCATCTTCGATCAGAGCAAGCAGTAACGATACAGTTTAATACAGGAAACTTCATACCGGTAAAAGAGGTATAGGGGTTAGGTTATGGTAATAAAATTGGCAGCCGAAAATTAATTAATCCAAATGAAGTAGGTCATCCGCAAGAAACCAGAACAAAATACTCACGAGAAATATTGCTGACTTCACTTACTTTATTGTATGATAATAATTGGAAGAAAATTACATACAATCATCTCGAGTAAAACTAGATACAGATTGCAGAGTAATGACTAGACATCAGATATATATACATATAAGAATATTTTTCATCCTAACAGTAGGCTTTTAAGTCAGTTCTATACAGGAAACCCCGTGTCCACTCAATAATAACACATTTTGCCATGTAAAGTAGATGAGTAATAAATCTTAATAAGTCTAAGTAATAAGTCTTAAATAAATCTACGATAATAAGATTATTATTTTCTTTATTTAATAAAATGTAATAAATCATATTAAAACGTCGTCGTCTTCAAAACTGATCCGTGTCTTTTGTATTGCAATAATGTTCCGTAGTTCATTGTAAGTTCATGTTAAGATATTCAAAAAGACTGAAAGAGATAGTTGAGTTAAATTTTAACAAAAAACAGGATGTGTCGTAAACACGCACGAAAGAAGGGAAACTTTTATTGTATAGGGAAACATTTTAATTATTCGTTAATCACATTTAAATAGCATAAATTGTGTTTAGTGATCGCCACACTACCTAAACGCAGTACATGTAACCACAGAAAAACGAGAAAGAAAGAAAGAGAGAAAAGCGTATGTCTGACTGTTCACCAATACTCGAAGGCAAGAGAGGCATTGCTCGCAATCTACGCGACACAGTGCTTACCTCCACCACTTTTCGTCGCACAAAAAGGCAGCGGATCAGAATTTCAAAGCCCTTATGTAAGAAGTTTCATTTTTAAAAAGTATTAGAATAAATAATATTACAATACATAATGTAAATAAAGTAATATATTACAATATATAACTTTACTTATTACGGATTGGTATTTGCATATATTTTAGACATATTTAAGATAGATATATTTAAGACACAGAGACAAAAAAAAAGTAGCATAATGTGGCACAAAATCTTTCTTACATGATGACTATAAGTTAACTCCTACTGTAATCTCCGTTAAGAAACTTCTTTTCCATAATAATACACACTCAAAGGATACCAAGAACTGTTTTTGAAGATCGATAAATGTTCCGTATAACTACAATATTCATAAAACTTTATGGCTGAATCCCGTTATCATATTATCCTATATTCTCTTAAGATTTTTTGAAGCTACAATTTTGTTGGGGAATTCAAAGGCATTTCCTTAGACACGGCATCCGAGCGTGTTACTATCGACTCAACATTGGTTCCGCTCCATGCAAATTCTGTAGGTTTGATCCTTCATATATCTAGCTTTATGAGGTAAATATACTATATAATTACTTGCGATCAACGAACCCAGTAATCAGTTAAACAAGAATCATGGAACAGACATTACTTGTAGAAATTATATGCAATTCTCTGACAAGAGAGTCGAATTGTCGGTATTTGGTCTAGCCATATGTCATATCTATACTATTATTATGATGGAGGAAAGTTTGTTTGTAGGGGTTCATATCTGGAAATAATAATTTCATTCTACAAAATCTTCTATCAATAAATTCTTCTATCAATAATCTTGAATGACGTAGGCAAGGTTTTAATTTTATATCTCTTAATATTGAAAATTAATACATACGTGGATAGTTGCTAGTCTTCAAGATTTTTTTTCGTTGAACATGTCAAAAATACATTTTATTTACGAGTAAATTAAATTTTTATCTTTTTTTTTCTTGAACTGACTACGCTATTGACCTAGCAAGGTTTTAACAGCTTCACCGGACTACTAACGCCAGCGCTTAAGGCCGATTTTATTTGACAACTAGCTCAAGGGTGCACGGCACACCTCGGCTTGAGCTGTTGCCTGATACATGCAATTCGCGACCTATCTGAGCTAACCTAAGCTAACTAACTATTCATACATATATGAGTTGTTGAAACATATATGTGTACCAAGCATATATACTTCAACAACTCTTATATATATTTCGTATCGGATAATTTACTAAACTATTTCAGTTTGATAAGGGAAAAAAATAAAACCCTTCCACTTGCATGTGTAAGCGTGTATGCGTGCACGTGTATGGAGGTGATATGTGTAATATTGTCGCAGTGATGTAATAAATTTTTATCTGTAACTGTCAAATAAGAGTTTTTGATGGGATCTTAGTCTGTAATGTAGTGAAATTTATATTTTACTAGCAGGACCGGCGGACGTTATCTCGGCCTAATAATAAAATAAAAAATTGACAGATTATATACCTAAACCTACCTAACTCACTTTATCTACTCGTGCTAACCGCATGAAAATCCGTTCAGTAGTTTTTGGGTTTATCGCGAACAGACAGACAGACGTAGTAGAGGACTTTTTTATAATATGTAGCGATTTATAATGTTATGTTATTTGATTCAATATTTTATAATTTTTGTGGTATTTTGTGTAATATAGTTCAGTTATTTTGCACAAGTGAAGTGGATGGGAAACACGACATGGGCACCGCAGAACATGAATTCTGAGATGCCACAAAAACTCCCTGGAAAATTGTAACAAGGATGCCACCATCTTAAATATTAATTTACTTTACAATTGGCTATATGTTCGTGTTAACTTTCAAACCGGCTGAACCGATTTTCATTACTATTACTGGCTAGATGGATGAATGTTCAGAGTATTCTGTAGGCTACATATATTTACGCCTTTTCGTAAGGGCTACAAAGGGCCTAAATTAATCAAAGTGGCGCGATTTAATCCATAATGCGGGAATTTTCAAATATACATAAAGCGGCGCAACCACTGATAACTAAATAACTATCGTGAGTTTTAATAATGCATAATAAATTTACATAAAATTATTGTTAATGTTTTTCTGTTTAACGTAAAAACATGATAAGAGGGATCAGATAAAGGGAACAGAAAGGGTTATTGAAAATTATTTAACAAATCAGATACAATTATTTAATATTTTTGTAATTTATTGTTCTGTCTTTTTTATTTTGATTTAATATACAGATCTATGCTCCCTACAATCTTGAACGCATTACCAGCCGATTATATAATAGAATTACAAGGAAGTAATGTGGAACAAGCGAAACGTATTTTAAGAAGGTATTTCATAACCTAACCTTTCTCGTAATTTTCTTAGCGCGTTTTTTGTACGAAAATTTATCGATTTTTATGTTGTTCTCCAAATACTAAGCCACCTCTATGTAAAATTTCGTGTCGATTTTTTCAAAAATTTTATAGACATACAGAGTTAGTTACCTTTGCTATTTCATATTAGTGTGGATTTTAATAAAGTAGTCGGATGTGTTCGATTAGTACTTCTTATTCAAAGCGCTCATCTCGGAGTTCGGTTCATTCATTCATTGCGTTCTTATTTCGGTCGTTATCTGCCAATTTTCCCATTCGAAGCCATAATGGAAATTACCAAAGGAAAGAAAGAGCATTAACGTTGTCTCGCTCCGTCCACTTTCTATGGCGCGTTATTATTGTGCCGGGACGTGCGTTCAATATTTGTTTTTGTCACCTGAAACCAGACTCGGTGTGTTTGTACACGTTATAAGGTCGTTTTCACTTTCGTTCTGGCGACCGGGTACCGTCGCGCTCGACGCATTTACAATTTAAATTTTTTTCGATGTAATTGCGCGCCGTGTTCGGCTGTGTGTTGTGTGGTATGCTTTGTTTGTTTTCATTTCACTGTTTTGTTTTCACTGAAACGTATTTTTTTAAACATCAAAAAAAGTTCTATATTTAAAACTTGTTAATTGTAAACTCTTTCTTTTATACATACATTATATGTTTTAATGTTTTGCCACACACTCACCTGATGTTAAATAACAATGTAGTTTAAATTAGGAAACGCGTACGTGTAGATGTTTGGCGCCATATAAGTTTAAATTACATTTTGACACTACTTCAAAGTGCTAAGACAGTTTGCGTTCCAGTATACACGGATGCGTGATAATCAACGAAATCACTAGTGACTGAATCAAGCCTTGCTAATTAGGAATCTAGAAAATAGTAGCAAGGAGGTTATATAGCATGTTTGCTGAACATTATTCATTGTTAGATTCATCATCGTCCTCCTTGACGTCTCCGTCAATGATGAACTTTAATATTTTCGCTTGTGAACACGGATATGACTGGCGAACCCAAATTCTGTGTTGTAAACTCTATGCAAGGCGCACAGTGCAATTGATTCTCAGTATTATATGTATAGGTGCAGGAAGGCTTCAGACGGGTTTTGTTTATAAGACATTTTACAAGATCTTGATGCAAGCATGTTAAATCAATGGACGCACAATAAGAACTGGTCAGCAAATAATAAATATATTCTCATTCAAGCACAAAATATATAGGTCATATATTACAAAGTTAATTGTATAGACAAATATAAAAGGATCTGTAAAAAAAATAACAAAAAGTCAGTCAAATAATTCTTACCATAATTAAAATACTGGACTGTTAGTGCTGTTTAGCTTAGGACGTGATGCACCAAATCACTCATCATCCGGTACTATTGTAAGTAAACGCGACCCTATGGCATCCTTCATCATCATTTACAATAAAAACTCATTCATAGTGGCTCATTTTTCGTAGCCTTCTATCTCGCGATGACTAGATTATTTATTCGAACCGGTAGCGATATTGACGTTCACAAACGCCTCTGAGGGCTGAGGTGTGCCGTGCACCCTTGAGCTATTTGTCAAATAAAATCGGCCGAGTGCCTTAAGCGCTCGCCTTGGTAGTCCGGTGAAGCTGTTAAGACCTTGCTGGGTCAATAGCGTAATCAGTTCCAGAGAAAAAAGCCTTCTGAGGGCTTAAATTGAATAAAAGTTTTGATTTTGAAGTGCAATAAAGAATAAAAAATAAGAAAAAACGTACAACACAAACAACCCTTGAAGATAACAGTAAAAAAGTAATAGAAAAATAATCGGATCCAGTTTAAAAAGAATGAAATTAAACTTTCTCCGCTGATTGTCCATTATCACTAAAAAAACGTCCCGAGTAAATTGAATATTATGTTTAATATTTGATTTGCCCTTAAAAGAACGGACCTTAATGGCTTTCTTGTGTTTGGTAAATTCGAAAGCACGTTTAAAAATAAATCAAGTTTTTATTTAAATAATAATTATAAGGCTGGCTACATGAAGTTTTACTAACTCTTCTTTATACATATAATTTGTTAAAAGTGTTTTTCAAAATATCTTTCGCTTTTGACTATAGAAAATTATTCATACAAAAAGTTGCCTCAGTTCTGGAAAATATAGAAGTCGGCGAAGGGCTCGGTGAATACGGTAGTTAGTGAAGAGCGTCTAGCACTCTTATAACGTGTAGATCGTCAATTGTGCAGTGTGGGTTCAAATTCACAACGTAATTCGTAGTACATAGTCGTATTTTGACCTATATATTAATAAACAAACAATTGAATTAATTTATCTAATTGGATGGTTTTCATACAAAATCTATCTAAGATTGGAATACTTAGTAAAATAATAAAAAAATAAATTATAACAAACAGGACTAACAAAATCGTAACAAAATACCTCTAGCTAATTAATCACAGTAAATATATGTCTATTTACAAACAAGAAACCTCATAGCAAATATGAAGATCAAATATTTAATCCATGTATTCCAGTCAGCGTGTTCCCTTTGTTCCACGTAATTAACAGGACGCGAAGGGTTTTGTAGGTTGGTATGAGTAATATTTATAAAATCGATTAATCAAACAAACGTATGATGAGCTACAAAATATCAATATTACATCTACACAAGCCCGTATAGTACATTATACTACTACTAGCTAGTCTGACGCAAGCCGCGCAAGCGCAATACGGCCGGTAACGTTTACTAACATGTTATGACGCGAAATTATACATTTATCTCCTACCAAAAATAGCGATCAACGCGCCTAAAGAAGCTTTCACTTCAAAAATAGTTCATGCAACGAGACGATATTTATTTTATGAAATAAATAATCGAATGTAAACCATAAAGTTATCAGGAATTAGCCACACGTACACACCTAGAACGCGTCTCATTAATTTCATGTTAACAATAGATACTTCTCATAAATAATCCGATACAGTTCTTAGAGCGTTTGAATATTATCGATACATCGGTTCACAGTAGCACAACTCATAAATCGTTTAGAAGAAACGATAAAGATCATGGGAGAGAATGGATGAACTCCATTGTATTAGGTTTAGAATATTGGTATTGTATATTTTTGATATAATTATTTATACACTCCTAAATGATCGATACTCCCATAACAATGGGTGACCTCATAGTCGTCACTATTCAGTGTTTTCTAACCGAGTGCCCAGAAGGAGGGTAATCTATTTGGATTATGCTAGGAAGAGTTCGCGACATCGGTAACTTTGAATTAGTTGTTTTGAATGAAGTTCTTTAACAAGTTTGTTAGAGTAATGACAGGGCTTTTAGATTCGTCGATAGAATTTTGATTTTATTTCGATATTCTTTAGACTTGATTTTATGAGAATCTAACGATATCGACTAGGTAATAGTGGTGATAGAAACCCTTAACAACTGTGTAGAGAAACCCCCTTACGAATGGGATATAGATATTAAAATAAGTAAATAAGCACCGATAAGATGATTAATGTGGCGTACCTATTGACATCGCGATACAGCTGTATAAAGATATTATTCTACGCCATTTGTTGAAGCACAAGCAACTTAACACAGCTACTTATCAAAACAAAGATATATAGAGGAAGGAGAGAAACAAAAGAGCGTAACGTTTTTTCCTTAATTGACTAAAATTCACAAACTTAAACAACCTATATCTTTATATCGAATTAGATTCGCAGTTGAAGATAAAGCGTAAATAACTTCATCCTTAAAAAGGGGGTTGTCTTTTTTTCTATCGAAGTCCGACGAAGTGTCTTAACCTTACTTGATGGTAAGGCCAGTGCAATATAAAAACAATGACGATATATGTATAATTCTTCAGCAGCAGCCGTAGTGTAACCGTTCGGAGGTATCTCAACGGCTGTATATGCGATGAATGAACAGGTACACGTATACATCAACCCGGTAAACTTAGCAACACAATCTACAGCTTATCGCTATGTATTGGCGAGTTTAAGGCGAGATTAAATGAATAGCATAAGAACATTCTCCGTTAAGAAGTATTTAGATGTGCCAAATTTATTGATGCTCAGTGTAACGGTGTTGAAGTTTATTGACCTTAGACGAACAAACATCTATGAATATAGTTTAAATTGCATGTTTTTAATATATGATCCGTTGTTGGGTTCAATTTAATTGTGGTAGAGACAAAACGCTTACTAATATTATAAATGCTTATGTTAGGTTGTTTGTTACGTTTTCACACCTTAAATACTGATGGGTTATTCGATAGTATGTACGGACACACAGTCGATGGACGTAGGTCCTAGCAACTGCAACTCACTACCACCCTCAAGTTGAACATCTGTCGCCAAGCACCTGATGGTGTGTTCCAGCAACAGCACTTGAGAGCCTCTAGGGATAGCGTGTTTATCGTATTAGACTACATGGTCATTTAACATCAGCTAAGTTTGTGGTCAAACTCTAAAATCTATAACGTATAAAAAGCGACCATCACGAAATTTGCAGTGAACGTTTTGAATGGTACGGAATAGGGCATAGAGTACTTGCCATAAACAGTTTAAGTATTATTCTCGAGGGACAAGTCAAAGCTATATTAAGGTGAGCGATCCTGCGGGCGAAGATAAAGTAGTCCGGTGAAGCTGTAAAGACCTATCCAGGTCAACAGCGTAGTCAGTTCGAGAAAAAAGCGGACGAAGTATGGTAGTGACATGTTTCAATTACCAATACTCAACCGCATTTCGTTAATGTAAATTAAGAATCATAAAAATGATTAGTTTTTTAGTCTTTTCTATTTCATTTATTAATGATTCCAGTTTTTTTTAATTTAGTAGAAATGTCAAATTAGTATATTCTTAATATTGTCAATGTAACCCGACCCAGAGTCATCGGGTGACCCGGTCATATTTTAGCCAAAATTTTCTAAAACCTGTTCACAAATTATGATATTAACGTCTAAAACCAACATTCTCGCATATTTTAATAGGTTAATTTTTTTTTATAATTAATTTTTTTATCCTCAGATCGTAAAGGAGTTATTTAAATTTAATTGTCATACATTAATATTTATGAGTATGTTTTAAAATAATTTGAATTTAAATATAAAACAATAAAATATAGTTTACCGCCATGTAGCGGGAGTTGTATAAAAATAGACAGCGTAAAGATTTTCCATGAAAAAGGACCATGTATACACCAATTTGCATGACAATTGGTTAAAATAAACCCTAGTATTTATTTGTGACTTCACTCGCGATAGTGTAAACTACGTTACCCTTTCACAATTTTTTTTTTCGAAATGAATTTGCTATTGAACTACCAAGGTCTTAACAGCTTCACCGGACCACGTGTATATGTTTGTGTGTGTATATGTTTCACTCGAGAATAATACTTTCCTTCGGCTGAAAGGTACACCTTTGCCCTATGCCCTTTTTTGTACTTAGGACAACGTTATACAATAGTCATGATGATGAATTGAGTAGTTAATGTTTGAAACAAACAAACTCACAAATGCATTTTTAATTTTAGTTAGTTAAATATATATTTATTACTAGCTGTACCCGCAGCTCCGCACGCGTTTTTTTAAGTTGTATTAAATAAACATAAAATTGTGAGACCATGTACAATTGTAGAACTGGTCTTTAAAAACAAATTTAAGTACGACACGCACGTCACTTACAGTACATGTAACGTATATATTAGATATATAAATACTAACAGTCTGTCAGATGAGGTTTATCATCATCAACATATTTGAAATATTACCCCACCATATAACTGTCTCTCTGCTTACTGTATAAACTAATGAAAAAATGACTTAAAGATGAATAATGATATAATATGCCCATATTGTCAATAAGTAACACGTTTATGGTCTAATATCTTATTAGAAAGACCTCTTCTATCTTCAAAATTACTCTTAATAATTATAATGTTGAATTATATACAATGAATGAGCTGACGTCTTGAAATCTTGCATAAATATAAGACTTTATACCTGTCTAAGCAGTTTTTAATATTTGACAATTTAAATAGTACTCATTGTATTCGATACAATATTCTTATATGTTACTATGGTTACTGAGTTATGTAGACGAAAGTGCGGTAAACAAAACAAAATAGCCGCCAAAATGATCAAAGAGACAATATAATTTAAATTACATACATAGGATACAGATATATGAATTTCGATTATATTTATTTTTGGAGTCCAGTACAACGCATGTCTGACGTACATGTTTGCAATGAACAATATATTTTTGCTAAATTTCATGCGAACGAAGTCGCGAGTAACTAAAATAGAATAAGAAAAAGCTACTCTTAAATAGAATAATCTAAATTACTTCCTATAAGGTCACTTATCTCCCACTGAAAGTTCCGTGAAAATCGGTCTAACAGTCTACATTGAAATAGACTAAACTACTTTTTATAATGTCTGCTATCTGCAGGTCAAAGTCTCGTAAAAATCGGTTGAACGGTTTTGGAGATAGTACTGTGGGCGAAGCAACGGTTAACAGCTAGTCTAAATTAAAATAAACTAAATTACTTGTTATGATGTCCGCTATCTACCGGTGAAAGTCGCGTGAAAATCGGTCTTACCGTTTTGGAGATAGCATTGCAGACGAAGCCGCGGTTAATAGCTAGGCTTATTTGGAGCTTACCCGCTATAATTTCAACTATCTCTGCCAGTGAAACTGCTATTGAAATTTTAGTCAAAATCGGTCCTACCGTTTCGGAGATAGCCCGGAACAAACAGCCAGCCAGACAGATCGACAAAAAATTTAAAAATTGCATTTTTGTTATCAGTTGCGTGTATACTTTCATACCCAATCAATATTTTCTTTTTATATTGGTATTACATACAGACACTTGATTTTAATTATATGTATAGATAGTTATATTGATAATATTTTGTGTAGTCTGGTGAAGCTGTTAAGACCTTGCTAGGTTAATAGTGTAGTCAGTTCGAAAAAAAAAGATAATATTTTGTAGCCTAAGTAAGTTAACGATAGCTAGCCAGAAAATTCATTACCAGGAAGTATACCATAGGTATACTATGATATTCACCTTCACTAAAATCAAAAATAGGCTTTGAGAAGGCGCTTATGCACGTCAAAACTACCACCGGTTTAGTAAATAACCCTGTCATCGCGAAAAACCGACAAGAAACTCGATCTGGATTATCTTTTCATGATATATATTTTTACTAACATACATTTTTGGTGGCTGAACAGAGAGCAGCGTCATTTCCAGACATCGCCATCGTTCACATATTGATCCACCGTACTATAATAGTGCTTGACATGGTGCTTGAACTCACTACGTGGCAAATCGGTAATATGCCTTGGGACTTTGTTATAAAACTTAACACTATTACTTAAAAACAGTTATTGGTCTTAGTGAGACTGGAACGTGAAATAACAAATTTCTTATTGTTTCTAGTATCTAAATCGTGATGGTCTTTAACCAAATCTACATTATCGACAATTTACAAATCGACATACATTAGATTATCGAGAATATATTTGGATGACAGAGTTAAGATACCGAAGTCCTGAAACTTAGTATTTCATGATTCGCGAGGCCCTATATAATAAATAAATAGTTTTTTTTTTTTTTATATATCATAGGAGGCAAACGAACATGTGGGTCACCTGATGTAAGTGATCACCACCGTCCATAGACACTTGCAACACCAGGGGAGTCGCAAGTGCGTTGCCAGCCTGTGTAGGGAGGGGGAGGAAGGGAAGGGGAAAGTGGAAGGGGAGGGGAGGTGGGTGTCCGGCGCTCTCACTGACCGAACGGAACGCAACAATGCAAGCACTGTTACTTCACGTCGGTTTTCTGTGAGAGGGTGGTACTACCCCGGGCGAGCCGACCCATTTATGCTGAAACCAGTAATAGTTTCAGCGTGGCTTTACCACCTACCTAAATAGTACCACATAGTATACATCGAAAGGTATTATAGAGTTCGAACTGACGTCCGTCAACGCGCTGTCATAACACGTTACCACTGAGCGATTATCTCTTCAAAGAACCAGTAAATATTTATAACAGTAATAAATGCTTAAAATCAATTAGTACTGACGACTTAATTATTTTGTGTAAGATGAAACCCCATATAAATAGATTAATTATTCGAACAGTAGCTATGCTTAGGTATAATATAGTACTAATTAACCTAAATAATCGAATAGCGGGTACAAGAGCCTGCAGAAATTAATGTAAAATATACCACAATAAAACTGGCAGCTTCAATATAACCACTTTACTTTCAAACTGGTCTGACCGATGAATTAATGTTTGAGAATCAATTTATTACTTAGTGACAAAGCACAGTTGGATAGAAATTTCTAAAATCGTATAACAACTGAATTTCTAATATGAATTAATTCGTAAATGACTGTGAAACACTTAAAAATATGTAGTCGGCAGAAAAAAACGTACCAGACAAGGTTAATAATACGCTTAATTAACATAAAATATTCTAATGCTAACTTTGTACAGCGGTTCCACTCGCGTTTGATTACGATTAACCTAAATAAAGTCCGTATAAAACATTTTTGAAGTTATACTTCTTTTGGCGCTTTAGGGAAAAATGATGAGAGTAAATTTTTACGATGCCTGAAGTTATTACGATGTGCGCGCACACCGTCACGAAAAACCGACACCCTGAAGTTAGCATTTGTTGTTTGTATTTCTTTGTATTAAAACTTTCAATGTATTAAACACATTTTTTCTATTATTAGTGTCGTTTTTTCTACAAACGTAGAATAAGGCGAAAGATAACATTTTTGAAAAGATTTTTATCTTGTTACGCCAAAGAAGTATAACTTCTAACGCGTGTACATAAGTACACACACACTTTTTTTATATAGCTTTTTACGTTTGGTTAAATATATAATATTTTAGTATGAGTTTTTCCCACGTTTCGATGACTCATCCATTGTTTATTCGCCGGGATGCTTGGGGAGAATTTTATAATGGTCGGGATATTTTTTTAATTTATTGTAGGTATACTAAAATGTAACAAAATTTAGAATTCATCTATAATTCTATAGAACTATTTAATAATTAATCAAATAATAAACAGTAATATAACTAATAATATAATAAATAAATAGTAATACTTTAAAGGTTAACAATATGAACCCTACTGTGGTTAGAAAAAGCGTTTCAGATATTATCGCACATTTATATATACACTACCCATATATTCAGTGTTCGGATGACTAGAATTTTTTATACAGCTCGTAAAAGTGTTTTGTAACAGACAATATAAATCGAATTACCTAGATTGTGTTTCGCTTGTTGATTGACAGGCAACCCTTTTCAAAGATTTTAATGAATCAATAAAAACACGAACGAGATTATTCTCGAAAGCTCGTAAATAATATAAGCTTCTAAATGTATTCATGAACAGTTCTGAACATCAAAATATACGCTGAAACGAAAACAAAGGAACGGAACAAGAATCCTGTTTAATTAACGCTGAACATTTCAGAATCGAGATTTGTATTGTAGAAGTTATTTACTTGATAATTAATCTTAGACCGACGTTCTTGCGGTGAACTCGGCGAGACCAATATCTGTAGTATGCAGACCTCTCTGCGGTCAGAGATTAATGCTTGCTTATTAATAGTTATGTATTTATTAATTTATAGTATCTAATATGTATAAGATAAATTAATTTATTGTTATTCATTATTTATTAAGATAATAAATTAGATAACGTATCGAAAGATTTAAAAAAATTGTAGGGTTGTTTACCAAACATAATATGGTGACATACTCTTATATGTGGAGAGAAGAAGTGAAGACAAAGTGTGACGTAGAAGGGTTATGACGAATTCTTAAGCATTATGTAACTTTTTGTATCATCAACAATATTTTCGAAGGAGTCTGTCAAATCAACTGTCTTACTGGCATGCTGTCAAAGAAAAAAAAGAGAAAATATTATTACACGCCCGTTTGTTTGTATGACAAATGGTAATTTGGTAGTATCATATATATTAATACGTGAAGCCAAAACTTTGTATCCCTTTTTAAGAAAATTGCGTGAACGGATGAATGTGAAATTTGGCATAGTTAAGGTTTATATGGAGGAGAAATGCAGAAAGCTATTTATTTTATATAAAATGCATTATAAGTAATTAAATTAATTAAAATATGCATTACTCACACCACTGCTCCAATTTTACACAAAATATATTAATACGTGAAGCCAAAACTTTGTATCCCTTTTTAAGAAAATTGCGTGAACGGATGAATGTGAAATTTGGCATAGTTAAAGTTTATATGGAGGAGAAGTGCAGAAAGCTATTTATTTTATATAAAATGCATTATAAGTACATTAAATTAATTAAAATATGCATTACTCACACTACTGCTCCAATTTTACACAACATATACACACATGTAAATAAAAAAGACATTTTGACATCCGTCAATAAGGGACTTCAAAAAAGTAGTAATAATATTCGTCCAATAGGACAGGCGAAGGAATTAATCCATACTGCCAAACTGCAAAAAAGGGTGCGAAGGAGGTTACTATGCTCAACTGTATGTATTTTTTTTTACTCTTATATAAGCAGTCCTTTTAAAATATCGATTATTAAATATACAGTATAAAATATAAAGATGTTTTTAACAGATTAGTAAGCCCAAGGATTGTGAAGTATGACGAATCACACCTATAGTTAAAGGCTTTGGTTTTGTCGATAGTAGCGAAAAACAGTAACTGTTTCAATTATTTTTTTCATAAGACCAAGGCTCTGTAATGATTACTAAAATTTACGAAAAATATATGTATATAAAGAAAATCGGTTGAGCAACAAAGTAGGAAGATGTACTTAACTCTATTGAAGCTGATTGTTTATAAATATATAGTTGTGCAAATGACATACAGGAATAATGACATGATACTTTTGTATGTGGCAGAGACACGCTGAGGCCTATTACTGGTTACTGGGTCGGCTCGCCCGGGGTAGTACCACCCTCTCATTGAAAACCGACGTGAAGTAACAGTGCTTGCATTGTTGCGTTTCGTTCGGTCAGTGTGAGGGCCGGGGACCCACCTCCTCCCTCCCCCTCCCCAAACACAGGCTGGCAACGCGCTTGCGACTCTCCTGAAGTTGCTAGTGTCTATGGATGGCGGTGATCACTTACAATTAAGTGACCCGCCTGTTCGCTTGGCACCTATAACATAAAAAAAATATACAAGAACATAGCAGGCGGTGTGCATAAATTGTATAAAAATAAGTCCACTATTACCAAGTGTTGACACGTGTAGAATAACATTGAACTTAATCCCGTTAATTACTATTATCATAAATGATCGGTCGGCTCGCTTTATAATCATGTAAGCTCAGTGATAATAGATTAACCACACATCAAAACCTGTTTTAGATGTTCGTGTCATTTATTCTCTATTGAGTCCAAATTATAATTAATTGAGTTACAATATATCATTTAAAAAAATTAAACTTATTAGCCGTCGTGGAGTGGTCGAAATTCGACTATAATTTATAAAATATTGAAACAGAAATGTTTAGAATTTTTTTCGTCAATTAATCTTAATATATATATTTCTTGTGTGCGTGTGTATGTGACTGAACTCCTCCTAAACGACTGGACCGATTTTGATGAAATTTTTTGTGTGTGTTCGTGGAGATTCGAGAATGGTTTAGATTCACAATTGGACCCGGCAGGTGGCGCTGCGATCGACTTTTAGGATTTTTTTTGTTTTCAAGGCAGGACAACGTCCGTCCGGTCCGCTAGTATTAGTATAGATAACTAATTTTGTCGTGTGAGCATAGGTTATTTTGAATTTTTAAAGTGTTAATGTAAATTTTACCTATCACTCGGGAATTTTACTTTTGGTTACATTATTCTCTTCTTCAGATGTGGCTGACAAACCTTAATTGGAGTTATTGGCAAGATCTTATTCTGTCATGTATTCGATTTTATATTTTATTCAGAATCTAGTGTTATTTGATTCTATATTTTGTGATATTGGTGATGTTTTACGTAATATAGTTTGTTTATTGTTGTGTACAAGTGAAGTGGATGCGAATTAATATCACTAAGTATGGATACCGAGACGCCACAAAAACTCCCTGGAAAGTTCGAACAAGCGGGGCATCATCTTGTTAAAACATTGAAATTACCGCAAGAAACTTCTAATACCATTACCTATTCAACAATGGCAGTAATAATGTATTAGAAGATTGATTGCCAAAATAAAACTAAAAAACGAAATCTTGGTTGTCGATTTATCGGACAGCATTTACGCAGCCTCCCGAGTTAATTATTCACTCCTTCGTTTGTCTCTCGGGGTTTCGGATTTAATTGTTCTAGCCTAAAGGTACTCGGCATCTGCCAGACGTTCGACCCAGTTTCTCAATAAAGTCACCTTATCTACGAAAAGCAAATAAACTATCATTTTTAGGAGATCGACGTTGTTCCAGCGTTTTTTTTTTCGCTTACATCTAGGTTATACAAACATTTATACTTTTTTTTATCTAGATGAATAAGTAGGTTATGTTTGCATAGCGGGAAAATCCAGGCGTTAATGTTATGCCGTTGCGTTGCATTCCGTTTGTATTTTAAAACAGCTGTCATTTTTTGTACAAACGAACAAGACAACAAATAACGGATCTTTCTCATATCTTTTATATACATGGTTTCTCTAAAGCGTTAAGCTTGTCTATACATATAAATAAAATCGACATGTCTGTTGTTTATCCAGACTTATTTTCGACATGAGTGAATTCATTGTTACAAGCTGATAGAAACTCATCACAGTATCATCTTAGCTTCAATATAATGAAACCTTTATAATACTTTTATAATCTTTATATATATATTTCTTCAGTGCGTGTGGATGTCACTGAAGTCCTCCTAAACGGCTGGGCCGATTTTGATGAAATTTTGTGTGCGTGTTCCAGTGGACCCGAGAATGGTTTAGATTAGAATTGGACCCGGTAGGTGGCGTTGCTGTTGAATTTTAGATTTTTTTTTTAATATCAAGGCAGGACAAACTCCGCCCGGCCCGCTATCATATATAAATATGTTGATTTTCACGGAACTTTCGCCAACAGATAGCGGACATCATAACAAATAATTTAGACCAGTTGTTAACCGTGGTTTCCCCCGCAGTACTATCTCCAAAACGGTTTGACCGATATTCACGTAACTTTCGCTGACAGATAGTTGACCTTATAAAAAGGAATTTAAGCAATTTTAGTTTATACTAGCTGTTAACCCTGGCTTCGCCCGCAATGTTATCTCCAAAACGGTTTGACTGGTCTTCACGAAACTTTCATTGATAGATATCTGACCTTATTAAAAGTAATTCAAGCAATTTTAGTTTATACTAGCTGTTAACCGTGGCTTCGCCTGTAGTGCTGTCTCCAAAACGGTTTGACCGATCTTCATGAAACTTTTACTGGCAGATAGTTGACTTTATAAAAAGTAATTTAGGCAATTTTAGTTTATACTAGCTGTTAATCGTGGCTTCCCCCACAGTGCTTTCTCCAAAACGGTTAGACCGATTTTCACGGGACTTTCACTGGCAGATAGCGGACCATATAAAAAGTAATTTAATGTATTTTAATTTAGACTAGCTATTGACCGTGGCTTCGCCTTCTGTGCTATCACCAAAACGGTTAGATCTATTTTCACGAGACTTTCAATAGTAGATAGCGAACCTTATAAAAAGTAATTGAGGTTATTCTATTTTAGACTAGCTGTTACCCGCGACTTTGTCTGCATGAAATTTAGCAAGATTTCAAATCATTCTTTATTTTTAATAAGAGAAATAATTATCAGCTTAATGTTTACAATTCAACATTATAATTATTAATAACTTTAATGATATAGATGTCTTCCTAATAAGATCTTAGATTATATATGTATTACGTAAAGAGTTCCATAATACAATTTCTTGCGGAACAGACAAGCGTTTATTTTTTGTATAGTCACAAAATCTTAATTATAATAATGGCAATGTATATTAAATGTAATCTAAATGTAAATCTTTATAATAATATTTTAAGTTATTGTTTCATTAGTTCCTTAAGTGAGCACTGAGGTAGTTATATGGTGGGTTAAGGTTCCAAATAAATATGTCGCTGATGGCAAAGCTAATTTGGCACGCTGTTAGTATTTATATATCTAATGTACACGTTACATGTTACTTTTAGTGGCGTGCACGTCGTATTTACAATTGTCTTTAAAGAGCATTTCTATAATTGTACATAGTCTCCTCACAATTTTATAATATTTTAATACGATTTAAAAAAAACGCGTGCGGAGCCGCGGGTACAGCTAGTACCTTCTAATTTAGAATAGTTAATTTAAAATTGGTAAAATGTTAAATCCTAATTAATAATATTCGTTACATTTCAAAATGAGCTAAATCCATTTTAGCCTTTCCTAATATCTTACGTTATTTTTAAAGATCTTCAGATTTTGGGCATGTGAAATATGAAGATCATAAAAACAATTAGATCCTTATGAACGTCAAAATTTGAACTTCGTTCTCGGTGTATAAAAACTGAAAACTGTGAAAAAAATTAAACTTGTTATAATATAGGAACGTTTAAAATAGTTTTTAACTCATTTTGAAATGTAACGACACATATTGTAAATACGAATGTGTATTTATTTTGTTAGTTTGTCACATCGTAATTACTCAACTTATTATCGTGAGATTTCGCATAAATATTACTAGAGCTATAGAAAACGACATAAGGTACCTTTAATCTACAAGAAAATACTGTTCCTGTGGATTTTATCAAATTTACATTAACATGGTCGAAGCCGTGGGGAAAAGCTAGCCAGCAATAAAATAATGATAGAGTTGGCATAATTAAACCGGATAAAACGCGTAGTCCCTATGAAACAAGGAAACAAGGAAGTCGCAGGCACCAACTAGTTACTTATAACAATTAAATGCTTAGTAATTGACTGTATTTATTGTAATTAATTATATGGAACGTTATTTAAGTTAAAATCAACGGATTATTTTTTTCAATACTATTAAGTGACAAAGTACAGTATGTAGAATATTCGGTGAGTATGATAAGTAACTAATAACTAACCTTGCGTATTGGAACACTTATACGCATTTATATTTAACTACCTGTTACCCTTACCGCGACCTGGTAACACTATATTATGAAAAGTACATGTTTCAACATTTCTTTGATTGTAATTGTATTATTAAGCTGTAACTTATATTAATAATGTCTCCATTTTAAGTTATTCGTATTAAATTTTATTACGTAAATGCATAGGTTTTTTTTTTATTTTATTTTTGGCAATCAGTCTTCCACAGTATTACTGCCATTGTCGAGTAGGTAATAATGCAAACAAATATTTTGCGATAGTTTCAATGTTCTAATTGGTGACCTTCTTGTTAGAATTTTCCAGGGAGTTTGTGTGACATCTGAGAATTCATGGTCCATGGCATTATTTTTCATCCACTTCTCTTATACACAATAACCGAACTATTAGGTAAAATGGCACCAAAGGTCAACAAAAGAAGGGTTTAAAAAAAATATAAAAGCCCGCCAAAAGATCTAAGATCCCGTGAAAAAAATTTGCTTAGACTTTACGAGATATTAGATATGTTTTTACGTGAATCAGTGAATGAGTATACACTTTAATTATTGCTTCGACAGAGGGTGGTGGGTGGCATTTATTGGGTTTCATGGTCTACTTTCATTAAATGAAAGCGATATATATCGAGGTTAATTAATTCGCTACATTTAAATTTGTAATGTCTATTTTAAGCACAAACTAATGTCAATTCATTAAACAGAATCGATGCGTGGAACAGTTAATTCGCGAAATTCGGATATTAGTAATTTGATGACATATTTCATTGAAATTAGTGAGGTCTTTGGACGTGAAAGTGATATACATTTTCGAAATACAAGTATTAACTATATACTAGTGGTCGCCTAGTGGTCGTGATTCAACCATAATTCATTTTTACAATCAGTAAGACCTAAGAGAATAATAAATATTTCTGTGGTTCCATAAATGTACTAGATAAAGTATTTATCGATTAATTATTAATGTATATTATGAATTATCTTTATATATAATTTTTTTTTGTAACTGTGTATGTCACTGAACTCCTCCTAAACGGCTGGATCCATTTTGATGAAATTTTGTGTGCTTGTTCCAGTGGATACGAGAATGGTTTAGATTCACAATTGAGCCCGGTAGGTGGCGCTGCGGTTGACTTTTAGGATTTTTGTTTATTATCAAGGCAGGACAACGTCCGCCAGGACCGCTATTATATTATGTTATTATAAAATTGACTTAGAATTTGATCACTTCATTTTAAAGGGCATGTTAAGGTTTTGAGCGTAAGTCATGTTAAAAATATTGAATGTAGGATGAAAAAAGGTAATTGGAACGTAAGAGCAAAATGAAGGATGGCGAAACGTCTTTTTCGTTTACATGTGTGTATATGTCGTGTGTCATTCAAGCAGTAGTGTGAGTAATGTATAATTTAATTAATGTAATGTATTTTTAATGCAATTTATATATTAAATTTGTGCACTTCTCCATATAAACTTTAACTATGCCAAATTTTACGTACATCCGTTCTCGCAATTCGCTTAAAAAGGCGTACAAATTTTCCGCTTCACGTATTAATATATAGATATTATATAATGCGTGGTACAATTAATGTTGCTGTATATCCTTATTATAAATGTGAATGTGAGTTTGTTTATTACGCTTTCAACATTAAAATCAAAATACTCTTTATTCAATTTAGGCCCTTAGAAGGCACTTATGAACGTCAAAACTACCACCGGTTCGGAAAACAACCCAGTCACCGAGAAGAACTGGCAAGAGACTCGATCTAGTATCTTTTCTAGTATCGTATCTTTTCATTATACATAACATATTTTTTGATTATTAAAACAACGACATATAAAGTTACATTCGTTTTTGGTGGATGTACAGAGAGAGGCGTCACTTCCAGACGTCGCCATCGTTCACATATTGATCCAACCTGTTAATCCAACCTGTACCTTAAGACCCGTTTGACATAACACTTGCACTTACTCTCTGGCAAATCGGTAATGTGTTGTGGGACTTTGTTATAAAATCTAACACTATTACCTAAAAAACTGTTACTGGTCTTAGTGAGCCTGAAACATGGGGTGACCAGTTTGTTATTGTTTCTAGTATTTACATTATGTCGGTCTTTTACTAAATCCAGATTATCCAAGTTTTAGTGGACGTACATCAAATTCTCAAGAATGTATTGGGAGGGCAGAGTTAAAATACCGAATTCCTGAAACTTAGTCTTAGTGATTCGCGAGCCCCAAATTATTTCACGCTTTATCTATGCAACTGATTATTGTTATCATGTATACGCGGTGACATGAATTCCAAAAAAGACATAAAATAACATTTCAGTGTCGGCGTAATACGGAGAGCGGGAAAAAAATCTTCACGTTATCGAGAATGCTTCTTTACTTTAAAAACGTTTTTTTTTTTAATTTTTCAAAAAAAATTTTTTTGTTTAACTGATCATTTCAATCAATTACAGTTATTAATTTTATCTTCAATAAAACATGTGAATGTTTAAATCGAATAACTTACAACCCTTTTTCATTCGATATAGTTTTTTTCATACTTGATGTATAAACAAATACTATCTATTAGAGCGATTTACTTTCGTTAAGTAAAAGTTGTATATCGAAATGATATCTATGCAAAATTTCGATCATGGGATGGCATCTATTATAATGCCCAGAGGCGGCCACTGAAGTTGAATTTGGTACTTTGTCTGTTTAGTCTGGTGAAGCTGTGAAGGCTTATCAAGCCAGTAACGTTAGTCAGTATCTGAGATTGATAAACTCCAATCATTATAAAGATAATGTTATAGAATATAATGTTATATTATGTTATCATCATTATTACAGAGTATAAAACAAAGTCCCCTACTGCGTCTGTCTGTCTGTCTGTTCGCGATAAACTAAAAAACTACTGTACAGGTCTTTATGCGGTTTTCACCAGTGGATAAAGTGATTCACGAGGAACGTTTTGGTATATAATTTGTCCAGGATTTTTTTTATAATCAGGGCAGGACAACGGCTGCCGGGCCCGCTAGTATAGAATATAATGTTAGGAGATCAGTGCGTTCTTCATTACGTATTGTGATATTTTATATCAGTATGTATATACTATGTATGTATGTATATATTACAAATGAAAAACAGCAAACTAAACATTCGATTATATTTTTGCAGTGTAAAATTCTTTAGTCGCGTTGAACGATGTTTAGTTTGGGAAAACTTATGGGTGCGTGTCACCGACGACCTCGACACGATCGTGACGTATTGCGATTGTGCCAGACTAGCGACGCGTAGCAAAATAGCCTATAATATAGCCTGTAATATTGATATTTAGTATTGAGCTGCAGACCATCATAAGATTGATTAAGTAATATACTGTATACAATTGTGTATAATCATTGTTCGAAGTATCAACAGATGTGAAAACTAAAGTAATTAATTGCAATTTACAAATTATTAAATTTAAATAATTCCGACTAAAATGGATTTAAAGACCCCAAAAAAAGAACACAGTTATTCCGAAATTTTGATTTTTCACCTCTGTCTATAATACTTATGAATGCTTCGACTTTTTTATTTTACTTTTTTAAATGTATATGATACGGCAAATAATGCATTTTTGAGATTATATTGTTCACAAAACAAATAACTAGTTTTTATGTTTCATTAAAGCGATAATATATTACGTTAAAGTGTAAACAAGAAATAAAATTAATATCTCCTTATCACAATCGGTGTCTAGCGTCGCATTATTGCGAGTGTCGACAGGGTAGGCAGCGGCTGCAGAAGTAAGCAAACGTGTCGTGAGACTGGCCGTGGTCGCCCTACTTAGCTACTGCGTATGTACACACAGACGTCAACGATGTAACGCATTTATAGGTTTTATTATCCCGTGGGGTAACGTTATTTATAATAAATTATAAACTAGTTTGTGCCCGCGACTTTGTCCGCGTGGAATAGTTACTATGGGCTAACGCTAACTTTAACTCACGACTTCGATTACGTAGAAGTTGAAAATATTTTTAAATAATAATAAACCTCGATTTTGAAACATTCTTCATTGGTGCTCTGTTCCTAAGACCAACAGGTCTTAGCATTATGATATATAGCCTATATCCTGCCTCGATAAATGAGCTATCTAACACTGAAAGAATTTTTCAAATGTGACTAGTAGTTGCTGAGATTAGCGGGTTCAAGCTAACAAACTCTTTATAATATCAGTACAGATGTGAATGTTTGTTTATTTGATACACTTTCACGCTTTAAATACTTAACCGATCCTATCGAAATGTAGTTCATGTTGGCGATCATATAGAAATGTATATAAGGTATCACATTTCATTCAAAAAAAGACCGCTGTTCGCAAAAGATAAGTCAAATTTACACTAAAATCGTATATTATGAATCGTCGTTAGTTATTTTTCCTTTTTTTATAGTTTTATTATTGTATCAATTTGTACAATATATTAAGGTTCATCTAAACATAAACTTACAATTATATATAAAAAAATGGTTACTGGAGAGAATAAAAAACAATTACGCTGGAGCGATCGTATTAGCAAGTGGCGGGAATAAGGTAAATACAGATGGAAAAAAATAAGTAGTGTAGGGGTGAGGAGCAAGTTTTTTGAGATGGGCCTCCGGCGCTCTCACTGACGTAACGAAACGCAACAATGCAAGCACTGTTACTTCACGTCGGTTTTCTATGAGGGTGGTACTACCCCGGACGAGCCGACCCGTTCATGCTGAAATCAGTAATAGCTTCAGCGTGGCTCTACACCTACAACTGTATCATATATCTTATTCGTATTTTGTTTTTCTATCGTTCCTATGACGTCATGCGATTATATAACAGCATATGTTACGTCGGTTATCGATTAATGGATACAAACTATGATTTTATAAAAATAATGGTGGTAGGGCTTTCACTAAGGTTAGCTACCACTTCTAAGTTGAAAATCTGTCACCAAACGCCTATAGGTGTGTTCCGGTAACTGCGTTTTAGAGCCACTCCCTCTCAAGATTTAGCGTGTTTACCACATCGCCATTATACATCAGGTGAGATTTTGGTCAAATACTAAGGTCTACACAATATTTAAAAAATACAATCATACTTTATTAAAACGGTTATAAGCTTGAGTGTAGTAATGGCGTTTTATCTTGTATTCGACACGATAATCACGAGTAGATATAATTGTACGATAGTTTTGATTGACAGTTTAGACGGCATGCTAATTGATCTAGTTAAGATATGTTTCAGTTTCGCCATGACTCGAGTTACTTAACTTAATGGTCTGTCACTGATATGTTATAGTCAATTAGCTAAACTGTTTGGTTTTTATATGAAATATTGCTGCTCATATCAACTATACGTATGTTTATAGTGTGTTAGGTGGTTAAAAAATTTCAGAAGGTTATTTTCAAAAGTAATAAAAGTTATAAGTTATCGAAGTCGTAATATCAAGACGTATTTTGAACGCATTATTATATTGTTGCTCTTTTTTCATCAATCTTAGTAACGTAGTCTCCTTTTAGGCGACTTTCAAGTGCGAAGTCAACCTTTTGCATATCATGTGTTTTTTGTCCTTATACAAATAAACACGTTATCACAGACTTTAGATAATGACTAATCAACTTTGATAGTAAACACAAATTACAAAATGACGTCTGACTTGGCTGAATGATCTAGTTACCTTTGCCTTTTCTTCAACAAGAAAAAAACAGGAATAAAAGAGTGTTTTTAGTGGGATCTTGGAATGTCTTGTAGTGGTTTTTATATCCTATTCATAGTCTTGTGTTAATTTGTTATTGTTAATGTTAGCTCAATATTTTGTAATATTGGTGGTGTAACAAGACGGCCACCATCTTGTTAGTTAATTGAAATTATAGAAGGAAATTTGTAATATAGTTACCTACTCGACAAAGGCAATAATAATCTACTAGATGATTGGTTGCCAAAATAAATATAAAAAAAGATTGGAATAAAAAAATGACTAATCATATGGATTGGTATACATCATGGACGTTATCCGTTGATTATTTAATGTTTGCAAATTATACGTAAATGTAACAAAATTAACCAAATTAACAACATATTGTATGTTAAGCCAAACATTTGGAAGGTGGTAGAGCCACGCTGTAGCTATTAATAGTTTCAGCATGAATGGGTCGGCTCGCTCAGGGTAGTACCACCCTCTCACAAAACACCGACGTGAAGTAACAGTGCTTGCATTGTTGCGTTTCGTTCGGTCAGTGATAGCGCCGGAGGCCCGCCTCCTTTCCCTTCCCCTTTCCCCTTTCTCCTTTCCCTACCCCTTCCCCATACACAGGCTGGCAACGCACTTGCGACTCCCCTGGTGTTGCTAGTGTCTCTGGACGGTGGTGATCACTTAACATCACATGCCCCCCTGTTCGTTTGCCTCCTTTTGACGTGAAAAAAACATTATTATAGAGTTTTGTGAATTAGAGTTAATTAACGAAAACATAAAGTGGTATTTTGTTCTAATGATTAACTATAAATTATGAGACTCGAGTTCGCTACCCTGGCATGCAGTGTGTCCGACCCATTCGCGTTATCTGGTTACATCTGATAATACAAGCTTCATCCGAACCGCGTCGTCAGGTCCAACGCGATGTCTATCTGCACTCGTAACGCGACCGTTCATGTCTAATATTTAAGTGTTATATTCAGGTGAATTTATGTCGACATTGCTATGTTGGATTATTTTACCCAATTGCTGAGCTTCCACTGAAATTGGGCCTGAGTTTCAGATTAGGGTAAATTCATCTCCATATGGTTTAAGCGTTTCGTAATATCTTTTATCTTTGTGATTCTATGTCGTAATATGTTCCTTTCTTCTTATAATATCAGCTCCTTCATGTGTTAAGAGATCTTTATAACGACTGGTAATGTTTCATATCTCAGCGTTTGTCACTGTGTTTAGATTGTACTGTATTAACACTCATGCATTTACTTTGGCGCGCTACGATGATAAAGTTCTGTTAATAATTAAAAAAGGTTGAGGCTGTCATAAGGACTGACGACAGAAGTGAAAACACAAAACAATGAAATAACTGTGTTGAAATTTTTAAATGAATTATTTAAATTGCATAGTTTATATATCAAAATTATTAACATTAATCTGGGTTCCACATCTAATTGGTACTCCGAACAATAATCATATACATTTTTATATAGTTTAATAATTTATCAAACATGATGGGTTGCACAATCCCAGTACAAAACATCAATATTCGACGTACACATGGTGCTATACCACGCGTCGCTAGTCTGACGTCTGACGCAAGCGCCATACGGTCAGTCACGCTTCCTAGCATGTTATGACATGAAATCATAAGTTTATTTCCTGCAAAAAAAAACACCTCTCAACGCGCCTAAAGAAGTTATCACTTTAAAAAATGGGCGCATAAACTATGGAACGTACATTATTATTAGAATAACGCATAAAACAGCATATATTTAGATTTATTATTTACTAGCCTCTGCCCGCGACTTCGTTCGCGTGGACTAGTTACTTTGGGCTAACGCTGACACGCAACGGAAGCTCTCAAGAGGAAAAAAACCTTGATTATGAAACATTCTTCATTGGTGCTCTGCTCCTATTGCTCTTAGCGTGATGATATATAGCCTATAACCTTCCTCGATAAATGAGCTATATAATAATTTTTCAAATCGGACCAGTAGTTCCTGAGATTATCCCCTACAACGTCACAAATTCACAAACTTTATAATATTAGTATAGATTACATTCTGAAATGTCAGGTTACAGGTACATTTAATTCGATCTCGTATTAACTCTGAAAACTTGCATAACATGAATGTTCATAACATAGCGTGTTATTAGTTCCCCAGTTGACGTACGTCGCGAAACTAATCCGATCTCCGCACTTGGTGTACTGTTGTAAAATAATATTCTTTAGAATGCATAGCGATCTATTGACCTTAATCATATGCATTAGATATGTACTTAGCATTGGAGAAATCATCGAGCGCGTTCAACGCTCTATGCGTGTTGAGGATGCGATGAATTATTACTCGTATATGTAGTTCTTTTCAGTTTAGGTACGTTGAATGCGATATATTTATATGGTAGATTTAGCTAAACTCGCAAAAATGTTTATGTTCAGTGTAAATGTACGCATTCAGCGCGCGTGGTTCTGGATACTGTGTGTTTGGTTTATTGTATATGCGCGGAACCCTGATTTTTTTTTTCTAAATGTGGCCCTAGTTAATCTTTATGATATCAGTTGTCTGCCAGTGAAAGTTCGGTTGATATCGGTAAAACCGATTTTCAAAATTCGTTCCTTTGTTGTAAGTACTGTATATACTTTCATTTATATTTAGTAAAAAGTTATTACTTAGATATTACTAACAATCACTTCAATTTTATTGAATTATATAGAGGGCATTCGAGGACGTATCTGTAGTCTAACGTATATTGTCGATATCATAACATGCTTGCAGTTTCGATTGAATCCGAAATATAACAAATCAAGAAAGAGTCGCTGTAACAGATTTCTGCCACGCCGATGGTGTTTAGCCTAAGTTGGTAGTAATATGCGTTCGGACAGTTTTCTTGACCTACTACCCAATAATTTGAATGCACTTTTTAAATTTTTTTTTTTTTTTTTTTTTTTTTTATTGTAGCTCGGCAAAGTGACTGTACTGTGCCTGATGGTAAGCACAGTACAATCCAAAAACAATGCGACCACCGAAAACATACTATCTATCGCCGGTCGCCGCTGTCATGCCGGCCTGAAAGCACCCAGTCAGGGACAGACCCCCCCTCCGGTTGCTGGATATACACCTCTATCCCGAACCGACACGCCCAAACGTGTCACTATGCGGGTGTTCCACCTGGTGTACGGTGGTCGCGATCCAGTCGGGTACAGACACCCCCACCCCGCACAAACACCCACCACCCCGCACAGACACCCTACCACCCCGCTCAGACACCCTACCACCCCGCACAGACACCTACCACCCCGCACAGACACCCTACCACCCCGCCACAGACACCATACCACCCCACACAGACACCCTACCACCCCGCACAGACACCCTACCACCCCGCACAGACACCCTCCCCCCCCCCCCCCCCCCCCCCCCCCCCCCCCCCCAACCCCACCACCCCCCCACCCCCCCCCCGCTCACAGTAAATACAGTGATTGTGCTTTTTTTTATTCTTTATCAAAAATGATCAAAGGCAAATTTAAGAGTAATCAAGACATAACTTGGTAAGTGACTTGAAAATTATCATCTCATAAGACACGGGTAAACCAAATCTATATTTGTCATGCAAATTCTACTCTTAAACAGTTACTTCAATATTTTAAATATAATTGGCTTTGGAGTAATTTCTCTTGTCAAATAAAACAACGTTCGTATAGGTACTACTAGGAAACCATTGAGTCATGCGCCCTGCTCAAGACCGTTCATTGGCAGCGAAAATAATTTAAAAAGTAAGCTGTCATGGGCTGCCTCACAAATGTACAAGCATCGAAATTGATTGATATTAAAAGAAAGTCAAATGAACAGTTAGGTTTAGGGTTTAAATATATCATTTATTTAAAATCAATAAGCAATAAATTAGATCAGTGGAATAATAAACCATGTTCCTATACATAACCTTCAATTTCTGTATCTAAAAATAAGCAATGTTAGCTGATTAGTTTTACGAACGAAACGCATAAGTTGTAACAAAATATCAGTATTATTAACTGAAATAAAATTTGAATTTTCGAAAATAAACGACAGATGGCGTTAAAATAAATCTGATAGTTACTGTAACTGTGTGACCACCCATAAAGACACGTAGGAACGACGTAATCTGCAAGCGTAACATATGTTTTACATCCAAAATTTTTATAGTTATATTAATGTATGTAGTTTTACATTATGTTTTCTCTCAGAAATTTAGAATCATAACGATTACGTCGGTTAGGGTTGTCAGATTTTGTGATTATAGCATAGAAATAATCATGACCCTAAAGTTTATGATACACTTGCCCACAAGAATAGTCTTCTCCGATTTGGACTTTACATTTTTATTAAAATTTGCATAAAAACAAATTCAACGTTGAACGTGAAATGCAACATTAAAAAAAAAACAAAAAATAGAAAACTAGACGATACAACTGTCCATCAAACTAAAACATTTATGAGTAAATGATATAAATATAACACTTAAAATCCAACATCTAAGTTTTACTATTCTAAGAATATTATTGAAATATGTATATAATACTTTTTATAAAATTTACTTACGGTTAATGGAACAAGAGCTAGCAATCAACCGCCTATCATTATGAAATCTAGTGAAATTATAATTTCCGTTCTGGCGTCTGCTTTTTTCTACATTCATCTCTGTCTCTTTTACCGATATCTCGTTTTATCGTGATTCGATCGGATTCATTTGTTTATTTTACACTATTGTTCCGTCAAAATAAGGTTTCATGGCTTTTAAATCGATCATTACAGTCATTGTGATATGGACACGGTTTAAAGTTTTAATTTGACACTTTCATAGGATACAGTGAAAGTGTAACGATGCCGCGGTCTCACGAATTTGTATTTATCTCTGATCATTTGAATATTATATTTTCCTTTATAGATTTGTTCGTGCGCTTTTGACGACCGATATTATTAACTTTTTCTTTTATTTTACCTGTTAAAGATGTTTTATTAATAGGAAATTTGCATTGTAATTTAAAAAGAAAGGAATTGTATGTCAAGTAACTGAACTGAGGAGAAATGTTACGTGTAGAAATAACTGTAAATATTGCTTGAAAATAGGTAATGACGTTTATAAACTGTATACTAAATCATTTTTCTTACTAAGAATATTGAACAAGTATAAATTATTATAGAATAATCCACTAAACTAATTTATAATTGAAGTGTTTAAAACGAAAAGAGACACGGAGGTAATTTATTGATTTATCAATCTATAGTAATATAATAAGCAGTAAAGTTTTGGAGTCGGAATGTAGGAGGTATTATTATTCTTCGGATCTACTGATTCGACTCTTAAACTCTTTTCACTAATAGGAGCTTCAGTTGTTTCCGAATGCTATAGGCTTTATTTATAGTTTTTAGGCTAGTGCTTCCATATAAAGATATATTCTTTTGAGATATATCTGACGCCTCTCTCTCTGAAAATCAAAATATACTTTATTCAATTTAGGCCCTGAGAAGGCGCTTATGGACGTCAAAGCTACCACCGGTTCGGAAAACAACCCAGTCATCGAGAAGAACCGGCAAGAAACTTGATCTAATTTATCTTTTTATGTTATATATTTTTACAATAACAAACTTTTACATTCGTTATTAGTGGATGCACAGAGAGGGGCGTCATTTCCAGACATCAAAATCGTTCACATATTGATCCACCATATAATAGCCTTTAGATATTAAAACCCGCTTGACATGGTTCTTGAACTCACTATCCGGCAAATCGGTAATGTGTTTTGGGACTTTGTTATAAAACCTAACACTATTACCTAAAAAACTGTTTTTGGACTTAGTGAGCCTGAAGCATGGAATGACCAATTTGTTGCTGTTTCTCTAGTATTTAAATTATGCTGGTCTTTTACCAGATCCAGCATATCTAAGTTTTTGCGGACATACATTAAATTATCAAGAATATATTAGGAGGGCAGAGTTAAGATACCGAATTCCTGAAACTTAGTGATTCGTGAGGCCTCATATTATAAATTGCTCGAACTGCTCGATTTGTTGTAATAATCAAAAAATATGTTATGTATTATGAAAAGATAAACCAGATCGAGTTTCTTGCCGGTTCTTCTCCACGACTGGGTTGTTTTCCGAATCGGTGGTAGTTGTGACGTTCATAAGTGCCTTCTCAAGGCCTAAGTTGAATAAAGAGTATTTTGATTTGATTTTGAGATCATATTTAATACTTCATTACAGCCAACATAAATCAACAAAAAGGCGCATTTTTACCAAACGCGATACAAACAATCGTTTTTATTAGTAATTAATTGAGACGATGATGGTTTCGTTGATAGCGTGTTCGGACATGGTGTGATAGAATCAATTGAGTCAGAACTTTCGTTGAAGGAAAACGTTGTTATGAAACCTTAGTATGGTGGTAGGGCTTTTTACTAAGTCTGCCCTCAAGTTGAAAGTCTGTTGCCAAGCACCCGTTGTTGTGTTCCGCTAGCTGCACTTGAGAGCCAATCCCCCACTAAGTTTGGCGTGTGTATAATTTTCGACCATATTGTCAAACCTATAAAATCTATAAATAATTTAAAAAATGTTACTAATCAAGCAGTCGTTACATATATATATACACGCGCCAAATGGAGTTTAAGAACTTGTATATATTTTATATCTTATCGGTAACAATACCTTTTATAGAGACGTTCATAAATAAACGATTCATTTGAAAACTTTGGACACTCGAATTGATTTATATTTATTGTTATAGATTACAGATAACAAAAACGTCGTGCCCGATAATTCGTGCTGATTTTAACAGGAATAGTCACCATTCGTGTCTAGATAAAGTCTATAGGTGGCGAATCTAGGACGTTTCTCTGCTATTCAATAATTTCGTATCATTGTCTGTACTTACGTTTAGACAGGAAAAAGTTTGAGCTTTTTAAATTAACGCTTTTGGGTCATTGTTCAATACATTTCAGGGTTTATTTGAAATGAATAGAGATTGAAGTCGGACGTCACGAAGTTAGGGCTGGTAATCAAGATATTTTAAATAATATAGTAAATATCACGACTTTGTGATAGATTGAGTAAAAGGTTCGATTTGTTATCTAGACCATCTAATAGCTTTTTATACTTTCACATTCTTTCCTGATTTTAAATGACGATATAACCTGAGATGGTAACATGCTAAATCTAGAGACTGATTGAGTTTTAATTGCAGCTACTGTTTCTTAGCAATAGAATTCAAATTGAGGGTGGTACCGAGCCGTTGTAAAAAAATTCCTACTAGCATACTATCATTCCATTACATTTTCCTTTGCCGAAAGTTCTAACCAATTACAAGATCCGAACCTACGTCCATATGTTGTCTCAATACACTACCGTAGACTCATTATCTCGTCGCAGAGATATACAGTGTAGTTCAATTCTAACCACGTCCATTGAGGAATTAATAATCCATTTACCCTGAAAGCATCTACAAATATCTCTTCACGTCAAGCTTGAAGGATCTTATATTATATAGATAAAGGTGGGACTACACTGTATGTAACATGTTTCCGCAACATCATGGTGAAGATAGAGCTGTGGTTCTAGAGTCTGGAGTGTAGCACGTTTTTTAAAGGAGAGGATGGAATCAGTATAAACAACATTTTAGATTATTGTTAACTAGCTGTTACTCACGGCTTCATTTGCGTCGTTTATTACCTTAACAATGTGTTTATATACAGAGGGAAAAAAAGAAACATACATCACTGAATATTTTATGCTTATTACCAGACTAGGCCCCCCTCGGCGGCGGCTCAAGCCTAGGTCCGTTCCCTCGGCGTGAAGCCCTTGAGTGCGCTGCTCGCGCGATATAGTGACACAAAATTTTACATCACTGCGACAACATTACACATATCACCTCCACACACGTGCACGCATACACGCTTACACATGAAGTGGAAGTATTTTATTTTTTTCCCTTATCAAACTGAAATAGTTTAGAATATTATCCGATACGAAATATATATAAGAGTTGTTGAGGTATGTATGCTTGGTACACATATATGTTTCAACAACTCATATATGTATGATTAGTTAGCTTAGCAAAAAAAAAAAAAAATTTATATATCAAATTTTATTTAAAAACAAAAAACCCATGTCACACACCCTCTTTTTTAAAAAAAAAAAGTTTACCTTCTTTTTTCTGTTTAAACTTAATATATTTTTAAAAAAAAAAAATTTATCTTTTAAAAAAATCACATTTATTAAAATTTATAATTTTAAAATAAAAAAAAAACAAAATATTATTTTTTTTTTTATAAAAAATTCCTTTAAACAAATAAAAAAAAAAAAAATTTTTTAAATCCATTTTTTTTTTTTTATTCCCCACACCCCCAACTTTACCTCTATTTTTTTTTTTTTTTATATTATAAAAAGTGTATATAACACAAATACTCCCCTATGTATAAATTATTTTAATCTCGTCTAACTAGGAGTACATGAAGGTAGTACTTCAAGTTGAAGATCTACAAACACCTCATCATTTTTATTACCTAAACCTATTCCCTCAATAAATATCTCTCTAAAATCTTTTTTTTTTAAAATTTCTAATGTATTAAAAAACGAATATAACCAAAAATTAAAGTCTAATAAGTCGGCTGTATGCATTGACATGTGAAAACCCAAGACATACAGTCTCGAATAAAAGTAGCACTCAAAACCGCCCCTCAACAACTCTCCAATATACATACTTACGTGGGTATAGTTATACGATAAACTTATGATTTTGCAAATTAAACCTTACCTGAATGTTTCAAAGTTGTTTTTACAAGGACACAAGCGATGTAAGACTATTTGAAATGAGTGCATAATCCAAAATTATGCACTCATTTTTGTGTGCCGGCTGTGTGACCTTAAGTTTGCTTCTTGGGTTTTTGTATATCAACGACTGTATGTAAGTAATATATTGTAATAAGCGGATATGAAAAACTTTCCATAATATAATGATTTCTATTGTAACATAATGTATACATACAAAAAAACATCCGAACGTCTGTCATTAGTCTCTCTAATATATTGAACTGGATTTCACTAAACTTTATTCACAAATAAAATACTATATATCGTTATATTAACATTTAGCAGCAATGATAAAGTTTTACAGAGATTACTTAAAATCGGTACAATTCTTGCAGAAAGTAAGCAGTACTGGTAATAATACCTCATCAGCGACTCTCATGATAGAACTGGGAAGATTGGGGAACAATGGGGCTGATATGTTCGGTGGAATAAAAGCCCCTATAAACAATGTAAAATAGAAAAAAAAGTGTTTGTGTACTTATGTACACGCGTTAGAAGTTATACTTCTTTGGCGTCGCAAGCTAAAAATCTTTTCAAAAACTTTATCTTTCGCCTTATTCTACGTTTGTAGAAAAAACGACACTAATAATAAAAAAAAGGTATTTAATACATTGAAAGTTTTAATACAAAGAAATACAAACAACAAATACAAAGAAACAAAATGTTGACTATAGCTAACTTCAGGGTTCATGACGGTGTGCGCGCGCATCCTAATAACTTCAGGGTGTCGGTTTTTTGTGACGGTGTGTGCGCATATCGTAAAAATTTACTCACATCATTTTTCCCTAACGCGCCGAAAGAAGTATAACTTCAAAAAAAGGTAAGTAGTAATTGTTAAAGTGCGATTTCAAATGCAACTCATAATTATTCGTCCAAATGAAGTCAGTGTTACCATGAAGTGTTGGCGACAGAGAAGTTGCGGGCAACAACTATATATAAAATACATTTACTCCGCCCGAAGCGCGACCATCCGTCAGTAAATTAATAAATGACTCGCGTATATCGATCTAATGCAACATAACTTTTTATGTCGCGTCTAATGAATACATTAATCTAATGTGTTGTACAACGAAATAAAGAAATATTTCATGACGTGAATAAATTATTGTAATAATAGTTTTTTTTTTGTTTCTAAATGTCCGTTACGTTCCATGTTATCAATATAGCGAAGTGAAAGTGATCTGACGGGGCGAACGTTCGCAACAATAAATTTTAAAAAGACAGCATACATGATCTCTGATTGAAGTCAAATGGTTGTCATAATGTTATTGGTTTAGAAAGGTTATGGATATGGTTGTCAAACTTACTTATGAGAATAAATATGTTTTAATGTAATTAAATCTAAAAGCATATCACTGTGAATGGAAGTTGGTTTTAATGTGTATTGAATTATTGTTTTTTTTTCAATCTGCGCTTCATATAATTAAAGTTGAGTTGAGTGCGTTTTTAACTTATATTGACGTTCATAAATTACTCTAGATTAATGTGTATTTTAAATAAATATTAGTGTCGAATTGCAATTAAATTTAACCAACTACAAAATTTGCTTACACTTATATTTTTTGTTACTTACATTTGTTTTGAGTGTAGGTGTGTTTCCATCCGAATTTGAGTGTAAGTGTCTTGTGTTATAACGTCATTCCCATGTGTCTAATGCAGTCCTCATCCAAGTTTTTCCTGCCACTTCTATTCTTCTATTTGATGAACTACAATCAATCTCATAATATCTTGGGGGTTAAGCAGGGGGGCTAGTGTCATTCGCGTCCACAGGAAGTGTACCTCTCATTCCCCTGCACGTGCTCTCCGTGTAGTGTTAAAGAGTAACAAATTTTAGGCCGCTGTATTGTTCCACATAAACTGAACCTTACAGCGACAAATAATCAATCAGTCGACGATAATAAAAGATAGATACACTATTTAGGCATAAGATTAAATACAATACTATCCGTAAATTTACAGTTTTGTGTTTCCAGTCTAGTACTGCTTTGTTCCATTTGCTATAGTCCATGCGATATACAAGGTCCGTTGACATATGTTTTCCTTAAGTTATTACCATGGAAATGTTGACGACACTGAATTGATTCCGTGTTTCGAATATCGATCGCTTCAAAGCTCTCTGTCGTTTCGTAAGTTTTAATGTAATGTCGGATGATTTTGACAACCCTAGCAAATTCGCTGAGCTAGTGAAATCGTATGTCCTTTACAACGTTTCGGTTTGTCGATCTGATATACACAGTCACTATTTTGGAAAGTTAACATGGTCACCTGAATTGATTTCCGAGCTATAATTTTACTATTATCTGCAGCAGTTCATCTCATTCTAAGAATACGAACACGTTAGTGTTGTTTCGATAATGTTTAAACAAAACAAGCAGGGTTGTGTAAAAATAATCTGCGTTATATTTAATTAACCTCGTAAGAGCTAATGTAGCATTGTAGCATGCTAATATAGCATGTAGCATTCAGGCCCAAGTAGCATTAAAATGCATTTATTGACGCGATAACGTGTTATAAATCGATGAACGCCGTCTGCATGCACGAAAAAGCATGACTCATTGTCACGTTCCGACTGAGCCGAGCGTGCAAGCGAGAGCGCGGAATAAGCGATAGAGAGACGGATTGAGCTAAGCGTTCGGCTTGTGACGCATCTATCTAGGTATATCATTACATATTATAACTCCTACCGCGTTTGTCTATCTATTCACGATAAACTCAAAAACTACTGAACGGATTTTCATGCGGTTTTAATCAGTACCTAAAATGATTAATGAGGAAGGTTTAGGTATATAATTTGTATAAAAAGACCGACTTTATAGTATGTTTGTTCGTATCTTTCGGGGACAGTATTTTTATGTTATTTTCTGTCTATAATGTGATGATGAGTATGCAAATTTTTCTGACGATCGGTTGAATAGTTAAGGTGTGAAAGTGTAACATACAAACAAACTTACATTCGCGTTTATAATATGAATTGCGATTTAATACACTTTTTTTTTTTTTTTTTCGAACTGTCTACGCTATTGACCTAGCAAGGTCTTAACAGCTTCACCGGACTACTAAGGCGAGCGCTTAAGGCACTCAGCCGATTTTTGTTTGGGCAACCAGCTCAAGGGTGCACGGCACACCTCGGCTTGGCTGTTGCCTGTTCGATGCAATACGCGACCTAACTGAGCTAACCTAAGTTAAGCTACACTATTCATACATATATGAGTTGTTGAAACATATATGTGTACCAAGCATACATATCTCAACAACTCTTATGTGTATTTTGTATCGGAAAATTTCTGAACTATTTCAGTTCGTATTTAATACACGCGTTTTAAACATGAGTATAGAAGCTCCATTTCTTATACTTAGAAAATTTAGATGTTACTATGAAATCGTAGTCAAATGTGAAGGTTAGTGTAATACTTACCTTAAATAATAACTGAATTATATAAAATAATTCAAGTTTTTATCAAACTTTGATCGAGCTTCCCTGTAGCTGATTATATTGTAGCGTTATAAAAACCGTCTGACCTACTCACGTAACACGGCCCGCCAAAACGACCCATCAATAAATTAACTTTTTGCACGAGAACTCAACAATGCCCTCTCTCGGAATCTTCGGTATAATTACGTCGAAGCAAAAATAAAATTAAAAAAACGTTTTGTGATCGTCTCCGAAATTTTACAGACGTCGTGTAAAATAATAAAATTCGTTTTGTGAACAACCCGCGCACTCTCCGTAGCCACTACCATGAAATCGTGTCGAGTTATATCTCACTACAGTGATTTCCCATTCGAATCGCTCTATAAAGTGATACGAAAGTACGTAATGTCTTACGTTAGGTTATTATTTTGTACCATTACGTGTAATAGTTATCTGTTATGCAGCAGCGTGTGCACGTATCACAGCTTTAATGACCTTGGTTTGATAGTAGATGCATATTGTGCGAAGTTGTTGTGCCTTGGAATAATGACATAGACTGAAACTGACGTTATTTTACTGTCTTTCATTAATTATGTGGTTTGGTCTGCTTATAATGTTCAGTTAATTGAACGGAAAAAAATGAATTCACTTGAAATATATCGTGTATACAAAATGAAAGGAAATACTTGTGTGTTTTCGCTTGTAGTGGATGAATGTGTGAGTTAGTAACGTTCTTTAGGCTAATGTAGAGGTTCTAAAGGCTAGTGAGGCTGTCTACCCCTGTCTACCCCCATATTTTATATTTCAAAAATCAAAAACAAATTCATCCAATTTAGGCTCTGAGAAGGAGCTTATGAACGTGAAAATAATCACCGGTTCGGAGAAACAATTCAGTCATCGTGAAGAACCGGCAAGAAACTTGATCTGGTTTATCTTTTGATTATATTTTTACAAACATAGATAGTTACGTTTGGTGTTGATGGATGTATTCCGGTGAAGCTGTTAAGGCTTCGCTAGTCCAATAGCGTAGTCAGTACGAAAAAAAAATTTTGATGGATGCAAGAAGAGTCACAAGAACGAAGCGTTATCGCTAAATATGGACTTTTATAAAGCGATTCCAATTACATTCAGAATTAATAACATCTATCCATGTGTAAGTCTAAAGGAGAAGTGCATCATATTTTAATTTATTCTAAGGTTGGTACGCTATTATTTAGGCATTTCTCGTCTTGCTTCGCTTCTGGAAAAGTCGAAATTAGGAGGCCGATATACAGGTAAGATTAAAATATGAAGACTAATGTATCATAAAAATATGAGCGATTAGCAGCTGTTTGAGAGCTTTGTTATGTAGCTCAAACATATTTGACACTTATATTTTGAGAAACGTAATCTCCATACATTATACTCTGTATGTTATGCCAAAATATAATAGCTATGGTATACAATGATCCATTAAAATCAATTTATTAGTCTTTGCGTAAAAGAATAAACATTCATATATCTTCACAAATATTCTCATTCATAACATTAATTTGATATATTAATATTTAAAGGTTTTAAAAGAAAACCTTGTTCTTGCGAAAATACAATTCTATTAAGTTTCCGAACATACATAAAATCGCTTGTTCGTTGTCTTTTAATTATTCGTATAATAAACTAGCGGGCCCTGCAGAGTTGTCCCACCCTGATTATAAAAAATCCTTGACAAATTATATACCAAAACGTTCCTTACGAATCACTTTATCCACTGGTGAAAACTGCTTGACCATCCGTTCAGTAGTTTTTAAGTTTATCGCGAACAGACAGACAGACAGACGCGGTAGGGGACTTTGTTTTATACTATGTAATGATATATGTCAGGTAAATTGTGTTTTTATTTTATTATCACAGTTTTTCTATAAATACTTATTCTATAAAGTCAAAGCAATTACTATTTACTCAAATTTCCTCAAAATAATTTAGTAACACAAAAGTAGTAATAACGATTAAATTATCGTTATTTAAGTAATACATCGATTCTATATGATCGTTCTTATTTATGTAAAGAATTGATAGTCATAGCGGTGCCGGACGTAGTCAATAATACTAGATTTATATTTTTCATCTTACAGGATTACAATCAAATCGGTATGTATTTTTTGTCTGGTCTTAACTTTATACTCCTATATATATCGAAAGATACTATAATACGTTTATTTTACTATCGAAAAGGAATCGAGAAACACAAAGTAGATGCTAATAGTAATGCGAATAATATAAATTCACATAACATTTCACATTCGCACGTGCAACGAATGCAGTCGAGTTCATCCTTTTAGTAACATTATTAAAAATGCACTATACGACTGGATCGTTTAAAGAATGATAGTAGGGGGCGTGCGTTGTAAAATATATCGATTTATGACAGAAAGTTGCAGTTTTTGGAAATGCGGTACTCATACACATATCAGGTACTAAAAAATCACTGGTAACTTGTCTTCAGAGGTCTTGTAAATACTTATTTAGTGTTTATATTGACAATGATATATTTTAATGGTATATATTACATTATCAATGGATGTTTTAACTTTTAACTATACATAAAAATAACTGCTATATAAATCAATAGCTGTTGTAACTTTTGTTACAAACTATTATCGGTTATGTTTCTGTGAGGCAATTTATTCCCTGTGTATCACATTACAATTTTTAGCAATGATATAAGGACGTTAACATTGGTTGTTTGAATTGACAGTTTGAGTTTGACTGTTCTGAGTATGAGTGTGAGCATCGTGCTCTCTCTTTTGAACCTCTTGGATGTTGTATAATGCCTGCTCGTTCGCATGTTACAATAACACCGGTCGATCGTTGTCAACGATAATGTCGAACAATTGAAGATCAACAGCCGAATAATGACACCTATACTAATTTTATAAATCTGGATGGTGTGTTTGTTTGGTTCAACGCGTTAATCTTAGGAACTAGTGGTCCGATTTAAAATAATATTTGAATGTTAGATAGCTCATTTATCGAGGAAGACTATAAGGCTATATATCATTACGCTAAGACTAACAGGATCGGAGCACCAATGACGAATATTTCTAAATCGTTTCTTTTTCTTTTGAGAGCTTCTGATGCGCGTTAGCGTTAGACCAAAGTAAATATTCCACGCAAACGAAGTCGCGAGCAGAAGCTAGTCTTCAATAAGTTGTCATCCATAGCCTAAGATTAATGTATTACTATTGTATTTGTTATAATAATGACGACACTTTATATAAATTTTGTACGTACTTTACAAGTGAGGGGTTGTCATGTTATATAAAAAAGTCACATCTTATTTTATTTCCCATGTGTGTATAGTGGATGCGAGTAGCTATACAAATACTGTAGTAAGAAACTGTCAACTTACTAAAATAAAATATTTTTTGTTTCAAATCTGGTCAATCATTTGAGAAAGTAGTTTTAAGAAATTCAAATTATCAGATATAATACTGTCAAATCAAATTGATTGATAGGAACGTTAAACTCTCTTTAATTCGTTGAAAACTGTAGTCTTGATGTGGAAGTCGATTTTAATTAGAATTGTATAAGTATGATAATAAAATAATATCGTCTCATTGGAAGAAAGAAAGGTTTTTATTGTTGCAACGAAAAATAAATGAATATAAGTATCATTTAAAAATAAGTTTAATCCAATTTTAGCCGTTCCTAGTATTCTACGTTATTTTTTACTAAAACTAAAAACCTTATGATTAGCAAAATTTGAACTTCATTTTCGGTGTATAAAAAATGGAAATCTTAAAATAATTAAACATTTTAAAATATGAACGAGCACAATTGGATTTAGCTCATTTTCAAATGTAACAACTCATCTATAGCAGTTAAAATGTCCAACAACACGTCTATTGGAGGGTCTATTCAGCCACCTGATTTAGTACTATAAGATAGTACAGCAGGGTTGATTTACAATAGAGCTCTAAACCGACGATCTGTCTATAAAAATTGGCCACAAATGAGTGCCCCGAGGAACGGTGCATCTTCCAGCAACTGAGGAAGTGCCGCCTAGAGCTCTATAAACCCTAGAAGCCTCAAGAAGATGAAGAATCACCAAGCTATATAGCACCCCAATGACCTGTCCGTTTTCACGGACAGCGACGGATAAGCCAATGCAGGAGGCAATATGCCTCGACCAGTTTCCTCGTCCACCCGCACAAGAGGGGACTGAGATGACCACGAGGTACGAGGTGTCTATAAACATTAATACAATAAAAATAAGTAAACAAATAATATATACTAACTGATATCGCAACTTCGTCTGCTTTGTTTATTATCTTAAAATATTTTTATGTACAAAGCAAATAACATAAAATAAGAAAGTAAAATATACTTTGCTTACAAAATTTCGTTGTAAACAATGTTATCCGTTTACTTTTCCTCTCTTTCGCATATGCACAATACCTCTTGTTACATATCACATGTCGCTGAACACATAGTGCTTATCAAAATCGTAGTATCTTAAAATTCTTATAATTTTGCACAAATCTTCACATTACATTGTCAGCCACCATCTGTACCGTGGTTCGCAAAGGCGAATATGAACAGAACATTACTTATTTCTACTGGACACATTCCATCAGGGAAATTTAAACATCTTATGAAAATTATAAATTCACCAATTTGTAACGAGTGTGGTAAGTTAGACGACATTCATCATTTTTTGAAAGAATGCAAAAAAAAAAATCAATTTGTGAGGATGCGTTTTATTAAAGGGTACAATATTAATATTGGAGATGCGGGTGTGTATCACAGCATTCTGGCAGAATCGATATCGAACTGTTGCAAAAGGCTGTGTAGTATATTTAAGTTTAGTAGTTTCTCTTTTTATATTTAAGAGTTTTAGTTGTATATAGATATAAGTTAGGATGGGACTGACATATCAAAAATGATAAAAGTTCCCAAAATAAATAAAAGAAAAAGTTTTTAATTTGTCATCATAATATTGTGATATTTTTTGAGAAGAGCCGAGAATGCCTAAAAATAAAACTATGTTTTTTTATTGAAATCGGTAAACGGCAAAACTATACATGTTATTTATACGAGCGCTTGACCATTGGTTGAATTTCGACGGTAGAGAAAAAGAAATTACATTTTTTTTATTGATGACACTAAAGTTTGTAAATAGCTACAAAGTAACAAAAGAATAAAGAAAATCGGCTGAGAAACAGAGGAGGGAGTTGTTTTTAACCAATTCACCACTGCCTATTTATGGATGAACATCAGAAGATTTGTAAAAGGATACTAAATACATATAAAGAAGTTAGTCACCATAGAACTAAAATATGTAGGTTTATGTGACCAAACTCTTTAATAATATTGAATCTTTAAAACAGATTTTAAGATAATAATACTGATTAATTTTTAATAACATAACAAGTAACCCATAGTCTTATTCCTAAAAACTGTCTAAGAATGTAAATATCGAATATAATATAAGATAATATAATATAAGATATATAAGATAACGAAAGTCGATTTTATCTAACAAAAGTTCAACTCAGCTCCTTCGGGATATAGAATGGAAATAGTAGAGAGGAAATTTTGCTGAAACTTCCGAACCGAACCTCTATAAAGGCAAAGGAATTTATACCGAAGATATGATGTAAAATACACAGGCCACGGGGCACAATAAATGCGGTTTTTTATTGAATACTTACCCCTTTTGGAATTGCTCTCATGAATATCGGGGACCACGGTTAAACGGGATAGACTGATTTCCTTTGAGAATAGTATTCCGTTGGAATCAATTATTGAGTTTTTGCCATTGAAAAATAAAAATTCGTCTGCCATGAACTTAACAATTGAAGAGTTTTACGGTTTTACTACGACTGGTTTAATTTTTTGCTCGGAGGCATTAGGTGACGAAATCGATTTGTTATGTACTTATTGTATTTCGGTTTGTAAGTATTTTATAGCGTACAAAGACAATGTTACCTAATGTGGTCTAAGATACGGTAAATATAGTTTTGGGATTGGCAGTACAATTATAGAAACATAATATACATGCAACAGACAGGTACATGATCACAGATTTTGGCAGCCAACTGCCCGCGCCAACTTCACTCGCAACTTATCAGAATTGTAACGCCAATATTAAAAACATAAAAAAATATGTTTTTATTTTTAGTACAAACGCACAACTAATTATTGAAATTATTATAATATATAAATAAATGTTGTATTTAGATACGTATTTAAAGTAATTGAAATATATTAAATTTCTTTATTTTAGATTAAGACTAGCTGTGCGCGCGACTTCATCCGCGTGAAACCTTATGTAAAAAACAGTGGTTAATAAAGTCATCTCAATGTATTAAGGCCATTACCTTACTCTCGTACTTACGTCGCGTCGTCATTAAAATTACAATAACTTTTAATAGAGTGGACCGATTTTAATGAAACAAATACTAAATTACTCCCGAGGATATGCTTTATGATTTGCTGAGGTTTTATTGTGAACCCAGAACTTTAGCAGTGATGCGTGTTCATGCAAACAGACAGACAGACATTTCTAAAAATGATTGAAATGTATTTTATTACTGATTCCTAGACGTCTGGAACAATTTTTTCACGAAATTCGAAGAAGTACAGACACGTTAGATTTACATTCTTATTTTATTATAGAATAGTAGATAGAATAGAATAGAAGAAGAAAAAGATTGCGGATTTTCGTGTATGTTCACAATGTAATTAACAAGCGGCAGCCATTTTGTGACAATTATACTTTAGTGTGTCGTTATCCATTCGGAGAAATAATTAAGTTTTAATAAAAGTAATATAATCCTTTGAAGATTATATATGTATTCTCAATTATGTGATATATAATATACTTTCCAAACGTTTTCGGGTTTCCGATCGTACATTTTTTAATGAAGGAACATGTGAAATGAGAAACAAGATGGCGGCTAGACAATTATCTTTTCATTTGAAACGTGTAGTATATTAAAATGAAGACGAATTTAGATTATATTCGTTATTGGTTAATTAGTTATTGTCCAGAGTGGATGTTCTATCATTTAATACGCTGTCTATTCAGAACATAAATAGATAAATAGAATATATAAGAGAAATTTAAGCATATGAATTATCCGTTAATGGAGACATTAATATACGAATACGGAGTTAGGTTTCATCTGTTTCGATTTATATGATAATACGTTTTATTATCAAGGTGTATTTGAAATGGAATCGTTATTTATGTTTTATGTTTTGTTACTTCCTTATAGTTTTCTGTGGTCTGTTTAGATATATGATACACAATAATATAGTATTAGCGATAATTTTACATACCAATCGGAAGACGACGTCATAATGTTTGCATGAAAACCTCGCTTATAATTTATATTAAATTGTGACAATTATACATTTACACATGCATAACATGTAAATATACCATTTTAAACCTTAATTTTGTGGCCGTAAAGTTATTTTCATAACAACGCTGGTCAGTTAATGGTAGCGTGTTTTACCATCATGTCAATCCAAATAGGATCAAATCTCACAAAGATCCCGAGTTTTCGCTGAGGGAAAACATTGTGACTAACTCATAGTATTATCGTAAGGACAGTTCTAAGCCTCATTTGGCGAACTACCTTCCTCTAAGTTTGATAAATAAGCACCTATAATATATTCCAACAGCTGAACTTAAAAGCTAATATTTTATTTTTAGGCACTTCATTTAACACAATTTGAGAGTGTGGAAAAGTAAGAAGTCACACAGCTTCTTTCTGGATGTAGTTCTTCGTAATGTTGTTCGATAAGTGGCCTTATTATAACTTGAATATCAATCGTTACCTCCACATATGAAATCTCTGATAATATTACCTCGTGATACCTAATACGGAGATCCCTTAAACGGCTCCTGGACGGAACTCGTAAAGGCTGAACTAAATTGCTTTTTAATGTCGATTTAATTAATTTGTCTCTCCACAACATTCCACAGGCTTTTTCCCGCCGACTTACGGTAATTAATACCTGCTACTGTCTATTAATTAATACGATAATGAGAGGAATTCAAGGCATTTTAGTAATACCATAATTTCAAATGTCTTCTCTGAGTATGTGTTTATTACATAACATTGTATTTACCAATTAGTTGTTTCCTTAACAACTAGTTAGTGTCCGCGAATCTGTTCTTGTGATCAGTTTTGTAATTTCATGGGAGTTATGTGTTTTATCTCTCTTTTACTTTTTTACTAGCTTTTACTCGCCACTTCGTTCGTATTTATGATGATTTGATCTTTCCCTCGGGATAATTTTTTTTTATATCCCAAACAACGTGAATGGAAAATTTATGATAATCGGTTGAGTAGTTACGGTGAGAACACGTAATAAACAAACAAACGCATTCACATTTATAACATAAGGTGGGTGGGTTTTTATCAAATAATAGGTAAGTGCGACGATTAGCTTAAAGCCCTTTGAGAAAGACGTAATTAATATTAACGAATATTACATTATATAAAGAGCAAAAGATAAATGAAAACGGGTTAACTGTTTCGTAGATTTACTCAGAGAAACCGTACACAATTTTATCACAATTACGTGTGTAGACGTCATAATTAATATCTTTTTAAAAATAAATTTTAACACCGCATCGTTAACAAGTATGCAGAAATCGACTATATATAATCACTAGGGGGCTCGTAGACATTGTTCTGCCATGAAAATAAAAAAAAACCATCATAGCCTTCCCGAAGTGGCGATTGACTGTTTAAACAGAAAATTTTTCTATTTTGTCTAAATATAATAAGTATATACAGTCACAATTAACTAACAAAAATATAATCACGACGGAACGCTTCGTTAGCTTTTCTGTAGAAAATACATCCAGTTCTGGGATAAAACATATCTTGTTAGTGAGTCGTTCAGCCGAACCACTTTTACACGGTCCGAGCATGGTCCTAGATATACTACTGGATACAACTACATCGAGAGTACTCGTTAATTAACTAACAAATTTTACTTTACAGTTAAGCTGTTAATTTCTATGTTATGTTCTAGTCAATTATTTTACTTAATGATTTATTTTTAGATTAAAATTAATATTTATTAGATATTGTTAACAATTATATGTGTGCTCGATGAGATTACTTATCTATCGAGTAATATATCTCAAATATTCCTATTTGTCTCTCTTCTTTATTAAGAGCAACGAACAATTATGCTGTAACAAACAAACGCGAATTAAAATTTACGCATAAGTAGATATAGCAGTTATTTACTCATAGATGATAAAATCATCAAGCATAACCTCGAGTAACATTTAGTCTTTGTTTCATTGAAATCGGTTCAATCTATCACATTTATTGTCATTTTAATGACGACGCAACCTAAGTACTAGATAAGTAGAAAAAAACTAGAAAAGTAGATAAGTAAATGGACTTAATACTTTCGGATGATTTTATTAGGTACTGGTTTTTACATTAGGTTACACGCGGACGGAGTCGCGGACACAGCTAGTAATATATATAGCTGTGATGAGAAAGTATCTTCAAATAAAAGGTTTGTCACTAGGGTTGCGATTTCTTTTTCAGCCCGAAGGGAATTTAAAGGAACTAAGTTTTTCTTATTTACCCTAGACGAAAACTTTTTACTTTTCGGTTGAAGTTAGTTGTATGTTATCCTATCTTATTGTATACATGAAATGATTACTTTCAGTTAACTTTTTGGATTCATGGCCTTTATCTAGAAAAAGAAATATCACGATATCTTTATTGAATATAAAGTTTTAATAAATTGAGTTTTTTGTAACCATTAAAAAAATTGTAAGCGAAGTAAATCTTTGTTTCCATTTTTTGTTCTTTTTTCTTTTACACATAAACTTCGTGGTTAAGATACCAAATAATGCAGACAAAACTGCGGGTATCAAATACATAGTTAATATTATAAAAATTAGTGACGATGAACGAATGTCTGTTACTCTTTCACACAAAAATAACTGAACGAATTTTGATAAAACTTAACGATAAAATATAGTCACCGGCGGCCACTGGTAGCACATAAATTTTCAATACCAGTATTAAGTTAATCCTGCCATACAAGAAAAATCTCGGAGTGCTCTGCAGAAATTGTTATTTGCACAAATATTATTGACAAATGTAGTAACATGTCATCGAATACAGAGATATGAACACAAACAAAGTTGTGGGGAATCGATAATAGTGACACGTTGACTACCACGCAATTTTTCACGAAGCTAACCTGGAAAGCCATTTTGTTTTAATGATTTTATGTCACTAAAAATGGTAATCTTGAAGCCTAAACTTTGTACACCTTTTTAAGCGAATTGCGGGAACGGTTGAACTTGAAATTTAGCATAGTTAAAGTTTATATGGAGGAGAAGTGCACAAAGCTATTTTTTTATGTAAAATGCATTACAAGCATATTAAATTAATTAAAATATACATTACTCACACTACTGCTTGAATTTTACACAACATATACACACATATCAATGAAAAAGATGTTTTGACATCCTTCATCTTACTCTTACGTTCCAATTACCTTTTCAATATTTTTAACATGACTGACGTTGCATGCCTTACATGTCCTTTGAAACCAACTGGTCAAATTGTAGGTTAATTTTATAATAATATAATATATAAATTAATAATATACATTAATAATTAATTGATTAATAATGTATCTTTAGTATATTTATGGAACCACTATAATAATTATTATTTTCTTTGGTCTTATTGAGTGTCAAAATTTTTAGGTGACAGGTATTGGACGAATATTATTACTACTTTTAGGTGACAGGACTGCTTTCACTTCATGTCACTTCGCTTCATACATACAAAGAGTAAAGCAATATATAGTCAATGTTAATATTTTAATGTTTAGTATTTTTATATGGTGAACTCACTTCAAACGATGATTCAATATTTCAATGAGCCAAAAAATACTTTGTAAAATCAAAATAAGAAAATTTGTTTGCTCATGAAAGTAATCCATAACTTAGATCTCCGCGGTTACAATGATGCATTTCAACCTGATGTAGCAATTATATTTAGTATTTAAGTAGTAGTTGATGATGAATTTTGAACAAAAACGAATTCAATTTCAAAAGTTAATGGTAGTATTAAAAAATCTTTGTTTTGGATTCATCATTTGATTCTATTGTGTATCCATTACTCCAAACGATGATACTGGGCATATCACCATTCCTCATAATGTACAGATTACATTTAATTCAATATCACCCGCCCATGGTGTCGTGTAAAATTAAATGATAATTGTGTCATAAGTTGCGATAAATTTCTTTATTTTCGTAAAGTTATGTTTACTTAGAATTTACCACCTTATGTAACCGCCTGGTTTTTTGTTTCAAAACTATTATTAATTTCAATTTTCATTTAGACATAGATTTTTGTTTGTTTATATAATTAAAAAAAGGGTAGCAAATAACTGAGTAGCCATGATCAAAACCTTTGATTATAGAAGTATACCCTTTGACAAAAGAACCCTACCAAGGTTCAAACTTTAAAAACTTAGTGAACTATGGTCGAATGTCGACCACTGGGCGCCCACTAGTTATAGTAAATAGTAATAATTAAGAATTAAAAAAAAACGTTTTTGGAAGAAAAACATGATACGAATTATCTCGTGTTTATATTTGAAACTTAGTAATTATATTTGATACTGCAACACAGATATTTAAGTAAGCCGCAGGTGTACATTGGCGGCGGTAATCACTTTGTTAAGTAATCCGCATGTTCATTTGCCACCAATTGTATAAAAAAATATTTTTATAAATAAAAGAATAAAATCATTTGTAAAGGTTTTATTTGTACGTATATGAATGAATGAAATGAGATATGGTAGACTTTGACCTTTCTGAGATAATAGTATCAAGCTACTAAAATCCAATCCTTTTAAGCAAAAACCTTTGATCTCACAAATGCTTTGAAGACAAAGTTCTTTGAATTCGTATTATCGGAAACATTTTCATATAACGTTCGATAAAAACATCTTATTTATTTATCTATCTTAGAACTTAAACTTTAATATTGAACTAGCGAATGCTCGTGGACTTACACGCGTCTATCAATTACAAAGCAAATTTTAGTAGCAATAAAAATTATTGTATACACGAGTACTCAGTACATGGTAGTGGTTGAGTGGTTTGATCGGTAGAATGTCAATTCAATGTTTGCAGCTTCGAATCTCGGCCTGTGCCAACCAATTTATCGGAATTCGCGGACGTATAGCAAATTAAACTGGTAAATACTATCAGTTAATAGTGAAAGAAAACATCGTGAAGAAACCTGAACCTAGAAATGTTCTTGTAGTATCAATTTACATGGGAAAATATGGAAATTTGAAATTCTGGTAGCTTGAAATTGCGCAATACATCGTAGGATAACGTTGTGACTATGCCCATAGCTTCTTTTGGGAAGAAGTCTGTGAATTTATTTATGACTAGCTGACCTGTGCAACTTCGTCTGCACCAAATCGGTTATTACCGGTTTCAATTGTATTTTTAAACGCAAATAATCTTAAAAAACCTAAAACCCTATTGCAGCGTTATCCAGCACTTCCAATCGTGAATCCAAACTATCCAGGGACTCACTCAAACATATACCCAGTTGGTATGTGAGAACTCTTTTAAAATAAGCCTAGAATCTGTTCGCAGCATTACCTAAAGTAGTGTCATCAAAGTGAAGATCAAAACTAACTTACATATATTGCCGATAAATGTCTTCCCAGTACCCCTTGTAACTTCATCACGTAACATACTGTAAAAGTTGAACTTTATCTACATTAAATTTCCATTTTATTTTAGTTGTTTGTTTTATAAGAATTTGTAAAGTATACGTGAAATCTGCATTCAATTTTAATTTTGCCACATTTATTTTACTTCTGACATATAAACCACCTTTTTTACTGAGAAACTGAACTTGGGATAATATACGTTTCTAACAGTGAAAGAATTTTTAAAATCGGATCAGTAATAGGTACCAAGCATTCCTCGAAAACAAAACTTTACCTCTCATTATAATATTAGTATAAATACAACATAGTATGGTAACTGCAAACGCCTCAACTGATTTATTTTATTCTTAGATTCACAAACCTGAACCCAACTACTTCAAGACTCAACAACATTTAGAAAACTAATTTTATCAAATATCTAAACAACACACGTACTGATAGAACTCTAGTTGAGATTCATCTTCTACAATGCAATGTAACTATTATCTAGGTTTATGTTTTAGGAAAAAATCTTGTCACATTTGTTTAGCAAACATTTTTTATACAATAAAATAAATATAACAACATATAAGTGACAGTTTCGTTTACACATATTTTTTTCATATGAGGTTACTTACGCATAGAAATGTCATATAGCCGTAGCTCAGTTATAACGTACTGGACATTATATGGTCCGCCGGAGCCGACGGTTCGAATCTCGGCGATTTTTTTTTGGTATTTTTTTTTAAAGTAGCTTAGGGAAATATAGCTTATCTTTTTAGCTAATCTGTCTGCTATATAAAATTTACCAAAATCCGTCAAAAATTTCATTAACTACAAATTTTTGACTTTCCTCCGTTATCCTGGAGAATCCCTTGCGTTTTATGAGATAAAAAGTATTCTAGATGTAACCTTGTAATATTAGTTATCACTGTGCCAACTTTCGTCAAAATTGGTTCAGTACTTTCAGAGTGGTACGTGTTCAAAAGGACAGACAAACAGACAGATCCTGGAGAATCCCTTGCGTTTTATGAGATAAAAAGTATCCTAGATGTAATCTCGTAATATTAGTTATCACTGTGCCAAGTTTCGTCAAAATCGGTTCAGTACTTTCAGAGTGATGCGTGTTCACAGGGACAGACAGACAGACAGACAGACAGACAGACAGACAAAAATTGTAAAAAGATTATTTTTGGCTTCTATATCGATAACAAAGTCTACCCCGATCAAAATTTTCAAAAAATATTTAATGTACAGATTTGACCTTGCTACAGTTTTATTATAGTATAGATTATAAAAAAATATTCTATATCAGCGAGAATTACAATTTCTATAATTGAAAGAGTCTTCGGAATCTGCTCTGAAGATCGCGAGATTATATTCTTTTATACTGTGCAGGTTTTTAGGTATGACCACAATCTCACCTGATGGTAAATGATGGCTTGGTCTAATATGGTACAAAAGCTATATCCAGAGGCTGTCTCTCATGCGCAGTTACTGGAACACACCAATAGTTGCCTAGCAACAGATTTTACAGCTCATTGTAGTGGTATGAATGTAACGATTGTCGCGGTGTCTAAGCTCGCTTCTATTGGTTTATTATCATTTCAACTTTTACGTGTTTTAATGGTTTTTTTTTTTATTGTAGCACGGTAAAATAGCTGCACTATGCCTTATCATTAACATGGTACAATCCAAAAACAATAACGATCACCTAAAGATAATAAAGCAGGTATTAAAAATGTAGGTTAATTGTGCAAACTTTCCTTACAAAGTCTTTAAAGTCAGTATAAATTAGTTAAATTTCTTGAACTACTCTTCAGAAGAAATATAATTACACCCAGATGTGCTTCCACATTTTCTTTCTTCCTTAATAACAGTTTGAATGGATATTTTCTTTAAAAGTTTACAAAGTAATGACAATTATATAACCTTTGTGATTTATTTTTTAAGTTTTATTGTCTTATACAGCACATTTAGTGAAATTACGTACCGATTAAATAAGATAATTATATTGGGTATTTACCTATGAAATTGCCGTTTTGTATGAAAAAATTTAAACGAATTTTTTTTATGTATTTTTTATTTGTATTAGTCGAAGTAATCACCCATGCAATCAATGCATCTTTGCCAACGCAGTGGCAGTTTATTGATGCCCTTCTTAAAGAAATCAGCTGGACGGGAGGCAACAAATTCTTCAAAGGCATTTTGTACTGCCTCTCGGGTATTATATTTTTTTCCCGCCAAGGAGTTATCCAAATTCTGGAAAAAGTAGTAGTCTGTAGGCGCAAGGTCTGGTGAGTAGGGCGGATGACGGAGAACTTCCAACCCCAGTTCTTGCAACTTGGAGACCGTCTGCTGTGCAGTATGAGGTCGCGCGTTGTCGAGCAGGAGCAGCGGAGACGAGCGATTGACCAATGCTGGTTGGAGATGTGCCAGCTTCTCCATCATTGTGTTCACTTCTTTACAGTACACATCTGCAGTAATGCTCACCCCGTTTGGTAAGAAGCTGTGATGAATCACACCGGCGCTAGACCACCAAACAGTGACCATCACTTTTCTAGGGGTAAGTTTTCGTTTAGGGCATTGTTTAGCTGCTGAACCAGGATCCAACCAACTTGCTAAGCGCTTGCGGTTATCAAACAGAATCCATTTTTCATCGCAGGTAACAATGCGGTTCAAAATTCCTTCATTTGTGTGTCTGTTGAGCAGTGCAAAGCAAGTCTCGACGCGTACTTCGCGCTGGCGATCATTGAGTACGTGGGGCACCCATTTGTCAAGCTTTTTTACCTTGCCAGTTTGACGCAAATGGATCAATATTGTTTTGACGCTAACAACGAAAGCTGCTGCTAATTTAGCCGTAGATTGTGTATCATCAGCTTCCACAATCGCCTTTAATTCGTCATTGTCGACCAAAGTCTTCGGACGACCGCGAGGTTCATTTTTCAGGTCGAAATTCCCAGAACGGAAGCGAGCAAACCAATAACAGGTGGTGCGTTGGTTTGTAGTGTTAGCTCCGTAAACGTCGTTAATGTTGCGTGCCCCTTGTGCCGCGTTGCTGCCACGACGGTACTCATATTCCATAATTATTCGAATTTTTATCGTATCCATGATGACAAAAAAGATTGAAATGCGATGAAAATGTAACACTAATCAATAAACAAATGACTACTTTTGGAAAAAGAATTCCATGTTTTTAAAATAAAATTAATTAGAATTCTTAGCCAAACAAAAAATATTTTGATTTGAAATGGCCAGTACTGCAGAACGGCAATTTCATAGGTAAAGACCTATTATTAGGCATCAAATGCAGATAAAAATTGTCCTTTTGTGTAACATGTAATAATGAATGTGTAAAAATTAGTACATATGGTGTTACAACAAAATAATCCCAAGGAGGGTTGATAAAAATTAAGCCAAATCATACACCACAACATGACAAACATGTTGTACCGACCCTACTCAGGTGGGATAAGGGTAGGAAGAAGAAGACGTAAATAATTTCACTGAGTATCTTAAAAGATACACGTAATAGATTTGAGATTACGCGCACTGAAAAAAGCCTTTTGTGAGATGAAACTAAGGAACCTTCTAAGACTTTTGATAAAATGTCAAAACGTCAAAAAATGTATGTAAACTTAGATGTATAGGCCATGTATATAATCGCTTGTTAATCGTCTTACATCACACAACACCCATCTGAAATTAGAGGGTGTCGCTAGTTTGAATGTATAATACTATATTTTGAACACATTACTTTTATTATATTTTCTTTTTAATGTATTACACTAAAAAATATAGAAGTAAAGAAATAAAGAAACAATTTAATCGGTGTATACTGAAGTGAATAATGTAAGTTAACATCCGCATTTTCATATAATTGTAGAAATTGACCGTGTCCAATAAATACGATGGGATAAGGTAACAATAATTGTAAATACGATTTCCACCGGCCATAGCACGCCGATACGTTAACACTTAATAAGGCAATCAGAATCTTCGCGTAAGTTGCCGGTTGCCTGGGAATTGGCGCGGTGATACACAGCGCGGTTTATGTATTTTTTTAACTTCATTTACATTGAATGTGATAATCTTCGGCTTATACCGACATCTGTTGAAAGCTTAAATTGAAATATGTTTTATAAACGCTGGTAGATAATGAATACAGTAATTATAACAGATATGTTTATAAAGCGACTAATGATGCCATTACCAGGTAGTATCAAGTTACCTGTGTTTCAACACAATTCTACCAAAATCGGAATCAAAAACTTTCTATTTAAAATGTTCGAGAAACATCGCAGTCATAGATTTCAGCCAGCAAGAAAACTGATCGAACTAATCTATATTACGGTTTAGTGAACTTTTATATACTAGTATTGTTTGAAGTGCTACAATATAATTTTAATGAATGTATAGAGATGCAGAAGGTTTCCTTCACTTGTCATATACTATCCTTGAATTTATTGCGCTGTAACCTGATAAAATGTCCTTAACATGTCCTTAATGTAAAATCTGAGAGTATTACATAAAAAAATATTATCTAGTTCCGTTTTTAGATTAGGTAGATAAGAGAGTAAGATTAGGTAGGTGGTAGAGCCACGCTGTAGCTATTACTAATTTCAGCAAGAATAGGTCGGCTCACCCGGGGTAGCACCACCCGACCCACAGAAAACCGACGTCAAGTAACAGTGCTTGCATTGTTGCGTTTTGTTCGGTCAGTGAGAGCTCCGGAGGCCCCTCCCCCATTCCCCCTCCTCCCCGTTCCCCCCTCCCCCCAAACACAGGCTGGCAACGCACTTGCGACCCTCAGGTGTAACTAGTGTGAATGGACGGTGGTGATCACTTAACATCAGGTGACCCACCTGTTCGTTTGCCTCCTCTTGACATAAAGATATTTGAGATTTTGTTTTTAAATTTAAACCAAATTTGTTTTAACACACTCCGTTATGTCTCAGAATTTAAAATGTATATCTAAATTTCGAAATACTTTCCAAAGCCAGCTTCAGTTTAAAACTTAATACAAGACGATGTAGTCGTATTACAAAAGTTTTCAGACAGCCTTTATACTCCAGCCTGATGTTGAATCCAGTTAGAAGCTAACATAACTTGGTTAGAATTTATGACATGTAAAATTCCTTTACGTAAATTAACAATTTTTATTTTATTACATACTAGCTGCCAAGGCGGACGTTGTCCCGCCCTGATAATAAAAAAAACCTTGAAGTTTGACATATGCTGTCGCTGACTGTTTCGCATTATCAAGCTCTACAAATTTTCTCTAGAATTCAATCATATACCTCTCATCGTTAACGCAGCGTTCGTAAGAAACGTTTTCTTTCGATCGTTTTTTCTCCAACTTACTTTGCAAATCCGACTACCACAAAAAGGTCTTTTCATTTTTCGGGTTGATATATAACCTATGACACTCACAAAAAACGTGGCTTTCTATTGGTAAAATAATTTTCAAAATCGGTTTAGTAGATCCAGACATTACCCCCTACAACGTCACATACTCACAAACTTTACCTTTTTATAATATTATTATTATATTATATAGTATTATAGTATATGTAGTATAGATTTTAACAAAATAAATTGTACCGTTAGCAGTAACTCTGGGTAGTGTAAATCATAAACATTCATAAAATTGACATATCTGTCATATGTTCAAATTAATTTCCAAAACGGCTGAACGGATATTGTTGAAACTTTTACTGTTTGATAAAGCACTTTTCACTAGAGATAACTTAAAATTGATTTAGGGGTTAACTTTTCGATGTATCACACAGGCTACATTTTATCGTTACATAGTCCTCTGCCACGTCTCTCTGTCTGTCTGTTCGCGATAAACTCAAAAACGACTGAACGGATTTTCATGCGGTTTTCTCTAATAGATAAAATGATTCATGAGGAAAATTTTGGTATATAATTTGTCAAGGTTTTTGAAGTTATACTTCTTTAGGCACGTTATGAAAAAATGATGAGAGTGAAATTTTAAGATGCGCGCGCATCTGTGACACAAAATTAACAGTATGAAGCTGTCTGCAAACCGGCACTCTGAAGTTAGCTATAGTCAACATTTTCTCAAATGTGCATACTAGATGAGCGCTAAATTTAATTATACTTAACAACCTAAGTAAGGTAAAAATATAATGCAAATGTTTTTGAAGTTATACTTCTTTAGGCGCGTTATGAACCTTTTTTTTTTTAAAATGATGAGAGTGAAATTTTAAGATGCAAGCGCGCATCTGTGAACACAAAATTAACAGTATGAAGCTGTCTGCTTAACCGCTCATTAAGTCTCGATAGAAAAAAGATCTACCAACAAAATAGAAATTGAACCTCGATATTAGTCGCGCATGTTGGTACGCTCGTCACCTCTGATCACTGTTTTCATATTTATAATATTTATCAACATGTGTCTAGTTTATACATTCACAACACGTGTTTTAGTTTCATACAAGTGCGAATTATATATGTGCTAATAAATTATATTCAGTAGTGATTTAAATTGAATATTTTGATTGATATTACTTACTATTTGTGAATATTAGTGAAAAAAAAATTGTGCTTATATACTTTTTCAAGTGCTCCAATATAATTGAGGTTAACTATCCGTATGTATTATTTATTGATATAAATTAAAATACTTTTATTTAATATAATTAACACTAAATATTATTAAATTATTAATGTTAAGTACTTATTATTGGTTATTTAATATTTACAAAATAAAGAAATAAATTTAATAAAACATTTAATAAAAAGTTTGTGATAATATTATTTGCATGCAATTAAAAACTATTTTTTAATGATGCCAAAGAAGTATAACTTCTCACGCGCGTACATAAGTACACGCACCCATTTTTAATAATGGACGGTGGTGATCACTTAACATCAGGTGACCCACCTGTTCGTTTGCCTCCTATGAAATAAAAAAAAATGTGGTGTGGCTGTGTCATGACACGGCCGTTTGTTGTACGTGAATACGTCTCATAACGGGCGATATTTTCTATATAAATTATTATTATTTATGTATGTCATAATCATAAGAAGTCCTGCGGGTTTCCATGTTTTGTTTATGATGGCGACTGTTCCATTTAACGGGTTCAGGAAATAAATCAACCCAACAAATAATTAGCATGTTATAACTTTATTAATTATAGGTCTGTGTGATCCGCTCGGGCGCATTCACTTTTTTACGTTGCCTCCAATGCTTGACTCGGTCATATGGTATTTTATTGATACCATTCGATTGGTTTTGAGATGCTCTCTCCAACCTTATATGATTTCTGTATTTGGATTTGGCTTTTCGACGCGTATATACTGACATTATATATTTCTTGATATATTTTTTTCGTTTTAACACCTTATTATATACACAGTCACGATTTTACACTAATAGTTTATATATAATCGATAGACTTTGATAAGAGCTGTCGACTGAAACTTCAAAAAACGTGGTACCTTCACCGAGTTGAAAGTTATACTAAATAGAAATCTGAAAACGCAGCAGAATTACCCCAAAATGGCGACGCTCTCTCTATACCGCGTGCGATGTGTTACAGTCCTGACTTAGCGTAATGAATTCTTTAATCCTTTAGCTATTTAATGGTATAATTTAATTTTTGAGGCAGAGAATAGATTCGAAACTACATTGCCAAACTGTATCCCCCGATTTTGTTATCATTAGGTTTTTTGGACTATACCCTGTATGGTAGCAAATTTAAAGACGCATTCACGTCAAAAATAAAAAAGTGTTGTAACTTATTTGCAAAATTTAATTAACGCGTACGAACTCAAGAGCGAGTCTAAAATAAAAGCTTGAATAAACGAACAAATGAGGGCTTTTTGTAGAGGTAAATGAAGCGCACTAGTCCATTTTACAAATGACACTGTGTAATGTGAACATATTCAAAAACACAGGGTTAAAAACAAATAAATAAATAAGAAAATTAATGACCCGAAGAGCTCTTTATTTCTTCATCTCACATAAAACCAACCAACCCATCTTTACAAATGAACCTATATTTTCCTTTACCGATGTTACTGCAGTCTCTTATCTCGAGAACTCGAAAGGAGCTATTCTCTCTACCCATCACTGCTATCAATCTTACGCCTGAATCCCCGGGGGCGTTTCTTTTCGTTCAATTTCCCTTTTTCTTCGTACCTTATAAGATATTTTTCTTAGCGATGGAATCAACGGGAAAATAATCGAACAAACATAAATGATTGAATATAAACGAAAATATTATTAAGCTTATTTTAAATTCAATTAATATTCATATACTTTTACTAGCTCCCCCGTCCACGCGTTACTGTGGTTCAATGATCACATATCGAATTGAGTAAAATACGTACACCATAAAATAAAATGGAGTTGAAAAATAAATTCAAAATTAAAAAGTGGTGCCATCTATGAGATATCTATAACGGTCGGTCCTACAGTCTTCTGTCAACAAACTAATTTAAAGCGCCATCTTTTTGAGAATGTTGAAACTTACGATTAATAACAATAATCAACATTGACAATAATGTAATTTGCAATTAAAAATATTGAGGTCATTAATCGAAATATAAGTTATCCTATCTCTCAAGTTGGCTCAAATTATACATAAATGCCACCTTTAATGAAAATCGGTTGAGTAGTTTCGGAGTTCATCGTGGACAAATATCATAACAGTGGATTTTTATATATTAAGATTAGTATTATGAAAATTTAAGTACTATTTAAATAATGGTAGAATTTTTGAAGCGGTTGTAATACAAATGTTAACGCGTTTTTATAGAAAAATATCGTAATCAGGTCATAGTATGGTGGTAGGGCTTATCTATTCCACCCCCACCTAGCTATTACCTTCAAATAAGTCGCCAAACACCTTCAGATATATTTCAATAGCCGGACCTGAAGAGCAAATGTTTTTTCACATTTAGCATGTCACCGTCTTAGGTCACTAAATCATGTGATTAAACTGTAAAAGTTATTGCAGCAAAGCAACTTCTTTGTGCAATGTTTGAAAGGCGTAGTAGTTAAATTGGTCGTTTAGATCCAGTAGTGTGAAAATCATTTGTTACACTGTTCTTATATGAAGGTAACATTGTAAAGCTGGAGGGTTTGTTTGTTTGGTTGAACGCGCTGATGTCAGGAACTACTGGTTCAATTTGAAAAATCGTTTATTTATCGAGGAAGGCTATTTTTTTTTTTTTTTGTTGTGTCCTCCTCCTCTTTTTTTTTTTTTTTTTTGGGTGGTGTTTTTTTGGGGGGCTTTTTTTTTTTTTTTTTTCTGGGCCCCCCCCCCCCCCCTTTATTATATATATATATATATATTATATATCATCACGCTAAGACCAATAGGAGCGGAGCACCAACGAAGAATGTTTCAAAATCGTTTTTTTTTTCTTTTTGAGAGCTTCCGCTGCGTGTTAGTGTTAGCCCTAAGTAACTATTCCACGTGGACGAAGTCGCGGGCAGAAGCTAGTTTAAAGCTATAAACAACAGTATTAGACCTGTATTTTTGTGAATAAAAAATACAGAAAGCCACGTGTATTAATTTATCAAGAGATAGCCGTTGAATTTTCACATGGGCACGTTAATTGCCTATGCTTGTAACCACGTTGTGTTGAGCCGCGGCGGAGTCACATGGGAAATAATTGTCAACACATCAGCTGGCGAAAGCGACAGCCGGTCCATTGATACACAGCTGTCAGTCATCCGTCGAGAAAGCGTACGACGTCCGCACAAATTTACTTGTCAAAACATTGTGAAGAAAGCAAGCGAGACAAAGATTATGCTTCAAACAGATGGTAAAGTTTTAAGGGCAAATTATGTTGCCTAAAACGGCGTATGTTATGAGACAACTTGGTTTGATATTGACTATTTAACGATGCATATGTTATAAATCAAGTGTTTAACTTAGATAGTATTCACAATGCCTGGGTAATATGAATAATCAGCCTTTGCTCGCAGGTTTTCCAAGTGTTAATGTAGATTTGGCCTATCTCTCTGGAACTGCTCAAAACAATACTTTGAAATTCTAATAGGCAACCTTTTTGTGTGGTGAAAAGTGGTGGGGGTAAGCACTGTGTCGGGTAGAACGTTGAAAAATCTGGTTCTCGTCCGATCACCGAAGTTATGTAACGTAGAGCGCGGTCAGTACTTGGATGTGATGTTGTCTGTTTGTTGTAATTTTTTTAGGTAAATGCTTCCCTGTAATACAAAATTTTCACTTCTATTCTTCTTATGTGTCTTTACGATTCATCCTATTTGTTTCTAGATAAAAGATATCCTATGTACTTTACATTTATAATATGTTTCTGTGTTAATTTGATTTTCTCATTACGGTTGTCATATTTTTTCGGTTGTTATGATTGCACCTACAATATTTTTTACTTTTGATCATAACACCTCTAGCTAGCTATTAGCTGGAAGAAAATGCCTTGTGGCATTAAAATCAGCTAAAAAAGTGTAACAGAGTAATCATTTATTTTGTAAATAGTAGAACTATGAATAGCTTGAATGTAACGTTCGAGTAAAACGACCAATAATTGTTTATTTTATGTCAAAGTACGCGTTTATAATACAAGGTTATAACCCTCGTCTAGTAATCGCATGGTTTTGTGGTAAATAAATTTTTAAATTACTTTAATATAACGTAAAAGAAACAAACACCCTTAAATTAGGTTAATATCCTAAGGCTGTTAGTTAACCTTTATTAGACATTAATTTATAATATAAACTATGTTAAATTTAATATGCACATGAGAATGCGTGTAAAGTGTATGTGACCTACTAAAAGAGATGTTACGAATGTAGGGTGCATGGGCTCCATTAAGTTAATGTCTGACATACTGCCACACGAACGCTGAGCCCGTGATGAGATGTCTGCCTTTATATGACCTCGATGGATCTTTGGCAAAGACGTCTCTACAGTGTGTTCGATTTTATACTGTTTATTGATACATATTTGGGGTTATTTTATACTTTCATTTTAGAAGTATTAGTAAGGAAGTTAAATCTAATTTGTTCTGATATATGACACTATTTGAGTTTTTGGCGGGATTTTGGTCTGTCATTTAGTGGGTTTTATATTTTATTCATAATCTTGGGTTATTCGACTCTATGTTCTATAAAATTGGTGGTGTTTTATGTAATACAGTTCGGTTATTGTGCATAAGTGAAGTGAATGGAAAATAATACCACGGACCATGAATTCTGAGTTGCCACAAAAACTCCCTGGTAAGTTCCAACAAGAGAGCCACCATCTTGTTGGAACATTGAAATTATTCACACGACATTTATTGTATAAAATATGTTCTAATCTCCATTGAAACAATACTGACACTGGCAAGTGCTTCTGCGGAGCTAAAACAAGAAAAAGAAGAAGACACTATTTAAGAGGAAAAGCGGGCGGCGTTTATTCCATACATAAGTATTCCTCAATTTTTTCTTGGCTTATGAAATTACATAAAATATTTTTATACATTATAATTTATATGTATTACAGTAATATTCCTATATGTTTATTTTTACAATAAATTAAATGTTATAAAATCTAGGATCCTTCTAAAAGTACTAAACTTGAATAATTAATTATATTGATATTTTTAGACATCTGATAAACGAATTATATGAATATAACACACAAAAAACCATACAGACACAGCCAAAGCTCTTCATAAATTGACTTTTGACGGAATTGACGGAGAAATTAGGGGATGCCAAACCATGATGTCGTCTATTATGTGTAGGTAAAATCAGCCATAACTGCAGTTGTCTCTCTCGCGTTCTATTTAATATTTCAGGAAAAGTGAGATGATAATAAGCTTCTGTTAATATTTATCCTTTAAATTTCCTGCAGACAGCGTTTCTTCTTAAGCAATCAGTATTAATGTAGATAATTAAAATGAGAGAAGCCTGCCTGGGCATCACGCGAAAAATATTGCGTTTATTGGATCGAGTTTTTTTTAGTTTTCCTTCTCAGACATTTGGTCCTAATTTAACACATATACAGTAAATATAAACAATATCTTCATTTAATATAAAGTTACTAAAGTTTTAACGAACTAAAAAAATATAAACTAACGAAATATGTAAAAAATATAGTTACAAAGTAGTGAATCTAGTAAAAGAAATGGCTAGCTTATTTTTGTATACAGCATTCTTAATTCTTGATCAATTACACAATTTCAATTTTAAGTGAAGATGCTCTGAATCCAATGTCATTATCTGCATGGATGAATTTAAAAAATCCGACATTCTACGGAACTACTGTTGTAGCTAACAATGTGAGCTTCAGAAATGATTTTTTTTTGTCATTCATTAAAAACTCCAGTTCATTAAATAAATCTTAGTATCTGGTCTTTGATTTGGCGCGTTGATAGAAGAGTGAGGTGGCTGGGTAAGATCGGTTTCATTCTGCTAAAGCGCTCGATTTCGCACAGCGCAATGACAATGATATCGCATACGAAACCGAACTGAGCCGACTATCTCGGTCTTCTTTCCGACATTCCATATCAAAAGCCGGGTACCTACTGTACAAAACGTGTGTAGAAGTGTGCAATACGATTTATTTTACTAAATATTTGTAAATCATCAGTAACGTTATTAGCTATTTCCTATATTTGAATGGAATTCTCACTTTCAATAATCATCACACTTACTTTCGTTTGAACCGTATCTGACTTCGCTGTAAAACAACGGGACAATGCAACGGTATAATATATGCACGCATGTTATTAAGCTTCATAGACGTTCCGAGACGTCTAATTTGATAGCGGTTTATTCGAAACGTTTCTGCTGTTTTTATGATTTCCCAATAATTGAGATTTCTTTGTTTTCCTTTTTTTAGGGACGAATATCAACCCTCTTGTATACTTTTATTATACAACTAGCCATGCCCGCGACTTCGCCTGAGTAGAACCTTATGTAAAAGACAGTGATTAATAAAGTCATCTGATTGTACTAAGTCCATTTACCTATCTACTTTTCTCTCGTACTTACGCCGCGTCGTCATTAAAATTACAATAACTTTTGATAGAGTGGACCGATTTTAATGAAACAAAGACTAAGTTGTTCTCGAAGATATGCTTTATGATTTTCTAAGTGTGGTTTTATTAACCCAATACTTTAGCAGTGATGCGTGTTCATACCAACAGACAGACAGATATTTCTAAAAATGATTGAAACGTTTTTTACATCTTATCTCTAGGAAGACACCTACAACATTTTTTTTCACGAAAATCGAAAAAGTACAGACACGTTAGATTTACATTCTTATTATATGTATAGAAGATAGCTGATACTTGCGATTTTGTCTGCGTTTATTGTCTTTAATTATCTTTACCTTATCTTACCTACTTTCATTCCTACTTAACTCGCACCGTTATTCAAATTACAATAACTTTTGATAGAGGAATCCGATTTAAATGAAGTAAGGACATAGTGATTGATGAGTCGCATCCAATAAACCGAAATATAAACTGATTCTTGTTCATTTGAATTCGGCTGAATCGCAGTCATAGTACAAGTTTTATAATACTAGTTATTGCTCGCGGCTTCGGTCGCGTTGATGTACTTTGATATATCCTTCGAGAATAGCACATTTTTCGGGATTAAACGTACTCTCTGACGTTTTCTGTACCCCTGACTATGTGTGTACAAAATGTCATGACAATCAATTGAGTTGCTAAGGTGTGAAGATATCATAGGAGTTAAACGAACCGATTAGTCACCTGATATTAAGTGATCACCACCGTCCATAGACACTTACAAAACCAGGCGAGTCGCAATTACGTTGCCAGCTTGTGTTTGGGGGAAGAGGATGGGAGGGGAGGGGTGTTTCCTCTCCAGAGGTAGGCGTTCGGCGAACGAAGTCTGAACGACACGCAACAATGCAAGCTCTGGTACTTCACGTCGATTTTCTGTGGGTCGGGTGGTAGTACCCCGGGCGAGCCGACCCATTCATGCTGAAACCAGTAATAGCTTCAGCCTGGCTCTACCGCCTACAGATAGCTTAACCAACAAACAAAATAAACATCAAATATATAATATTAGTAAGTTATTAAAATATTGGTTAACAGTGCATATTCTATTTCTCATGCAGTTATCACCCACTTCACTTTTTTACAGTAAAACGTTCATTTCCTTTAGAATTCCATATGCCCAACTTTGTATCACAGTTGTCGGTTAACTGCATCGCGCCATACTGTTTATAATCAATGAGTCTTTTTTATCATTACTGTAATGAATTCGACCAAGTTCCGCCGGCGTCTTAGCGATAAATCGTTAGAATAACTTTCATACCCATTGAAGGCTTCGAATATCAGCCACAGCGGGAGAATTAATTATGGGCAAACATGTATACCTAATCGCCACAGATTTTAGTGTAAAATGAAATCAAATCTTTGTAGGTGGTAGAGCCACGCTGAAGCTGTTACTGGTTTCAGCATGAATGGATCGGCTCACCCGGGGTAGTACCACCCTCTCATAGAAAACCGACATGAAATAACAGTGCTTGCATTGTTGGGTTTCGTTCGGTCAGTAACAGCGACGGAGGCCCACCTCCCCTATCTCCCCTTCCTCCCAAACACAGGCTAGCAACGCACTTGCGACTCCTCTGGTGTTGTTAGTGTCCATGGACTGCGGTGATCACTTAACATCAGGTGAACCGCTAGTTCGTTTGCCACTTATGACATTAAAAAAAATTGAAATCTATAATTAAAATAATAGAGGTGTACCGTTGTTCGCGCATCACATAAAAAAAAAATGTGTGCGTGTACTAGTGTACACACGTAAGAAGTGAAACTTGTTTAAGGCCTTATTTTTCGCAAAATGATCTATATGCAACTTTCCAGAAATTGGTTCAAAAAAAAAAACCCCTTTCTTTCTTTATGCGCAAACAATTTCATTCATATATTAAAAATTAAAGTGGAATTAGATAAAGTTTAAACAAAAGATTTTATTTCATAAGATGAATACAAAAAAAAAAGATGGCGCGTAACGGAAAAATGTGACGGTAAATTTTTTCCAACGCCGATAAAGAAGTTTCACTTCAATTAGTGGCTAGATTTTGATCAATGTTTTTTTTAATTTTACCTCATAGATACTTTGTCCTTATTAAAAAATATATCACGATATTTAGTATACATTTATTATAATTAAAAAAAAACAACGGTTTTTATAAGCACTACGCATTGAGTGGAGAAATTAACAGATAACATTCTTTATAAAAAATATATAAGTAAAGTAGATTTTGGCTATTGTTAACATATTAAAAAATGTAGACGAAGCCGTGGGTAAGTGCTAGATTAAAACAAACAGAGAGTGACCCCAAATCTATAGATACTGAGATATGTTAATAATGTAATACGAATAAAAAGCCAATAGTATCAAAATAACTTACATTAATAACGAAGAGAATTCCTTGATAAAGAGTCCAGTTTTAAAACAAGAATTTAATTGTTTGAATGTACGTGGAGAAGTGTCACTGTAATCGTTTCACAGACTCTCTACCAATAAAACTCGTATTGACAGATGGATCTTAACGAAACATTAAAATCGGGCCACGAAACACGAGGATTGCTTAATAATATTAAATTTTATATACAAATACAACTCGAGGATATAATATTGCAATTTTAATGTATTTTAATATGTATCGCTTTTTATTGATCTTTCTGAAATATTAAGTATTCTTATGAATCGGCGGCACACAAATTAGATGGGAAGTGATATCGAGTGTTAACAAAAAGTGACAAAATGGCCCCTTCGCGAAATGTATTCACATATTTTTTGCTGAACGCTTGTATATACATATATGTAGCCGGGAACATATTGATAAGTCATATATTTTTGTATACCATGGTTTATGTACCGTGAGAAAATATCCAAATTATCAAATCAATATATGAATATGAACAAATATATATATACATAGTTTCTATATTATAAGAGATATGTTTATTTATCACCTTTGCTTATTGTTTATAGTCCAAAAGAAACTCAGACACACTCATTTTATTTAAATTCACATTATTATAAATGTGGGTAAATTGTAATGGAGCTGGAATGCTGGGGGCGTAGCCAAGTTACTTAACTACAATCGCTAACACCAGTAGAAAACGGAAAAAATGTATGGAGATGACATATCTGAAAGCTATATCACGTGATCAAAATAAATACAACAGAAAAATTTGGATTACTTAGTAATCTAAATTGTAGATATCTTATTTCTAGCGATTGTCAAAAATGCAACTTAGTTAGAAAATGTATGACACTTATCTATCGGCGTAAGAGAATCGCTCGCGTTCCATTCCATTTTTTCAATAGATTGATTGTTTGTAAACTTGGTTAGCATTTTTCTGTTTTATTTGTTTTGATCACGTGATGTAGCGTTCAGATATGTCATCTCCATACATTTTTCCGTTTTCTACTGGTGTTAGCGATTGTAGATAAGTAATTTGGCTAGGCCCCCTGGTTACATAACTTCTGTTGAGAGAATTTAAACTACTTAAAACATTGACATGTAAAAATCCAAGACACACAGTCTTGAATAAAAGTAGCGCTCGAAACCGACCGCAAAAACTCCCCAATATACACACGTGGTTATACTTATACGATAAACTTATGATTTTGCAAATTCAACCTTACCTGAATGATTTAAAGTTGTTTTTACAAAGACGCAAGCGACGTGAGACTATTTGAAATTACTGCATAATCCAACATATTGTATGCCGGTTTTGAGACGTTAAGTGTGCATCTTGGGTTTTTGTACGAGTATATCAATGACTTTAAACTATTTTTGTATATTAATAATCTCAATAATTTCTCTAAATACATCTTAATATGTATATTTTAATTTACTATATAAATGTATATATAACGTTACATGCATATATATTATTATTTTTATATATCGATATACACGGCGACATACTTAGATCAGCACACTTTATTTTACATATAAAGTTGTGATTTATTGTAAATGGATCCTAATATAGTGTTAAATAGACAGGACTTAGATTTAAATATGTTTCAACTAAATATTTATCATTAAATATAAATGTTTAAGAAACAATAGATTATCATGTTAACCTCTTATGAATGTTTAATTTCGTGGCCCGAACATTAAGCATCCATGAGTCTTGTTACAAAATAAGGGAAATGGTTTTATTAATGTACGTCGTAAAATAGTACATTTCACTTTGTAGGAATAAGAACTTTGTACTTTCACATTTACAATCACCTGACGATATATGACCGTAATTTGAAAAGATACATTTGTTTTTGTAAGTCAATTTTATTGCAGTAGAATCATACGGATACAATTTACCTTAAAACCGGACTGATCTACGGCTCTATCAGAAATAACAAATATTGCTTCTTGAATATTTATTAAAAGTAGATACTCAAGTTATTTGAAAGTAATGAATATATCTTCTATATATTAAAAAAATATAACTAACATATCAACATAACATAGCATATCATGACATAACATATCAACGTATCTAAGATAACTAACATATCAACATAGCCCAAAGTTCCAGGGCTAGGGCCATGAATATTCACATACGGCTTCGTTTTACATTGTAGATAATAGAAATTATTAAAAGAAATTCAATCCCTAAGCTGGTGTATATAGGGGATGAAGGTGTATATAAAAATCCGTCACAAATAACTTACTGCAGTGATTTAGGTAATTATAATCTTATATACATATATGAGTATAGGTGTAAAATAAAGATTCAACAAGAATTACTACATAGAAAATACATGCGAAGCCTCGGGAAATTGTTAGTCATTTATAAGACTACGCTTGGAAGCTATACTTCTTTTGGCGCATTAGGGAAATGTGGCGAGAATGAATTTTTACGATGCGTTTGCACACCGACACCTAAAAATGACACCATGAAGTTGGTTAGTAATTGTCTGTCAAATTTTCGTGAGAACTGATAACTATTTTCAGGGTAGTTATTCAAATATATATATGAATCTATAACACGTGTTTTATATTATTGGAGATTTAAAAAAAATCATATATAAATATAAATATACATACGTGTTTGTGATATTAAATTATGTATAGTGGTGAATGATAATTTATCGAGTGTATTCATAATAAAACTGATATTTTTATATTGTATTTTTTTTTATTGGGTTCATAGTTTTAAAGTTTTCTGTCGGTATATATGTTTTTTATTTGTTTACATAATAAATTATTATTATTTGATAAACGCTTTATTCTACTTCTTTTTGCTGTCTTACTTGATTCTATGTACAGATATAGAGAAAATTAATTTTAAATCCTTTTAATTTTTTTTATAAATTAATTTTTTTTTTTTTTTCCCTTTTTTCCTTTTTTTTTCTCCTTCCTTTTTTCTTTTTTTCTTTTTTTTTTTTTTATAACTTCTTACGTGCGTACATAAGTTACACCCAAATGTCTTTTTTTGTAATGATTTTTTATTTTAAGCACAAAAAGCAGAATGCATAGCGAAACTAAATTTATATAATCATTTCATTAAAACCGCAGGCTTCGCAGTAAAAGTTTGATTGTTTTAATAAACTTTTCTCATTATGATTGTTCCTTTGGGAATGTTCCAAGTTTTTCCTGATAACGACATTTATTAAGGCATTCATTCGCCATTCCAATTTCATTTTAGCGAATTTATTTGTGATGCTGGTATTTAATTAAGTATATTTTATTTTACTAACTAGTACTCACGGCTTTGTCCTTCTGAGGTTTTGTTGCTTCATGAATACTACGTATTTTACGTAGATTTTATGTCGGCTGTTTGTTTTTTTAATTGTAATTTTCTACCAATTCACCCTTAAGCTAACCTTTTTTACGGTTTTAAACTATCTACATGAAATATAATAATTACTGCATAGCTTGTATGAACTTAATACTAGAAAAATCTTTCATGTCCCAGTAATAATTTATATAGACGAGGAAAACGCACAAAGTGAATATCGAATTTATAAAATACTAGCCTCTGCACGCGATTTCGTTCGTGTGGAATACCTACTTTGGGCGAACGCTAACACGCAGCAGAAGCTCTCAGGAGGAGAAAAAATTTTGAAGCATTCTTAATTGGTGTTCCGCTCCTATTGTTCTTAGCGTGATGATATATACTCTATAACCTTCCTCGATAAATGAGCTATATAATACTGAAAGAATTTTTCAAATCGGACTAGAAGTTTCTGAGATTACCCCCTACAACGTCACAAACTCACAAACTTTACCTCTGTATAATATTAGTATAGATGTGAAATATAAAATTTATACAATAAAGATCCCTTTTTTCATAGCGCCGTACAAAGAGCAAGAAGCTTATACATTTAAAGATAATTGTTGTTTATGAAAACCATGTTAGTTTTGTAGCTAGAAAATTTCTATATTTAATGTGATAATTAATTTGTAGATTTTCTGTTCACAAAAATGTATATTATACAGATTTGTTTTAATTAAATAAGTCTAATTAGGCTTTCTCTTGAATAAACTTTCTCGTCGCATCGACGAAAGACCATAACTGAAAGTGCGAGCCTATTTCATTCTATTCTATACTCCGCTTTATGGGCATACACTATCCACACTAGATCAACAACAAATCGAGGTAACACTAACGGTAGTTGAACCCGCGATCACTCGTTTTAAACCACAAACCTTAACTGTTAAACCACTGTGCCGGTAGCTAAATCTCGGCATATTATTGTGAGCTTATTCAAATTTCGTTCAACGTTTTGATTAAATGGCGCACCAGTTACATGATCGCTTGTTATATTTTTTATTATTAAATGATTTTAGACTCATTGATGTGAAACATCTGTAGCGGCGGGTCAGTGCGGCTGTTGGCGTGGCGACGCGTCGCCACAACATGCGTCGCCACGCTATATTATTTTGATTCTTTGTATCTAATGAATATAAATGTTTATAAAGTAAGCGATCAACTTTTCTTGACAAATTCTCTATATATTATTTTTGATTATGCTATATTTATTTCCTGTCTTAAACTATCCTTTTATGCATATAACCTGTACAAAATAATTATGATGTTTGACTTCTGCCTGGCGTCCCGCGATTACTCACAATTTTTTTTCTTCATTACAGTACATAAGTAATTCAAACAAATCAGCAGATCAAGCTATCGTACTCCTAAATAATATTGTAACTTTGTGTGTTATGCTTTCACGACTTAACTACGAAACCGATCATGAAATTTAGCATACACTTTGTCAGAGTTAAACAAAAGGACATAAAGTATTTTTTAATCTAGAAGATTGTAGGTGGTAGAGCCACGCTGAAACTATTACTGGTTTCAGCATAAATGGGTCGGCTCGCCTGGGGTAGTACCACCCTCTCACAGAAAACCGACGTGAAGTAACAGTGCTTGCATTGTTGCGTTTCGTTCGGTCAGTGAGAGCGCCGGAGACCCCCCTCCCCTCCTCTTCCACTTTCCTCTTCCCTTCCCCCCCCCTCCCTACACAGGCTGGCAACGCACTTGCGACTCCCCTGGTGTTGCAAGTGTCTATGGACGGTGGTGATCACTTACATCAGGTGACCCACCTGTTCGTTTGCCTCCTATGATATAAAAAAAAAAAATACTGTTACCTAGGGGTACATAGGAAGCCGCTAGCAAAACCTAGTTATAAATATTCGTATTTCACGAGTTGTTAAGTATGTTTAATCAATCAGTTAAACTAACTATATATCATCATCATTACCTATTATAACATACAGTCCACTGCAACGTCTGTCTGTCTTTTCACGATAATCTCAAAAACTACTGCTCGGATTTTCATACGGTTTCCACCAATAGAGAAAAAAATTCATGAGGAAGGTTTAGGTATATAATTTGTCAAGGTTTTTTCTATCAGGGTTGGACAACGTCCGCCAGGCCCGCTTGTTTTGTATAAATATGCGTATATATGTATTTGTTTTGTATAAATATGCGTATAAATGTATTTGTTTTGTATAAATATGCGTATATATGTATTTGTTTTGTATAAATATGCGTATATATGTATTTGTTTTGTATAAATATGCGTATATATGTATTTGTTTTGTATAAATATGCGTATATATGTATTTGTTTTGTATAAATATGCGTATATATGTATTTGTCTCATTGGATAATTGGTTGCCACTTACTAAAAAAAAGAAAAAAATGTTTATGACTGAATCTACATGGAATGTAAAGAGTTGTAAAGTGCAGTGTCGTGTGTATTATGATATGAGAATAATGGTGTCAGTGTATTGGACAAGCAATATCGATTCGAGGACCCGTTATCGGAAGCGATTTTCATCTATAAACTTTTAGTAGAATCGAATAAATTTCCTTTTAGTTTTTTGTTGTACTATGTATCGATATATTGTTTATTATTTTTGTGATTATTAATCTTTTATTGTTGCTTTATGATTTAATTCTTTAAAAGGAATCCTTTGTAAAATTATCTGTGATTAGAATTTCGATATATCTCTCTTTCTCAAAATATGTGACCCAAACCTATATTGTGTTAACAAACTGAGGCCTATCTGAGTATTCACGCTAGAATTTTGATGTAAGTTATTTGTTACCAGAGCTGAAATATCTATTAACGTGGCGTTTGTTCTATGTTCTAGTGATGTTATTTAATTCGTATTGCCATTAGGTACTCCATTAACAAATGTTCAGAAAAAGGTTATTCCAATATTGAACACATCAAATTTCTTACATATGCAGAAAAAAAATTGTCAACACAATTTTGGAATTGTGTCAAAGTTATAAAATAATCTCCGTGACTAAAATTACAATTCCTTATGATTGCATTGAAATCGTAAATATTTATGAGCGCTGAGCTTTCCAAGCCGTTATCGGTCGTGCTGTTTTAATAGCAACGTTATCAAAACTGGGCCAGCGTGCGCGTATACGGAGGATGTTTTTGTTGCAATATAACTAACTCCTTATTACGGCAAATGAATTATAATTACAGAACAGTTGTAAACTCTCTTAGGGACTAGAAATAAATATAGAAAATGAAAATAGAAATAAATAAAGATGTGGGATACATATTAGCTTCTGCGTTTGTTACTGAATGAACGGTGCTGATTATTTAACGGAATCGTACTCGGTATTATTATGTCGTGGTGGTCTACTGGTTTGATCGGTGGTATATCATTCCAATGTCTGCAGGTTCAAACCTCGGCATGTACCAACAGATTTTTCGGAATTCACGTACATTAGCTAATTTCAATTGGTAATACTTTCGACCGACGGTGAAGGAAAACATCGTAAAGAAGCCTGAACCTGAGAAACTTCTTCATGTAGTTCTATCGTTTGTGGGAGAACATAGAACCATACATTTTTTAGAGTTTGAAGTCACCAATACGTCGTGGGTTGACGTGGTGATTATGCCTATACCTTCATTCAGGAAGAGGCGATAATGCATAGGTATAAAGATGATTATTATGTAATCTTATACTTACATATTCGGAGACTGATTTGTAGTTACAAAACGACATAACGGTAAAAAAATAATTTAATTTTTAGTTAGAGAAACTGATAAAGAAATAATGAAATTAAAATGGTTAAAGTCTAAAAGATTATTTAAGCTAAATAGAGGAGAGGTCAAAAGTATCTTTCAGGTGCTTAATATTATTTACTATAATATGTACATATTAATATAATAAGTATATATTTACACTTCATCTATTTCTTGAGCGCATTACTTTTTATCTCAATTTTTTTACTTGTTCCGCACGATTTTTACGCTGTATATGTAATACGCTTACATTAATGCAGTAATTAATTTTTATTTATATGTATTTTTCGACATTCACCGTAAAGTTTACCGTACGATAATGTCGACGTAAGCCGCAAATCAAGAATAAGGCTGTCGCACGGTCGTTTGTTCTTTTGGCACTCGTAGCGATAATGAACAGATACTTGATGATTTACGATCATATTCCAACAACTCACTTGTAACTGAAGCGTTTAAACCGTCGGGTGGTCGATGTGATTTAATACTTCGTGGCTTTCGAAGATAAGTTGTTACAAATGCTTTCTCATTTATCATATTGTTGTTAGGGATTGAGAATTTATTCCACGCATGCATATCTGTTAGACAGACATCGGAGTTGTGAAAATTCTCCTTCGTAACACGGTTTTAAATTTATCGTTATACCTAAAAATAAATAAATATGAAGCAGCATAAAATATATTCTTCGATGTTGATTTTTTCATATAATTTTCTGTCTTTTACTTATATTTGATTTTTATATTAAATTCTTAGTTCAGTAAAGATATTTTCAAACATTTTCTAAAACATGTGAGGTATATTTTCACGCTGCAATGAATTTGTCGGACTGTGGGATATTTAAATTGAATTCTATTAGTTATTATTAGGTTCACTTGTTTTATTTATTTATTTTTTCAATTTTATCTAAGTAATGAATAACACGCGGTATTTTGTATGGTAATTGTGATTCTTTTTAGGACTATAGCGTGGTGTTAAATAACGTTTTACCTTTATTTAAATAGGTAATAAAAAACAAAAATATTTATTTCAAATTTAAAATCATATTTATATAGATAAATATTATACGTTATGTTTGTATTTAAGTAAAAACAACGTTGAGGTGCACAGTCCATATTATTTATAAGAAAAAGGACTAGTCCCTACTTGTTCAACTCTTTATAAATTACTATAAATTATTCCGACGAATGACAAATTGCTCGCTTACATTTTCTATCATGGAGCTAGTTGCTAACTTTGTTACGAGTTCAGAAATGTATTTGTACTTTCAAAAGGCACGTACACATATTTGGAAGTACGATGTCTCTTCTGTCTAACATTAATAAAAGTAGTTAGTGCCTGTCTACTTCGTTGGGTATATATTTTTTTAGTATATATTTCTAAAAATATTGTACGCCCTTTTTCAGATCTTAGGGTACCTCTAAGACAAATTTAATTATGACCGCGTCTATTTAACGTATTTGTTAAGAGTAAAGCTATCATAGAAATTACTAAATATTGACTTAAAAGTAGCATATTCACGGCTATTCCGAGATTATTATTTTTTATACTTTTTTCAGCGTGTGACAACGATCTCACCTAGTGCTAAATGATGACGTGGTCTAGTATGATAGACATGCTAAGCCTAGAGATACTGGCTCTCAAATGCAGCTGCCGGAACACATCTATAGGAATTTGGCGACAGATTTTTAATTTGCGGGTGGTAGCTAGCTGGGCGGGCCTAGAGATAGCCCTAACACTGTGCTATGGATTTATTATGATGTTTCTCTTCTAGATCTTGAAGATTCATTAGATCTTAAAAATAAGTTAGAGTGAATCTAAGCCTCTACAATCTGAATATCTCCCTACAAAATCCGCCTAATTTGAAATACTTCATAAGTCGAAAACTCTATAACTCGATTTTTTTTGCATTTCCCTTGACCTTCGACTTACAGAAGAACTACCGTGTAATATTAATATAGCTTTATTTAAAGGAACTCTATTATTTTCCAGGTGTGGTTGTGATGACATGGTGGTGGGCGGTGGCGCTGCTCGCGCTGTCTGCGCCCGCCCGCCCCGCACCCAGGGCGGGCAACGGTGAGCAAGTTTACAGTAAGCATCACTTTGCACTATTTCATACAGTCACCACTGATAACATAGCAGTGATTAATGCCGCGTTACGCTTATCAGTGGATGGTCTGGACTCTGTTCACCGACATTGTCGCGTAAGTGACTTATGTTTACTTACTCTTGTGAACTCATTGATTTCTTTAATCTAATATTATTAGTCAAGTAATTTTAATTCAAAATATTAGTTAAACTTTAACGAAAGGTTCAATGGAAATTCTCGAAAAAAAAAACGAAAATACACTTAAAAATAAATCATTGAGTTATATTACTTGACTAGTGAGACAATAAATATTTAATATACTTTCGTGTATAATTTCTACAATTTAAACAAGACCTCTTAAGCATTATTAAAAAGAACAGAGTGTAATAAAAAAATTGATTAATATGCAAAATTCTAACATTATTAAAATATGACTATAATATGTAATTATTAAAAACATATATGAGCTAAAAATTAATATTTACATAATTGAAGCCATCATAAACTACAGAGTAACCTTAAGTATTAGTATTAATCAATTACCAATAGTATAATAAATGATTTGGTTTATAAGAAATATATGATGTATATTCGAAATTGTATACGAAAATCTTCATCTATATCAATAGTCTATCGCACGATTCAGTAACCTATTTCCAGGGTCTGTTAGTTGCATGTTAAGTTATACTCTTTTACTTGAAGGTAAATGGATCCTTTACGCTGTACACAAAATAAATCCTTTTATTTCTATATTCTCTTGTGACGTGTAATGAAGTTGGCTTGTCTTATAACCATCTATATTGTTGGGTTACAATATTCATATAAGTACTCTGTACAAACTTATAATTTTGTTATCACATCTTTACACAGAAGTATACTTTAGTGTATTACTATTTCAAATTATAAGCAAAAAATGTAGGTTAATTTTCACCAACATTTTCACTATGATACATACATACAGGTACGCATATGGTAAAAGGGTTTTTATTTTTTCCCTTATATTCGAACTGGGTTAGTTTAGATTAGCCTAGTTGTCAGACACGAAATACACCTTCGAATTCGTGAGGCTCACATGCCGGTACACATGTTCGTCGCAGGAATTCTTATACGTATGAATAGCTAGCTTAGTTTATCTTAGATGGATTCGCGAAGTTGCATGCGAGACAACAGCCCAATCCGAGATTCGGACACTCTGGCCAATTTGAGTTTGTTGCCAAGCAGCCAAGTGCCTTAAGCGCTCGCCTTAGTCCGGTGAAGCTGTGAAGGCCAGTCAGGCCAATAGCGTAGTCAGAACGAAAAAAAAAGTAAATAAAATGTTACGGCTTAGTTGATGGCTTATTCGAACACCGCATCGACGAGATCGAGATCGAAGGAAAATATTGTGATGAAACCATAACATGGTGATAGAGCTTTTTCTAAGTCCGTCTGGTTAACTACCACCGTCAAGTTGAAAATCTATCGCGAAGCAGCTGTTGGTGTATTCCAGCTGCTACACTTGAGAGCCAGTCCCCTCTAGGTTTAGTCTGTTTACCATCTTAGATCATATCGTCATTTAACATCTGACGTCACAAAAAGTATAAAAGAAGTATAAAATAAGTACTAATAAATAGGAGTAGTATAGCGTGAATATTAAAGAATAATAAATTTATCTCGTCCTAAAATGTCTTAGAACTCTACACATTTGTAATGTACTTTTATTATATTTACCATCTTAGACCACATCACCATTTAACATCAGATGAGGTCGTAGTCGAACGCTAAATCTAATAAAGTATAAAAAATACTAATGAACTGAAGTAGTACAGCATAAATATTAATGAATATTCAATTTATCTCGTCTTAACATCTTTTAGAACTCTACACAGTTGTAATCCGAATGTAAATAAATAAAATAAACTTTGATATTTATATGGTTTAGATGACAGATAATAAAGAACGCGCAATTAGTATTCGATTTCTACGAACGATATCACAATATTTATCAACAAATACATCGAGATATTCAAAGGAACGCGAGAAATAATTGCATAACAAATTGTAGTCAAACTATGAATGAGAATAAATAATACGTTATTACAAAGGTTTCAATGTAATATATTTGTAGCTTAGTGGTATGCGACACGGTTCTCTGTTATCTGTTTGGCGTGAGCATTATCGCGGATTTAATCGTAAATCCCGGGATTACGTCCGGCCGTGTTTGTGTAAGCGAAATTAAAACCGCGTGCGTATACCTTTATTTTATAGCTAACTTGTGTCAGCGGTTTGGCTCGCGTGAAAATAATTTGTAAAGTTTTTTAATGTCATACATATTTCCTTTCTTTCGGCTTCAATTAATTATTTTTTTCGTATTTTCTTTTGGGTGTAGTTCACCCCGTTATACGCGGTCAATGCACCCTGCTTTCACCGCATCATATAAACGATTGTCAACAATGATATTATAACTAAAAAGCTATAAATATGTCAAAAGCGTTTCGATAGTGCCTTGTTAAAACTTGTGTAACTACCTTTTTTTTGACGGCTGCCCCGTCAATCCGCCCGTATCTAAGCAACATATAACTATTTCTTTTTCACCACCGATATTGGGAATATGCCATCTTACTTATATATTTTATCTAAGATAGTGTGGCGTTACATTATTACTTTGCGTATGTGTGTTATCGTGCCATTTGTTTTGTCAAAATATCATTTAGGTAACTTATCTACAGCTTTTCAGTTGTCATATCATTGATTGCAAAAGTAAAATGAAACGAAACACAGCATACTTTTATGATAGTGTATTGATTAACAGATACAATTTACACTCTCTTGATTTAAAACATTGACGATATAATATTAACTTATCATAAATCAACAACCCAAGACAATGGCCTAGCGCGTCCCCGCTCCGTAGGGAAGTCCTCCCCAAACAGCGTCAGTAGTGACGCCGTTATTTCCGTTCACAAATCGATATCATTACATCACAAATCGATCATTACATTCGGCCATCCGACAACGTGCGGTCTCCGTACGCACATCAACAATATCTGTTTTAGGTTACTTGTTTATATAGGGGTAAGTTTTTAGATATTGCGATATGTACAAAGAAGTATTAATTCAATCATTACATTCGGCTGTTGTTTGATTTTAGATTGAATCTTTTTTTATCATCAATATGCTAGTCTTCACGTTCCGATGATGTACTGCTTTCATCCGACAAATATGTATTATCCTTATCTAAAAGTTCAACATTTATCCAAGGTCGGATCCTGTCTGAAGCGACGGTGCTTTGATATTTTTTTTAAGTTAAACCCAGGAATATCGCCTATTTTATATCTATCATTTCCTAATGCTTCTATAATTTTAAACGGACCTATAAACTTAGATAAAAGCTTAGTGCTATTGCCCTTATTATAGAAATTACATCTTTTTATTTTGATTAAGTCACCTTTTTTGTAGATAGGAGCTTCTGCTCTACCGAGATCGTAATTCTTCTTTTGTTTTTCTTGGTTAATCTTTATGTTATTACTGACTTCTCTCTTACAGTTTGTAATGTTTTAGGCACGATATCTGGACCTACATCCATCTTATTAGAGAGGCTATCTTTCAATCTAACACCAAACAAAGCTTCTGTAGCTGTCTTTTGAGGGGAGGAATTTACCGAATTGTTAATACCCCATTGGATTTTACCTATATTTATGTCCCAGTCGCGTTCGTCACTGCCGTCATTATGTTTAGCAAGAGCATTTAAAATGGTTTGATTGTAGCGTTCGACTTGACCGTTCGCTCTGGGACATGCGACTGCATTAAGTACATGTTTTATTCCATAACTGTCGCAAAAGTTCTTGAAAGTCAGTGATGTGAAAGAAGTACCACGATCAGATATTATTCGAGACGGTAAACCAAAATCATAAAATATACTTTCAAGGACTTTAATCGTAGTCTTTGTTTTTGTATTCTTTACTGATCTCACAAATAAATACTTGGTAAATCCGTCGACAATAGTTAGGACATATGTATTGCCGTTTTTACTTTTAACAAACGGACCAAGATGATCTATATGGATTGTATGAAAAGGAATGCTTATTTTTTCTATCGGATACAATTGTTATGTAACATAAGAAAACAAAAAGGAAATGATTAATTTCACATAACTAATGATTATTGTAATTATAAGATAAAATCGCAATCTTATTATTATATTACAGTTTACATAGTAATTTTATATTACTATAATTGTAGGTACATCTATATGTAAAAGAGGAATTAACAATGTTAAGGTTAAAATCATGTTAGTCGATGGTGTCTGAATGGTAAATTAATATTGTAGTATTTTGTACCTGTATATGACTATGTATTATATATTCACATTTTTACACACTTTACATGGTCCAGAATCATTTCAAATTTATTATTTATAAATGATAGTAGTTCATCCTAAACTTTTATTAAGATGTATACACAAACATTGAAACATACTGATGAATGATACAGTTATTCTAGTTCAGGTTTGTATATATTTAAATATAATTATATTTTATGACATATTGGTATACATACACACATTTCATATATGAATAATAAAATAGAAGATAAAAGTAACATAAAATACATATTAAAGTATAAAACTTCTACAGTTTTACTCTATTGCCTGTAATGTTTCCAAATAAACAAATATATCAATATAACTCATGAAATTTGATAGATGATGATTATATAAATAGGAATTCTTATAATTATGGAATGCAAGTTGCATTTTGACTCGAAGTTTCATAGTATTTTTAAACATAACCGGTTACAGTATTTTTGCTTATATTGTATTTACATGATAATTAGGAAAGGAAACAAAATCACACGGTGAGGGTTAAATTGTATAGCACTGTAGTAGTAGTAATAGTAGGCAATAGATAAAAACTACAAACTGAATTAGTTCTTCATACTGATTAAGCTAATGTGTATTTTATATGAATATATATTTTACTTAATTGTCATTATATTAAAATGAAACTAGTCGCTTCTATGCACATTTTATAAATTGTATACAGACTTATTCGATTTGATTTGCTACATTGCTCATACATACCTTTCCTTTGGGTAGATGCCACTTCTGAAGTAAAATGAAACGAAACACAGCATACTTTTATGATAGTGTATTGATTAACAGATACAATTTACACTCTCTTGATTTAAAACATTGACGATATAATATTAACTTATCATAAATCAACAACCCAAGACAATGGCCTAGCGCGTCCCCGCTCCGTAGGGAAGTCCTCCCCAAACAGCGTCAGTAGTGACGCCGTTATTTCCGTTCACAAATCGATATCATTACATCACAAATCGATAATTACACTAATAAGTATAATATCCGTGTTAATCATTCTTTAGAAGACTGTTCAGTCTTTTCTTAAAGAATCCCATACTATACACATTTATTTAAATCGTTACTATAACCTATTAAGTAATTTTGCATAGGCCAAGATTTCCCACCTTTATCCCTGGGTTCAGCTATTGGATTTAACGAAGCCTGCGTACTACTTTTTGAAAGGAAAATAAAATTATGTGACTTAAATATTATTAATAAAATCATGTAGAGGTATGGAATGGATACCGCTATAAACATAAAAGTATTGTAAAATAAACGGTATAATAAGTTTTCAAAAGGCATTCAAGAACATCTGCAAGCAACGAGCTCGCCCTCCACAAATCAGATCATGTACGCATGACCGATTTCGCTTTACGATGCCATTACGAAAATCTGACCCACTTTGAGAAACCTCGTTGTAAGCAGTCCACGATTTTAAAAATGTCCAGCTTTTTTATGATTTCCTTGTCAATTATAGTTAATCGAGATAGAAGGAAAGTTTGGGAAACCATTTTGTTTATACCAAAATTAAATTCTCCTTGAAGTTTCAAAAAAGCTTGATGGAACCAAAGTCTGTTTATTAAAAAAACACGAACTACCTATTATCGTCCAATACAGACAAAAAGCAAATTGATATCTAAGAAATTAATTAAACGACTAATTCTTGAGCAACAAAGATTAGGCCATTTATAATTATATTTTTGTCAATAGATTTGACGCATTCACATTATCATAACTTTATGTTGCAACGTTTTTTTATCTTTTCTCTCTTATTACTTTACATTTTTTTGGTTAATTAGTTATATAATAGCATAGCAATAGATATGTATTTTAAGTTTATGTCCACGACTTGGGTACAAAAAAAGTGATGCTTATTTGTATTTTAGCTAGAAATTTGAAGCCTGGCTGAAATTCAGCGCCATTTTCCAAAACGGCAATACGCTGAGGCCAGGCCTCACTGTTATAGTATTACTTTTTTATGTTCAAGTGTTTTTTGTACAATTTATTTATCTATGGCAATAAATATATATCTTTCTTTCTATTATTTAGTAATACAAAAAATAGATAAAACAACATTTTCTTTAATATAAACAAAATAATTTCTTTACAATAATGTAAAAACCGTAAATAAATGAATTTTATTCTATAAAACGATATTTTATTTTGTGTTCGCTTACGAAATTTATTGATAATTAATAAAGCTTACTAGATTAAATAATTATGACAGTCAAAAATATTTTATTCAATTTAAGCCTTGACAACGCCTTTATGAACGTGAAACTTATCATCGGTTCAGTAAATAACCCGGTCATCGAAAAGAACCGGCAAGGAATTAATCTACCTTTTTATCGTATCTACATTTTTTTTATATCATAGGAGGGAAACGAACAGGTGGGTCACCTGATGTTAAGTGATCACCACCGTCCATAGACACTTGCAACACCAGCAGAGTCGCAAGTGCGTTGCCAGCCTGTATTAGGGAGGGGAGGAAGGGAAGGGGAAGGGGAAAGTGGAAGGGGAGGGGAGGAGAATTTCCGGCGCTCTTATTGACCGAACGAAACGCAACAATGCAGGCATTGTTACTTCGCGTCGGTTTTCTGTGAGAGGGTGGCACTACCCCGGTCGAGCCGACCCATTCATACTGAAACCAGTAGTAGCTTCAGCGTGGCTCTACCACCTACAAAAAATATACAAAATATCTACATATTTTTATAAAAGGGCATTAAATTTAATATCCTGTTACAAACATATTTACAAACTTTACTATTTTATACTAGTCACGTAGATCATGAAAATAGATGCCCTTCTTCTATAAACATAATCGACGACACCACAATTATTCAAGTAGCTTAGGTTTTCGATAAATAGCAGGGCATTATTGGTATTTACTTATTTACTCACTCTTTACTCCCCGATTTTGGGTAAATGGAGTTCGAAGTCGAGTCAAGTAAATAATCACTTACTTCGCTGTCTCAACAGCTCAAAGTGAGTTATTGTTTCCGAAGATAAGAACCGAGAGACCAATATGGCTTTTCTATGGTCAGCGATAGAAAGCTCGTACCTTTATATCGTACATCTATATACTAATTCTACTGACCCAGTGAGTTTAGACCAGCTGGGTCATTTAACACGTTTTTTGCCAAGCCATTTTTGCTTGATATATTTTTCAGGCCATTTAATATTTTCACATAAATTTGATGTAGTATCATTCAATGTTACACTATAACATCATACATAACATGACATAAACAATTCTTTCTTTTTCAGTACTTATCAAACCGTGTACTACCGGTGGTACAGAACATGTTAGCCTCTGGATTATCCAAAACTATAAAGGCTTAAACTCCATAAAAACGAACAAAAATCTCATGAGACACAGGTCAACAGACTCTTGGCAGTATACACAAAAAAAATAACAAATGATGTATTATAATATCATAATTTTTATGTAAAATGTATTTTGAAATTATTTTTTAATTTTTATGATTTTTTCTCTTACTAAAAATGAAATTTACCATTTACGATATGATGTTAAAAAAATGAATATTAAAAGCACAATCCGTCATTTTGAGATTTGGGTCTTAAAAATCAGCCGAGGAGTTAAATAAGATGTTTTTAAACTGAAATTTTCCTCTTTTTTTATTCATGACCCTACTCGCAAATACCTTTCATCAGCTTATCTTTCAGTTGGTAACATAAAACATAGATATAATAGATTTTTTGTTGAAATATTAGGTCGAAATTCAGAAGGAATCAAATGACAATAGTAATATAACATAATGTCCATCGCGGTCTCATCAAAAGCACGCAGCTCGTAAATATTATGGTTTTATGGCCGGCTTCGTGTCGGTACATCGCGTGTTAAGGACGTGTGTTAGACAGATGATGGTGGAAAGCGAAGTGGTTTCGCTTTCATACCGTTTAAAATTTGATAGGATCAACAAAACTCCTCTCTGTTTATTCGACGACGCCCTGTGACGACTAGGGTGACTATGGTTTTTGTTTATTTAGAAAATAACATTCAATTATTTAAAAGAATGGTGGTGTCCATACCAATTTAATAGCGTGTATTATAAATAATTTAGTAGTAGATAACCCATGTTTTTTTCTTACACATAATACTTTCATGGAACTTAGTACTGTGTATATGACGGAATGATGATTATTCTTATTATGTTACAAGCGTGCGCTTAATCTCATTTAATAGTGAGTCCGATGTAGTCGATTATAGATCGTGCCTGATTAATAGACAGAACAAGTGAATTGCTTTATTTGAACTATGGAAATGTTTACTATATATGAGTTAGTACTTATAAGTAATACTTCTTTATAAGTTATCGTGTGGTGTGGTATAATTTTTGTTCACGGTCTAATCTAAAAGGATATTCTAAACTGAGCATTTTGCGTTTGCCGGTATTCCATAGCCTATAAGCCATCGAGTATGATGCTCGATTGAGTCAAATAAAGGCAGCTGATGTTTTGCGGATCCAACTCAGAGATAACAATACTATACTAAAGCAATCGTACATCTCTAAGGCGGAAACTAAGAAGTTGATTCAGTGTGAAACACTATCATACCTTGAGGACAATATGCATTTTCTTGGTCCCCGTTTAGCCACCAAAGTTGAGATCTGATTTTAGTTGAATTTCAAAAAGTTCTTAATTATCAGTTACTTGTACGGAAACACCATAATAAATTATTGTAATCATAGCAATTTTCTTGAAATAAAATTTCATCCAATTTTTATTAACGCCTATAGTTTTAAAGTTCATATGTATCATTACATAGTATAAAACAAAGTCCCCTACCGCGTCTTTCTGTCTGTCTGGTCGCGATAAGCTCAAAAACTACTGAACGGATTTTCAAGCGGTTTTCACCAGTGCATAAAGTGATTCATGAGAAACGTTTTGGTATATAATTTGTGAAGGATGCTTTTATAATCAGAGTGGGTCAACGTCTGCCAGGCCCGCTAGTATGTATTATAAAGAGGTCAGAAGAAGAAGAATGAATAAGTATTTATTGTTCAATCGCGTTACGTTCTAGGCGTCGTCCTAAGCTTCCATCAAGGTGGATTGAGGTCAAGCGTCGCGCAGTGTATATAAAAAAAGTTGATTAATTTTGTATATGAAATTAAATATTGTCCTGAAATCATAAAAGATGCATGCATACCGTACTGTGCCGTATATGAATACAGCTTTCAAGTTGTCGAACAACTACAACCGTCACTTTCATTCGGTCAATCATCTCCGTTAACACTCGCTGATACCACTTATCCGATAGAACGACTTACGTCTGTCAATATTATTGTTAAATCCCATATTTACATACTCGTTATTGCCAGTAGTTCTACTTAATATAAAAAAATGGCTGGTAATATGTTCGTGTCGAAAACGACTATTACGGCTGTCAATAATATTTTTTCATCAATTTTATAGTCTTATATTGAATTATAATAACTCGCGTTGGACCATAATCTTATGTTAAGTTAAAATATAGCCGAAGATGATGATATATAAAGTATAGAATGAATACGGAACTGTTGCATGGCGAAAGATTGTAGCTAACCAGGCCACTGTTAAAAAATATAAATAGTATCAACGCGGTATCAAACTGAAAGCTTAGACTTCTTGTGGAATTGAATACCAAGTCAATCGACGCGACGTTCCAGGAACTTGTCACATAATCCTCTATATTTATAAATTTACTTCTTGATATGTATCAATGGTATACATATTTATACCTTGTAATATTACTTTTTATTCAACAGAATTCGTAGCAATTATGCAATTTATAAAAAAAATAAAAGAACATTACGTTCGAAAACAATTAGAGGAAACTTGTAACGAATATAGATACTTATTTTCAGGCATCGTTTATCAAAAACGTAGACGTGCGTTGAGGGAATCTAAGTAAATATATCTCGTAGGTACACCTCTCAAAAACGCATTAATTACAAGTTTATGTGTATCATAAAAAGTAGACAATGTCTTTGTAAAAATAGTTAATCACTATTTTAACAACAGGTGATAAATAAATCATCTCTCCACGTTCAGCTTACTTATCATCGTATAGTCTCTCTTTACTAATACATAATAATATCATCATAATCAATACATCGTAGTACATACATAATGTGATCTCAAAATAAGATAAATATTAACTGTCATTTATTTCCTCTAACTGTTTTGAATAGTGTAGACTCGATATAGAATTTATTGGCAAACACGGTCCCGCATAGCAGGTCATCCGCACCATCTGCCCGTTTCACACACGAATGGGTTTGACTATCGACGGATCTCTCGTTTTACATAGGAAATTGAAATTTTGGTATGTCCTACATTTAGCTACATTTGAGGTCACACTGTATTTTATACTTTTAATATAGAATGTATATTTGCTCATCGTTATTTGGCATTCATAACATCACATAAATGTTTTCGCCAATACTTTTGGACGCCCTGAACATAGCCGTAAGTTCGAACTTGCGCATAATATCAACAAGATTTTAATACAAAACGAATTAAAAAGATTATTATAGGAATTTAAGGAAGGTATGGGCATGATCACCACGCCAGCCCACGACGTATTAGGGATTTCAAATTCTGAAAAATCCACAGTCCAATATTTTTCCCACATATAGTATTACAAGAACATTTCTCAGTTTTAGGTTTCCTCACGACATTTTCTTTTACCGTCAGCCGATAGTCTTACCGGTTGAAATTAATAAATGTACGCGAATTAAAAAAATAAATTGGTACATGCGAGCTTCAAAACCACTAGACCACTACCACTTTTTTCGATATTATACATATATATACCTAAATTTATGTTCAATGCTATCAAAAAGTTTGTATTAGCTTGTATTCACGCTAGGTAACATAAAACATGTCAAATAATATTAGGACGGAGTTTTTGGCGGGATTTTGGTCTGTCATGTAGTGGATTTTAAATTTTATTCATAATCTTGTGTTACTTGTGTCTATATTGTGTAAAATAGGTGGTGTTTTATGTAATATAGTTTGTTTATTGTGCATAAGTGAATGGAAAATAAAACCACGGACCATGAATTCTGAGATGCCACAAAAACTCCATGGAAGGTTCTAACAAGATGGCCACCATCTTGTTAGTTCACTTAAATTATATCAAGAAGCTTGTAATATCGATGCTCACTTGACAATGGCGGTAATAGTCTACTAAAAGACTGGTTGCCAGAAGTGGAATGGAGGAGGGACTTGTAATACTATTAATAACTTTTATTTTTTTTATTGTAGCTCGGCTAAGTGACTGTACTGTGCCTGATGGTAAGCACAGTACAATCCAAAAACAATGGCGACCACCGAAAGACATACTATCCATCGCCGGTCGCCGCTGTCATGCCGGCCTGAAAGCGACCCAGTCGGGGAAAGCCCCCCCCCCCTCCCGGTTGCTGGATATACACCGGCTAATCCCGGAACGCGACACGCCCAAACGTGCCACTATTGCGGGTGTTCCACCTGGTGTACGGTGGTCGCGATCCAGTCGGGTACAGACACCCTACCACCCCGCAAACTACTCGACAATGGCAGTAATAATCTAAAAGATTGGTTGCCAAAGATAAAGTTAAAAAAAATAAATATTAGAACTTAATGTATTCTTGCTCACTTATTACTTTTCCGCTGTTTGGGGATTCAACAAAAATACTAATTTCTATAAAATAACCATCCAGTAACCGAAATCAAACCTTCGTTTTTAGTCGAACGCCAAGATTTATAAGTCACGTCTCCAACGTTCAAATTTTTTTATCGCCTATATCCATGCAATAATTCTGTTCAAACAAATCAATATTTACATGGCCTGACTTGTCTGAATGGTTGAGCTTTTCGCTCGTAATAGCTTGACGCTAAATACCTTCATAGGTGTAGTGCCCTTTATATATCAAAGCAATTCAATATTTAAAAAAGAATATATAGCAGTGATTATGACTACCATTAGAATATAGATATAAGAAAGAAACACTACTACTTACTTACTACACTACTACTTAAGGTAAAAAATGTTGATTTTTTGAAGTTATACTTCTTTTGGCGCGTTAGGGAAAAAATGATGAGAGTAAATTTTTACGATGCGCGCGCACACCGTCACGAAAAACCGACACCCTGAAGTTAGTTATAGTCAACGTTTTGTTTCTTTGTATTTCTTTGTATTAACACTTTCAATGTATTAAATACCTTTTTTCTATTGTTAGTGTCGTTTTTTCTACTAACGTAGAGTGAGGCGAAGGATAAAATTTTTGAAATTTTTTTTATCTTGTTACGCCAAAGAAGTATAACTTCTAACGCGTGTACATAAGTACACACACACACTTTTTTTTAAACGATGTCTACTCACAGGTAGCATTCTCGAATTGAAAATCTATCATCAAATATCTCTAGGTATGTATCGGCAGTTACTAACTTAGACCACGTTGTCATTTAATATCTAATTGTAAAACCAATACAGTATTACCGAAAATTGTCTTCTTGTCCTCTAAACTGTTAAATTTAAGCTTGTATAGTTTGAGAGCCAGCCAAATTAAACATGTTAAACCGTGAGGCATAACTAGTTTTCATATAACTATGGTGTAAAAGGTGTCGAATAATATCATAAGACTTGAGACACCCAAGTCAACCTCACCTGCACGCGTGCACCCTGAATAACGAACGAGGCAATGACGAAAGCGGGGTGGTAGGGTTTTACAGCCTGACTGGGCCGCAACCACCATGTATATGGCGAAAAAGCCCGTCATAGTGATTCGCTTCTGCGGGTCGCGTTTTGGGATCAGCTAGTGCGTATCTAGCCTTTTTCGCAGGCTGGCATGACAGCGGCGACTGGCGATGGATCGTGTGTCACTCGGTGGTCGCCATTGTTTTTGGATTGTAGTGTGCTTACCATCAGGCATAGAGCAGTCATTTTGCCTTGGTACAATAAAAAAAAACTGCAAATGGTATACGATTATTAGAAACTATATGATAATTTCGCAATTAAGCATAATTCCTGGATGCTCATCGATAATCCCTAATAACATAGAAATCGTAAAAATTAATAATTCATTTGCCTGTGTAATTGGATTTCCGTTGCGATGAAACGATTCAATAATTACCAAAGTGCCATTCAATTGTTTCAGTTAAATGCTATTAGCTGAAATTACGGACAATCATGTTATGTATTAATTGTATCTGGAGTTTTACTAACTGGTACACGTTTTTTTTTTATAATAAATCGTTTAATCTTTATATTGTTCACTAACTGATACCCGCGACTTCGTCTGTTTCGCTTCTTACATTAATAGTATATTTTAAATACAGAGGACAAAAGATAAGCGCCACACCGCTTATCCCACAGTCTGTACGATTAAAAAACAAAAATCGCTGAATGCGTTGGTAGTGATTATAAAAACGAAGTTTCTATAAGCTCTAAATTAAAAGAAACTGTAATGGTAATCTTTCTTTTAAATAAATGTCAAGATTCAAGTATTAAATCAATACTAATAATTTTCCTACAACATGGGGTCCTTCAAGCGTAACGTGAAGAGACATTTACGCAGGCCGGCATGACAGCGGCGACCGGCGAGGGATAACGCATCTCTCGATAGTCGCCATTGTTTTTGGATTGTACTGTGCTCACCATCAGGCACAGTGCAGTCACTTTGTTATGCTACAATAAAAAAAATGTGATCGCATTAATACGTGCACAACGGTGGATCTGCCACGACCACTCTTAAAACTAAATCAACGTAACCCCTAAACCAAAAATCTACACTTCCTAATATACATACTAGCGGCTTCCGTCGCGTTCATGTTCATTTGACTTATTCTTTGGGAGCAGTTAAGTATTCAAGACGGGAAAGCGTAACAAACACATTCGCATTACAATATTAGTTAGGGTTATTAAAGCCAACATTTCTTTGTCTTTCTATTACTGTGCTAATAACTTGAAAACTACTTAATTTAATTGTACTCTCATAAATTAAAATATGGAACAAATTATGACGACAAATGTAAATTAAGTCGATATAAAGTGACTACCAATACAATCTGGTGCAATATTTTGTCTAAACTAATTAATATTAACCAATATAATGCAGTACAAAATGGCTTATAAAATCACTACATATTATAAAACAAAGTCTAGTGCCACGTCTGTCTGCCTGTTCGCGATAACCTCAAAAATAACTGAACGGATGTTCATGCGGTTTTCACCAGTAGGTATATAATTTGTCAAGGTTTTTTATAATCCGGGCGGGACACCATCCGCCGGGCCCACTAGTAAATGACTAAAGTCATTAGTATCGTAACTGCATTTATGGCGTATTGATTCACGCGATCGTTTAATCAAATGTAAAACTAAATTAATAAAGTGTTTGATTACAGAATAATTATATGTTGAATCTATTAATTAATTATAGTTTCACATAAATTATCAAAGTGTTAATTCGGAAACTCGATAGTTTCGTTCATTATGGTGAAAAGGAGAAAATTACACAAGAAAAGGTCCCGCCATTAGTACGAAGAATACGCACTTAACGGCCGGCGATCATAAAATTATGCATAATGCCAACAAGATGTTAAGATTGTTTAAGCGTTCAGCATTTATTTTGTTCGCCGCACGGTGATTGTTTAGTGGATAGTGTTTATCTATAATAGAGAAAATTTCGCTTCTAATATTTAGGTTAGTGGTGAATGTTAATGAAAGTTTATTTAATCAGATTAAAATATTAATAGAGAACTTGTTTAAGATAAGACATTACGAATTTCTAAAACTTTTTGGAGAGGGCCAAAATTATTTTTGAAGTTATACTTCATTTGGCGCGTTAGGGAAAAATGATGAGAGTAAATTTTTACGATGCGCGCGCACATCGTCACGAAAAACCGACACCCTGAAGTTATTACGATGCGCGCGCACACCGTCACGAAAAACCGACACCCTGCATTTATTACGATACGCGCGCACACCGTACGAAAAACCGACACCCTGAAGTTATTACGATGCGCGCGCACACCGTCACGAAAAACCGACACCCTGCATTTATTACGATACGCGCGCACACCGTACGAAAAACCGACACCCTGAAGTTATTACGATGCGCGCGCACACCGTCACGAAAAACCGACACCCTGCATTTATTACGATACGCGCGCACACCGTACGAAAAACCGACACCCTGAAGTTATTACGATGCGCGCGCACACCGTCACGAAAAACCGACACCCTGCATTTATTACGATACGCGCGCACACCGTACGAAAAACCGACACCCTGCATTTATTACGATGCGCGCGCACACCGTCACGAAAAACCGACACCCTGGATTTATTACGATACGCGCGCACACCGTCACGAAAAACCGACACCGTGAAGTTAGTTTTAGTCAACATTTTGTTTCTTTGTATTTGTTGTTTTTATTTCTTTGTATTAAAACTTTCATGTATTAAATACCTTTTTTCTATTGTTAGTGTCGTTTTTTCTACAAACGTAGAATAAGGCGAAAGATAAAATTATTAATAAGATTTTTATCTTGTTACGCCAAAGAAGTATAACTTCTAATGCGTGTACATAAGTACACACACATATTTTTAAATTTAATATTAAGCCAAGATGAAGAGGAACACATAATTAGATACACATCTATTTAGCTTAATCTTAAAACACATTAAACAAAATTGATAACGTTTTCATTTAAAATTATAATCATCTTTATAAGGCTTTTAAATTATATTTTATATACCTGCATACAGAATCAAGCAAGATATCAAAAAGAAGTACAATAAACTATTTATCATTACATAGTATAAAACAAAGTCCCCCACCGCGTCTGTCTGTCTGTCTGTTCGCCATAAACTCAAAAACTACTGAACGGATTTTCATGCGGTTTTCAGCAGTGGATACAGTGATTCATGAGGAAGGTTTTAGTATATAATTTTTTAAGGTTTTTTTATAGTCAGGGCGGGACAGCGTCTGCCGGGCCCCCTAGTTTAATAATAATTTTTAATGTAAACAAATAAAAAGACTACATACCGATAGTTAATCTATAAACACAAGTAATAAAATAAAAAATTGAAATTTAAAAAAAACCTATTCAATTTGTCACGAATACTCACAGTAAGTTATGATTCACCCAACACATGTTAAAATCATACACATTTATATTAATGTATGAACATCTATTTTTATATCCACTAATATAAGATACGTGTGGTAGATTCATACATATTTGAATGACCTTGAAGATAGTTATCAGTTCTTACGAAAACTTGACAGATAATTACGAACCAACTTCATGATGTCGTTTTTAGGTGTCGGTGTGCGCGCGTATCGTAAAAATTAACTCTAATCATTTTTCCCAAACGTGCCAAAGAAGTATAACCTTAAAAATGGGTTCGATTAATGAATAAATACATTATTAAACTATAGTATCAAATAAAATAGGATTTTTAAGATAATCCGTAAAAGTAAGGTTATGTTATATAAGTATAATGATCTATAAACGAGCAATTATAGAAACATGATTTTTTATATAAATTATTATGTTTGTTATATTTGAATAGCGAAATGATTTTAAGAAACTCACAAATCATACATATAATGTAATCGAATACACAATAATCAAAAATAACAATATGATTAATCTACAAAGGCAGGAGTATCAAAGTCCCTACGATGTCAGAAGTTAGCTTAAAATCTTAATTTCGATGAGAATTTTTTTTAATTTCTAAATATAATATAATAACGATATTAGGTTTCCTTTCAATTATTTAAAAAATATTTATTTGAATGCTTTTTTAAGTGCTGCGATGTTGAAATTTCTTTCTTAATACAATTATGTAAATACATGCAAACTTTTATACCGAATGTATAATATTAATGTTAGTATGGTTAAGTATAAAATTAATTGCTATCTCCAAAATGTATTCTTGTTTATAATGGGCTTAATAAAATATTTATTACTACGTAACAACACTTTTGTTATTAAGTATATATTATTTCAGTTGTCATTCACTTATTCCCGATGTATATAATTTGTGTTTGTTTTTTTTTCTCCAACTGACTACGCTATTGACCTGGCATTGCAATTGTAATTTAATTCATAATAAAAGAAATTGTTTATAGTAATATTTTGTTGGTACAAGTCTAAAGGTTTTAATTTGGGAAAAGTTTTGAGGTTGGTTTAGGAAAGAAAAATATGGGACATTATCGGTTTAAAGTTGTGCAAACGACGCGACCGTCTGTCAGAACTCTTATAGATACAATTGAAATCGCAGAGTGCCTACGAGATTAGATAAAGTCAACCACCGACGGCTATTGTTGTTGCCCAAGTTGATGCACTCGATAAGCTTATAAGGCGGTTATCAAATACGACTAAATTAAGTATATGCCCTCATAACATTCTATTGTAGTTGCAGATGGTTTGAATTTAAAATTTATTCATTGTATTCGTTTAATTCTATTATAACCAAAAAGTTTGTATTAATATTTGAAAGGTTGACATTTCGCTTACCTTTTTTGTTCGGCACTGCTTGAACGGTATTTTTTTTATTTTCAAGCAGAGGAAATATAGATTTTCCAATTGTTTTGAAAACTATAAAAGTAGGTAGCGTAAGTAAAGCAATTTTAGTTTGTAAAAGTACATAATGCTGGGAGAATCATGAAATTTTGGCATAAAATATTTGAAGGTTGGTACTATTTTTAAATGATATAGAGTCGACAATAGTTGTGACACCTATAGGTAGCCTGCGAACCTACTGAATTCTGTAATTTGTTATACCAATAACAATAAATCGATTTTTGTAGGTGGTAGAGCATGAATGGGTCGGCTCGTCCGGGGTAGTACCACCCTCTCGCAGAAAACCGACGTGAAGTAACAGTGCTTGCATTGTTGCGTTTCGTTCGGACAGTGAGAACGCCGGAGGCCCAACTCTCCTCCCCTCACCTCTTCCCCCTTCCCAAACACAGGCTGGTAACGCACTTGTGACTCCTCTGGTGTTGCAAGTGTCTATGGACGGTGGTGATCACTTAACATCAGGTGACCCACCTGTTCGTTTGCCTCCTATGATATAATAAAAAGAATCCCAAGAATATAATACATTATAGTATGTAATTATAATAGTTTAAGTTTTACTCGTAAGTAACGTACAATAACTGCATGAAGTTATCAATGCGAAGTTTTCAATTCACTTCAAAACAATGCGTTTGGTTCATTGTATGTATGTATCGCTACATTGTGGTAACTAATTTAAAGAAAAAACTCACTTTATACATATATGAGTGTTTGATTATATTTTCGTTCTCATACAAATGTTTACGTGACAAAGAATTATCTCTTGAACAGATAGAAAGCTATTTCTATAGTCCTGTCCATAATTGCCGGTCAATTTTCTATAATAATGCCTTTGCATAAAGTATTAGTTAATTTTAATAAATTATACAAATTCAGTTATCTATTGTTCATTACTAAAACGGGTACGCTTGTAAATTATAACACTTTCTTTAATACGTCGACCTACTAAATTGTTTTTGTAATACACGTGACAGTGCATAAAATTATTAATAGATTTGGTCTTTTCACCACTCGTGTTTTGGTCTTCTGAGTGAGAATTACGTTTATTGACGATTTGCGTTGACCTTACGTACATGTAATTACATTTTTTAAGCTTGCTTAGTTTCATTCAATTATTAGTCAATAATAAACAATGCTTTAATTTGGTGTTAAAACAAAACTTACAAATCAACGCAAGATTTTGAATAGGAGGTGGTATGTCGTTCTAATATTTAGTGGCCACGTATCTAAAATAACAAAGAAAGGCTTTTATATATCGCGATACAATGTAAAAATGTCGAGGCCGATAAGGACTGCCGATAGAAGTGAAAACTCAAGACATGGAAGAAGTCTTTAAATCAATTATAGTAAATTTCAATATACAAGTTATGAAGTTTAAATATTTCACACGATAATTAATTCAGATATTCGAAAGAGAACACATTTATTTCATGGTTTTGAGTTTATACTTCTGTCTGCAGTCCTTATTACTGCCTTAACTTTTCTTGTTGTTGTAAAAAAAAGTGTGTATGTACTTATGTACACGCGTTAGAAGTTATACTTCTTTGGCGTAACAAGATAAGAACCTTTATCTTTCGCCTTATTTTACGTTTGTAGAAAAAACGACACTAACAATAGAAAAAAGGTATTTAATACATTGAACGTTTTAATACAAAGAAATACAAATACAAAGAAACAAAATGTCGACGATAGCTAACTTCAGGGTGTCGGTTTTTTGTGGCGGTGTGCACGCGCATCGTAATAACTTCATGATGTCGGTTTTTCGTGACGGTGTTCGCGCGCATCGTAATAACTTCATGGTGTCGGTTTTTCGTGGCGGTGTGCGCGCGCATCGTAGTAACTTCATGGAGTCGGTTTTTCGTGGCGGTGTGCGCGCGCATCGTAATAACTTCATGGCGTCGGTTTTACGTGACGGTGTGCGCGCGCATTGTAAAAATTTACTCTCATCATTTTTCCCTAACGCGCAAAAAGAACTATAACTTCAAAAATGAGTTGTCAGAACGAGTTTAGATTACAAAGTTTTCTTACTTACCCAGTACCAATTTAAGCGAGTATTTTACCGTACTATCATTAATATTATGAATCAAATAAAAATTCCTAATAAACATCTTCTCACAGTTAAAATGAGACATAAAATACCATTTCAAATGTTATATACACATCGTACACATATAGATAAATTGAGACAAATTAATAGTTCACAATCATAAACGATAGATTTACGTTCAATCGAAGACTTGATGAGAGGCACGACGCTATAACAGTCGTGATTGGCGTATAATTTCATCGAATTTGCATTTTATTATTTTCAAATGACCGTCAAATCGTTGTGATGTCATTAAATATGTATGAGTTGAATCATATATTTCTGTGGCCCTGTTACATCGCTCAAGGTAGCGATTATGTCGCTCCGGATAAACAAACAGATTGCAGATTTAATATATATTTGAAATAAAGTTATGTATTTTGTTTTTTCAGTAATATCAAATTACTTTATTTATCTGGTTACATATTATTGGTCACAAAACACGTGTGGGAAAAATACTACGGAGCGTGGATTCTGACTTGCCACAAAAACTCTTTGGAAAGATCTAACTAAGATCATTTTATTAGTTCATTGAAATGATCGCATGACACTTGTAGTATCAATATATATCATCTACTCGACAATGGGAGTAATAATCTTTGAAAAGATTGGTTGCCAAAAATAAAAATGACAGCAAAAATGACGTCCTTATAGTTTTGGTGTCCTTACTATAACTACCTGAGTTGAAAAACAAACAGATTGTATAATTAATATGTATTTTAGATAAAGTTATGTATTTTGTATTTGCAGTAAAAGTAAAATACTTTATTTATCTAGTTACAAATTATTAACCACATAACTTTCTAAAGTACGACAGCCAAATTGCGGCCTCTAAAATTTCCCCGGACAAATGTCTGGATTGCTCGCTCCTAAAGAGACGCTGCTTTTAGCACCAGAATGTTTGGTTGTTTATTAGTTACGCTTTCACAATTTAACTACTCAACCGATCATCACGAAGTTTATTATTAAGGGTATAAAAAAAACATAGGATAACTATCGAGAAAATAAAGGCACATGTTAGAAGTGAAACTTTTGTAATACAAGGAAACATTTTAATTATTCATCAATCACTTGTGAATAGCACAGATTTTGTACAGTGATCGCCATGCCGCCTGAATGCAGTACATACAACCACGGACTGTAGGTAGTAGTAGGTGTAGGTGGTAGAGCCACGCTGAAACTATTACTGGTTTCAGCATGAATGGATCGGCTCATCCCGGTTAGTACCACCCTCTCACAGAAAACCGACGTGAAGGAACAGTGCTTGCATTGTTGCGTTTCGTTCGGTTAGTGAGAGCGCCGGAGACCCACCTTCCCTCCCCTTCCACTTTCCTCTTCCCTTCCCCCCCCCCCCCCCCTACACAGGCTGGCAACGCACTTGCGACTCCCCTGGTGTTGCAAGTGTCTATGGACGGTGGTGATCACTTACATCAGGTGACCCACCTGTCCGTTTGCCTCCTATGATATAAAAAAAAAAAAAAAAAAACGGACAACGAGAAAGAAAAAAAGCAAGCAGAGTATATGTCTCACTGTTTTCCAATACCCGAAGGCAACCGAGACACTGCTCCAATTCTGCCCGACACAGTGTTCACTCCCACCACATTTTGTCACACAAATAGTTTGCGGATGAGATTTTCAAAACCTTCCCATAAGAAATTTTATTTCAATAATAACAACAAATAATAACAGATGTGTGTAGAGTCGCGGACATAGCTAGTATAACATAAATCTCGAATAATAATACATTGGTAGAATACTTTAGTAGTTTCTGCCCGCGACTTCATCCGCGTGGATTAGTTACTTTGGGCTAACGCAAATACGCAGAGGAACTTCTCAACAGGACAAAAACGCCGATTTTGAATCATTCTTTATTGGTGCTCCACTCCTATTAGCGTGATCATATATAGCCTATAACCTTCCTCGATAAATGAGCTATATAATACTGGAAGAATTTTTCAAATCAAACCTGTAGTTCCTGAGATTACCCCCTATAACGTCACAAACTCACTAACTTTACCTCTTTATAATATTAGTATGGATAACATAGTTTGCCCTACCTGTGACAATTTCCTACGACATGCCGCAGCCGGTTTTAATAAGCTTATAAATACCATGATTGATCATTTTTATCTTAGATTCATGGCCTTAGACCATTATAAGATTTATGGAAATTATTTTATACCATATTATTATATAGCTTACGAACGGTTATTTGAATTACTTGATAATTATACTCATATTAGCGACCTGCCCCGATTTTGATCGAGTACAAAATACTGATATGACGTCATATGTGTTTAAGCTATTTAGATGCATTTTCATTGCTTTGATATTTACAGCTAATGAAAGTCATTAGAAGCTATGTAGGAATTTTCACAAAAACAAGTTTTGTTTTTTTGTGCGGAATTTTAAATCTTTGGTATCGACTAACATATTGAAATAATTTACAGTAAATTCCCAACGTAACCAATGTTTTAATCGACAAATTTTGGTCAAAATAACGACTTTTTATTAGATTGTTTTCTAAAAACAAAACTACGTCTTTACTCTCTTGTTTACTTGCAGAACTCATAACATAAGAACTGACATGTGGTAATTGTATTCAAGAGTCAGCCATATTATTAGACCTAACTGCTGCTATTAATATTGATCAAATAATTAACCTATAATAAAACTAATGAAATAGTAAATATAATTATTGCACTCTAATGTGAATTAAAAGGAAAAGTAGTAACTCATAGGGTGCAATCAAAATCGATAATCGACAGTTGCCATTGCCTTCTACTATTACCGTAGTTTCATCAAAATCTGTCCAGTAGTTTTTGCGTTCACAAATTTTCTCGTTCACAATATTGATAGGATAATGAATTCAAACTTATTTTTATACCAAAAGACATATATTAAAAATGTTGTCAACAATATCATCGCTATTAAAATAATTCGTATAAAACTAAACGAGATTTTGTTTTATGTTTACAAACATAAAATATAAATTTACCGTAATTTAGTAAACCCACATATTTGAAAAGATTCTCATTTAATAGGTAGTATTAAGCGTAAGTCTCGGATTTGCATTCGAGAATAAATTCCCAGCTTAGTGTGGATTTTGTCAATAATTTATTTCGAGTCGTACGTGATGGGCCACGGATTTTAGAAGATTTGAATAATATTTTCATTCAATTTTTATGCATAATTTAAATGCAATTTTTGAAATTTTATTGGTTATGCATTTCTACCTCGATGATGGGAAGTAAAGTCGCTTGCACATTGAAGGTACAAAATATTTGTATAATTTATTTGTACATTAATATACAATACTAGCCATGCCTGTGGCTTCGCGCGGGAATGTTACTGTTTGTTCAAATTAGTATTTTTTAACCGACTTCAAAAAAAGGAGGAGGTTCTCAATTCGACTGTATTTTTTTTATGTTTGTTACCTCATAACTTTGTTGTAATAAATAATTAAGTTATAGCAAAACTATTTTTGTGTAAATATTCTCCGTACAAATATTTACACGATATAGTCACGTGAACAAACAACCACCAGAGTACGTAGAGAATATGGTGCTGCAAATGTCACTTCCTGGTTAAAGATTTAGATGTAGCCCCAAAACAAATCGGAAGGGTGTTGTGCTAAAATAAATTAACGAGTACGAAGTTCGTTAATTACATTAAGTACAGAGCGATGTTGAGAGAAGAAATACGGAAAGCTGAGTCCACCGTTACGTGAAAAAATGCTACGAAGAGATCAAAGTAAGAGGACGTCAAGCAACGGCAAATGACTAGTTATTACTTTATTACCCAGAGCAAACAAAGATAAGATAAACGAGACATTAAAAATGAGAATTATTTTACAAACTATATACATTCATAGATTCATTTAATGGGATCGTGACTACATGATTGGGTACAAGCAATCAGGAACAATAACAAGAGACGAGAAACAAAATAATTCCGTAGAATATAATTAAACATTTGGTTGATTACGGTGCGGCTGTACAAGATCTGCACAACGAACTTTGGTTGGAGTTTATTTGTGTCCTATAAATTCGGAGCGAAATAAATGAGAACAAAAAAGAAGACTTCTTAGAAAATAATTATAAGTATTAGCTGAATTACGGTGAGTGAAGAAGATTAATGTAATTACAGGATGTTCTCTACTTATCTCTATCATGAAGACTAAAAACTCAAACATTTATTGGGACAATTCTGTAACTTAAGCGTAAAACAAATATTATTTCTAGTCTCAGAATTGTGTCATATTCAGCATTATCATTATTTAATATCGCCTTACATTGTGGTCAAATATTATAACAATAAGCATGAAACGCCTATTACGTGTTTGGTAAGAGGAAACTGATACCAGAATTGATTAAACATGCACATTACAATCCTAAATTCAGTTATAATCAAGGCTTAACAAAGAAATGATAATATTTTCTGTAAAAACAAATGTTTACACGTGATACCAAAATCCTTCTACGAGAATATATGCATATCATTAAAAAAAAAACCTCCCCCCCCCCCTCCTCTTTCTTTTTTCCCGAAAAACTCAAAAACTACTGGATGGATTTTTTTTCGGTTTTCTCCAGTAGATAGAGTGGATCACGAGGAAGGTTTATGTGTATTATTTGTGTAGGTTTTTTCTTAATAACAGGGCGGGACAACGTCCGCCGTGTCCGCTAGTATATATATAAAGAAGAGTGCACATTTTACATTATAATATATATGATAAATAATCTGTTGTTTTTTTTTTAAATTCTTCATTATAAGGCAACCAATCTTATAGATTAGTACTGACATTGTCGAATAGATAATAACATTACATGTGTCTTGTAATAATTTTAAGGTTCTGATAACATGACCACCTCCTTGTAAGAACTTTCCGAGGATTTATATGGCAGTTCAGAATTCATGTTCAGTGGTTTTATTTTCCATCCACTTCACTTGCGCATAATAACCGAACTATATTACGTAAAATGTCACCAATATTACAAAATATAGAGTCAAACAACACAAGATTATGAATAGAATGTAAAAACCATGGCAGGCCAAGATCCCGCCAAAAACTGCAATTTAAATTTTCTTCTCATTTCTCTTATAAAATTTTCATGGCATCTGCTAGTCACGAACATGCCTTGGTTATGTCTCAATGACACCTTATGTGTTCACGTTTATTAGTGTATGATGTTTAGATATTTTTAAAGTCTCGTCTAACTAGTCAACTCTTAAATAATATACATACACTGTCGAATTCCCTTAAAATTTGTTTTAGTGGGTCATCAGTGTTGGTCCTATTTCTAAGCTTAAAGTGTTCGTATTCAACCACATCGTTAAAACAATAAAAAAAACCTCATAACATTTCAAGCGTAACAGTTTGTAGACAGCGTGCGCGGAACCTTATCGTGTCGTGGATGGCTCGACCAGCAACGGGCCGCCCGGGTAACTGTACTCGGTTGTCGAAAGTGAAATGAGTGGTTGCCCGCTTAGTCTACTTCTCGGGAGACGCTGACGGCCGATGCCGTGTAATTCCGCCGTGCGTGTGTTCCCGTTGTTATGGCTAACGACTCCTATATTGTCAAGCAGTCATTATGTTTTTTTATTTGTAGTCTAGTAAATAAACTACCGGATAGACTAGTTATATACAGTTAATAACACATCCTGTGTTTATAGAAAAATGTTGTTTTCTACGCTGTACCATGCTGTATTTATATATATCAGAGGAAGTGTGAAAATAGCATCAGTCACAGAGACGGTTATAAATATTTTATTGAAGTTAAAACTTCTCTAGGCGCGTTGAGCGGTATTTTTGGTAGGAGATTAATTTGTGATTTCGCGTCATGACATGCTACGTCAGCATGACCGGTCATATTGTGATTGCGGCGACGCGTAGTATAGGGGCGAGTGTACATATAATTTTGATATTTTGCACCTTATCATACGTTTGATTGATTAATAGACTTTATAAAAATGTATATAAATAATTATTGCTCCGAGTGCCAATAGACATGAAAACCACATTAATGTGAATAATTTCAATGAACAAATTCTGAAATTTAAATATTGTCATTCAGACTATAATTAATATGAAAATTCAAAAGAGAACACAGTTATTTCACTGTTTTGAGTTTTCACTTTTGTCAGCAGTCCTTACGACTGCCTCGACTTTTTTATTTATCAAACACCACGCAGCAATGAAATTATAGAAACAGCCTGTAGAATATCTCAAGGAGAGTGGATATTAAGGGCTCGAGTGATAATTGATCCCAAGAGAGCGCTCGAGAATTATGCGACCCTGGTATATAACAAGATGACCCAAAAGGATCTCAGAGCGATAAATCACGGGTCTCTCTGAAGATCAAAGGTGAAAAGGAGGTCTTCTGAGAATTACTTACGAGTAGAAATTTTTCGGTAAATTTTATTGGAATTGTAGGTATTTTTCAACGATATAAAAATATCTCTTTCGTAATAAATTACTTTTAAATATATAGACATTATTATATTAACTGGTTCTTGTAAATAAAATGAAAAATAGTGCGTGGAGTCTTTGAATGAATTTGGGATGTTTGATTATTTTTCTCGCTCTATCTCTTTCTATTCCCCCTCCCCAGGAGCGTTGAACGTTTAACGCAACAGTGCTTTCATACCTCCTCCATGGTAGCGTACGCTTAACGCAACCTTATTGGAAGTTACATTAGATGTTTCACTTCAAATGGAAATGACGCTTAACAATCAATACTCTCTCACTTTGTTAACAGCTTATTCACCTGAACTGCAAAACTAAGTATTACTGATTTAAAAATGTACGATTAAGTTATTTTAGCTTCCGTAATAGCGCTTACATATATAGTAGAATATACAGACGTCATAACCAATATCATGTGAGTCCTTAGATACCATAACCATATATTATATTATTAGTTGATCAAGGAATATGAAGCGTCAGTATCAGTGTCAGTATCTCTCTTCATTTGTACATATAAACTAATATTGTATTAAGAAAAGTTTAATTATTTGTTTGTAATGTGAATTAAAAAAATAATTGACTAATTAAAAAAAATCTTTCATGTACAGAACGTTATATTATCGGCGAGCGAAGCCCCGAGCAAAAGCTTCTTTTTCATATATACATACAAAATTATCATAAAAATATATACAGTATAATTACTAATTATATTTTCTCAACATGAAGGTTTTTAGAAGCCCAAATAGGTTACCTCGAAAATGAGCTGTCCAAGCGAGGACCCAAATAGCAAAGAACAGTCAACGATGAAAGTCTTTTGAAGAGGCTCGGTCGCAGGATAAGTTAAGAAAACCTAGTTGCCGCCAACTAAATGTATAATAAAATATACATCTGATTCAGATTATAAAGTGTTAATATATTCTCGGCTTTCCAAAGGAAATGGAACACATTTGTTGTTTTTTGTGATATCTTGTCTGTAATGTTTTTTTATTCTTTGCCAATTAGCTTCTATTCTCAAATTGCATCTAATCTAAAAGCCAATTAATTAGTCGTGCGTCACGTCGCTAAACTACAAGCTACATATTTTTAAATTTTTTTCCGATTTGTGTTTTAGACGCGCCCTTTTTCCTAACTCCAGCAGTAATCTAAAGGCTTAATTTATTAAAAAAAATCCTCTTGACTGATGGTTCCAAAAAGAGGAAAATTGTTGCATATATTAACTGTGATAAGCAGAATAAGCTCACCAAAGTCAAGGTTATGAAGGTCAAGGTCATCAAGGTCATTTTTTTTGTACTAAGCCGAAGAGTAATCTAGATGTTAATGATTTACTTCACTTCTCGTGTGTTTTTTTGAGTGAAACGACATCAGAAAATTGAGAAAATAAAAGGAGGCCTATTACCGTATCCATGCATAAATTAAGTAATGGTTATTTATAGGCGACTTGAAGTAATAAGTAGGCAGGCTAATATTCATATTCTGTGTAACGATGGTTTATTAATTGTGCCAATAAACTGATACTTTTATTATTGCAGTGATGAAAGTGCGTCGAATTACCCAGATAGTTGTAAAGTAATTCAATAAAACTTAAATTATATTTTAACTGTTTGTTGAAACGGGGATTTTGTCTTAGTGACCTACCATTGTAAATTTCCGGTGAATACTATTCAATGTAATTAACATATTTGTGCGTAAATTTTATATATGTATGATTTATTGTTATTATACGTGTTGGGTGATGTTCACCAACATAATTTGAACCATAATTTTATTAGCCATAGTGATCACATATAGTATATAAAAATGAGTGTTTATTTACGTGATTGATAAACTCCAATAAAGTTAGCCAATTACTATGACTATAAGGTTTATATTGTAATTTAACGCCGACAAAGTCATGTGGGGTTGATAATCTCATGTAAGAACGCTAGCATTCCGTGATACTTCATTTTTGCTCCGATGTCAAAAAAAATTACACCTATTTTGAACACTGTACAAATCCTTATTTCTCATCGATAGTCTATGGGCCGTTCGTTTTACCCAATTTTCATTAGTTTAAGTTGAAGTGAACTTTGCGAAACTTGTTTCAATTGTCGAAGCACCACCGTCAAATCAATTTTGAATGGGAACAGTATTACAGTTTCCAATTTAATTAAGACTTCAGTCTCTCCGAAGTTTACTATTTCATAACATAAAAACACGAACAAATCACTTTACCTTTAATCACAATTAATTCAAAATCATAGTTATAGTTTTTAAAATATATATTCACCTGATATTCCCTCAAATTAATTTAATCGCTCTAAAATTTCCAAAAAAATCGACTTCATTAAATGTGTAAAACAGCTCACAAGTATCGCATTATCGTCAACTGCTTCTACTACCAAATAAGGGCGTCTTATTGATTTGAAGGCCGAGGCAATTTTACAAGTTTTGTATTTCCGCCCCTTTCTTGTAAACCGAACTGTACTCCAATGTAATTTGCGAGTCGGTTTATATCTTACAGAAAACTTTAATTATGCAGTTAGTACCATCATCAAGTAATGCAATGTGGGCCCCTTTTATTGCATTTTATAGGCTTTAGTGTTTAACCCCACGGCATCAGCTGTAGTGTTGTAGCTGTCTATGAAAAAAAAAAACGTGGAAAACATCTTTTTTTAATCAGTCAAAAGCATCCATCGATAAGTCTCAGCAGCTGCACTTGAGAGCCAGTTCCCCTTCAGGTTTAGCATATTAACATTTGAGGACACATCGTCATTTAACAACATGTGGTTGTGATTGACTCCTAGACTGAACATAATTATAACAGTTTAAGCTCCACACAAATGAATGCAGAACTAATTATGCACAGGTCAAGAGACTGTTCGCGGCATCATTAAAAAAATTGAAAATTACTAAGAGCAGAAATCAAAATGGTCGATCATGGTTTTAAACATCTAGACATATTTTTTTATAATTACGGTTTTTTTAATCATACCGCGAACAGTCTCTTGACCAGCGCATAATTAGTTCTACGTTCATTTGTACGGAGCTTAAACTGTTATAGTTATGTTCTGTCTAGGAGTCAATCAAATGATAATATGCTAAACCTGAAGGGGGACTGGCTCTCGATTGCAGCTGCTAGGTCGTATCGATGGATACTTTTGACTCATTTTAAACGATGTTTTTCTTCACAGAAAGCTCTAATACTTCGCAAGAATACGATTCTACATCGATCTATGTACGAACACCACTACTTGAACTATTTGAACCTGAATTATTTGAATTTCTTTCTTTATGTTTGCGTCATAAATCGATTTGTAACGAACTTCAGAAATAAAACCCCTTTACAAGTTTCTTAGAATTACTTTTTAGTACCTTCTGTAATAATGTACTCATTAAAGTACGAATAGTCATTATAAGTTAATTACATATGAGAACAATCTTGAAGTATTGGTGCTACTGTTGATTACTCGACTGTATAATTTATTATATAAATTACATGAGGTGTAATCAAATTTTATGAAATTTGAATAAAATTTAATAACCGTAATTAATCCTAACACATTTTTGTTCGAATATTAAATGTATTTAAATTTAGCAACACTAAATTTAAAATAGTAATTATATTTATAATTTATGATTGTTCAAATTGCTGACAAGTTTTTAAAGTGTTATCTGCTGCTTAAAGAACTTGTATCCAATGGCCTTAATTAATTACTGTTTATTTGCTGGTAGTCTTTGGCGGGATTTTAAACTCTCATATAATGCTCTTTATTTTTTTATTCCTATATTTTCGTTATCTATTAGAACCTATGTATATAGCCAGGTTTAAATGCATGAGTGCAATGAATTGTAGATAATAACTAGAAACATGTATTTTGAGCTGTCACAAAACCTTCTTAGACAGCCTTAAGAAGAACGGAGCTACCATTTGTAAGAACAGTGTCTGATCATTAAAACAAAATGTCTATTGTACGTAATCACGTGATTTGATTTATTAAAAAATATATCCTGATTACTCTTTATTTGTTGAATCCTATGGTATACCAAAGAAAATTAAAAAAAAAATATTCTTCAACTTTAATCCTGATATAATTTTAGGGTTATTTCGTTTTATTTGAACAAGCCAAATATCATTTTCTATCTAGCCCTTGTATTTTAAATTTCCCGCCAAACAAGTTAGTATAATATAGAAAAATTAAAATAATGTTGGAGACAAAAATTGGTGCTAATTGTCGTGTTAAATTATTTAGATGTCAGTGAAATTACTATACGTATCGAGTGTAAAACCGTAGATTTATACATTTTTACCCTTTTGGGATACCACACTCGAGTTAAATTCCAACGGAACGTGCTTGGGTGAACCGTTTGCTAAAGGATATTGAAAAAAGGATGTTTCACATGCTCAGTTAATTTCAAATTATAATACAAAAAAATTGAAGCAATAACCGAAAGTAATATTTTACACTTATATTAAATTTTTTACTCTAAAATTTATTTTAATTGTAATTGAATAACTATAGTATAGAACATTAATATACATAAGAAAGAAATAGAATACTAATCTACATCATTAACGGTAATAATATATCAAATATGTATAATTTATCATACAGAAGAAATATAATTAACGTAATATGTCGATAAACAACATACTACAAGATAGAGATATTAAGATAAACAGCTTGTATCGTCAGCATTTATGGTTACAAACCGCATCGCAAATGTCAATGTCCTCTGTTTGAACTTAAAAATTACAAAAAAAAGTTATTTGAAAGGTTAACATGAGTGCCATATTCCTAATTGCATTCATTCCACTTACTGTGTTATTATTACCCAGCTAATTTGTAAATTACTTGATTTCCTTACGTAATTAAGAATTTTAAAATCGCTTTTGCTTTCAGGTTGTGCTTATTGCTTTGCTTATTTTTATTACAAATGCAACCTATTACCCTTAGCATGTCGCTTCTAGATCACAATAATTTAAAACTCATCGATGTTTGTCCACACTATCGAAATGAGATACGATATAATTTTAAAATCTACCTATAGATAATATGTAGATCAATACGTATCTAGATAGATAATCTGTGAAATAACTGCTTTCTACAGTTTAGCGGTAGCACAATGATTTTATTGGTTACAATTATTAGTGGCGTCGTGCCGGATCGTGTGAACGGGATTCGGAGCGTCAATAAAGTTTTATATTATCTTGGAATTGTCCATATTCCCTTCTTTTTACTGTGTTCAAATTAGACCGATTGAGATAAATATTTAAGTTTATACGTGTTACTTGAATTTAGAATACTTTCCGTGGGATCCGCATAATTTTTTGCGATTGCATTTTGCAATAATATTTTTTGTAAGTTTATGGTTTATAGTCAACCTCTTCACTATTGTCATTTTAGCATATTGTATATTATCTGTAATAAGTTATAATTACTTGTAAAATAATATAACAGCACAGTATTGTATTGTATCGCATACAAAAAAAAATGGAATTATTATTACAGTAATCGGGGTTCCGTATTTTTTTTTATTGTTCATAATTATTACACGAATACTAGTATTATTTTGGAATGTAGTAAAAAAAATAATACTAAAACCATATTAATCTTCATACTGCAAGTATATACAAATTGAAATGTTTATTATCCAATAAAATGCAATTTAAAAAAGTTTCGTTAATATATTAGCTACGCCTGTGGTTCCACACTTGTTTGTATAGTACCTGAATTTTGATTTGGCTCGTCGGAGAGAAGAGTAAGACGTCCGGTTAAGAAGGGCTCGCTTGGGCTTTGTAAAGCATTCTCTCTATCGCACAGCGCAATTACTGTGATAGACAGAGATAACGCTATACGGAACCGAACTTATCCGACTATCACACTCTTCTACGCGCCGTGTCAAATTACATGCCGTTACTGTAATTAATTTGCTACTATTATTAGTTCTTTTAATCAATAATTCGTATTTTTCATATAGAAAAACAGAACTGCTCCCGAGGGATAGGGTAACTTCACATTAAAGCGAACACGAACTAGTCATAGTATAAAACAAAGTCCCCTATCGCGCCTGTCTGTCTGTTCGCGATAAACTCAAAAACCACTGAACGGATTTACATGAAGGTTTCACCAGTAGATAGAGTGATTCATGAGGAAGGTTTAGGTATATAATTTGTCAAGATTTTTTTTTATTATCAGGGCGGCATAACGTCCCTCGGGCCCGCTAGTTTATAATATATGGATCCTATTTTATTCGTTCCTTTGTATAGTAGAGAAACATATTACTAATAGCATGCAGTCCGGGGAAGCTTTAAAAACTCTTCAGGCAGATAGCGCTAGACTAGGGCTGCTCACAGGTTTAGTAGGTAGGTAACTAAAACAAAATGTAATAAATAAACCACTATAATTTATTTGATCCACAATTAGGCCAGAATAACCTCCTCACCACTTTCTTTTATCGATTTTAGCGGGAGTTACCTATATCCACATATACGACGATCCTGCATCACATATACTTCGAGCCTTTCAAAGTCCACCGATCGCAGTATAACAATATTGAGGTAGATCGCCAACTTAACCTTAGTTTGAGCACCCCTGCGTAAGACAGTTTGAAAAAAAAAAACGAATAGTATAAAATCGAATAAAAGATGCAATCCAAAGCGAAGTCGTTCACAAAAACCGTTTGTTTATATCTGTCAGAATGAAATTATTTACATCAAAGAGATTATGATTATTTTATAGCTTAAGAGCGTCTGCCCGCGACTTCGTCCGCGTGGGCTAACGCTAACACGCAGCGGAAGCTCTCAAGATGAAAAAAAACCCAATTTTGAAACATTCTTCATTGATGCTCCGCTCTTAGTGGTCTTAGCGTGATGATATATATATGATGATAGCCTAGAACCTTCCTCAATAAATGAGCTATATAACACTGAAATAATTTTTCAAATTGTACCAGTAGTTCTTGAGATTACCCCCTACAATGCCACAAATTCACAACCTCACAGACTCACAAACTTTATGTCTTTATAATATTATTACATACTAGCGGGCCCTGCAGACGTTGTCCCGCCCTGATTAAAAAAACATCCTTCACAAATTATATACCAAAACGTTCCTCATGAATCACTTTATACACTGGTGAAAACGGCTCGAAAATCCGTTCAGTAATTTTTGAGTTTATCGCGAACAGACAGACAGACAGACGCGGTAGGGGACTTTGTTTTATACTATGTAATGTTACATAGTATATACAGATAACCGTTGTCCTAGGTAGGTACGTTCATGATTTTGATTACAAAGTCAATATATTTACGAATGAAGTCGTTGTATGATTCTACCCAAAGTCGACCGAGACCGTTATTGTAATATACCAAAGATTTATAAACGCTTTGCGCTTTGTTGTCTTGTGAGAAAAAGTTGATTACGCTTTGTTAGTGGCGAGTTTTTTAATCAGCCAAACCAACTAAACAGGGCGACGTTTTGTGCTCTGTTCATTGTTGTGTGTATATAGCAAGTAATATTTATCCGTTCGGCTCCGTTATCTTAAAAATTGTGCCATTTTTTTTTATTCACACCTATTTACTTGTACTGATGTGACCGAAATTCATTAAGTTTGAACATTATTGATGTTCTTTTCTCAAAGAGTGTATAAATAAATCTACAGACCTTGTCAGTGATTTTCGCAGCACTTATATAAGTGCTATATAGCAGTAAATTTGGGCTTACGTATAATATAGTTAAGAGTTTAATAAAAAGCAAAGTTAAAATATTATTACAGGAATCTGAAACTGTCATTAATTTATTCTTAAATCTTCTGAATGTTATAAGACGTATTTATACAAAAAAAATATGTTTCACACATCTATTACTCAGAGCAGTCGGTTAAAAATTTCGCAAGCACCGCCTAAAGGAACAATATAATGAAAATTAGTTTTCCAATTAATAATATTGCTACGTACACACGCAAAATATGTTATGTTTAGTTGATACAATTAAGCTTTCTAATCAATTGTGGCGTAAAACTCCGAATGAAGACGCATAAATTTTTTTTTTTTTTTTTTTTTTTTTTTTTTTTTTTTTTTTTTTTTTTTTTTTTTTTTTTTTTTTTTTTTTTTTTTTTTTGCAATAAATAGCGTTACAAATAAATTTTGTAACCAATATTTTTAAAATCAAACATTTAAAAATGTAATATTTATATGGAGATTGTAATATATCGTTTATATTATGGAAAGTGATTAGATATAAATAAAATAATGAAGAATATTTGACCGTCTATGGGTTTATTATAAACAAGATGCTATATACACAAGAGATCAGATTTCTTTTCGTTATAAGACTAAAGAAGTAATCTTTTATATACATATAATTAGAATGTAAATCTAATATGTCTGTACTTTTTCGATTTTCGTGAAAAAATTGTGGTAGGTGTCAAGGAATAAGTAATAAAATACATTTCAATAACTTTTAGAAATGTTCTGTCTGTACGTTTGTAGAAACACGCATCACAGTTAAGGTACTGAGTTCACAATAAAACCTAATACGGAAAATCATAAAGCATATCCTCCAGAATAACATAGTTTTTGTTTTATTAAAATTGGTCCACTCTATCAAAAGTTATTGTAATTTGAATGACGGCTCGAGGTAAGTACGAGGAAAGAGTAGTAATCTACACTAATATTATAAAAGCTGGAGGGTTTGTTTGTTTGATTGAACACGATAACCTCAGTAACTACTGGTCAGATTTGATTCAGTTTTAGATAGTTCATTTATAGAGGAAATCTTCATATATCATCACGTTAAGACAGATATGAGCGGAGCACCAATGAAGAATGAAAGAAAAACATTTTTTTGTTTTTGTAAGCTTCCGTTGCGTTTTAGTTAGCCCAAAGTAACTATTCTACGCGAACAAAGTCGCGGGCAGCAGTAGTTAGTTAATGATATAATGATAAACTGGATATCGTTATTTCATTTATATATTGTTTTTACCTTTGTTTTCTTATGTGTATATGCAACTAACTTTGAAGATTTTGAGTAGGTTTCTATATTCATTTATTCATTTTGCAACTCGAGACTTCAAATTGTGTACCGTTGTATCGGTCTTTACGAATATCAGTATGTGCACAGTATATTTGGACACCGAATAACTTCGCCCTAATCATTGTTCTATCAAACATCTATTTGCTGTAATAATGATAAGACTACATTTATAATACTGCAATAAATAATTAAAAAAACGTGTACGGATCCGCGGGCATAACTAGTTGTTATATATATACGAACCTGCAAATAATACGTCATTTTAAAGTTCATCTACCGATGACATAGCGGCTTCCACCGCACTCATTATCTTAGTTATAACTGTTTGAGGGTATAGTTGCATGGAGTTGGCTTTTGTAAAAAATAATTATCAGAACTCAAAATTTCGTTGCTAGGAGTAATATAGTAACGTAAAATTTCATTTAGAGTCACTATTATAAATCTATAGTTTGATTTAATCTCTCACGAATTTAAAAATATCTTTATGACCATATCGAGTTGAAAAAATGTAACGTCTATTTTGCCTTTAATAATATCACTATGTCCATAATACTATTTTATGGTAGTTGACGATGCGTTCTAACTAGGACGGTAAATCCAAAGACAATATATCTATAGGTTCCTGTTTAAATATTTTCTTCTTGAGGGTATTAAATGGAACATGCGAATATTCGACAATGCTGTACAAATAGCCCAAGGTTTCATCATGATATCATATTTTACATACCTTTTAATAATTGAATATCAATAAAGTCTGTATTTAAACACACCATAATTGAGCCATAATTTCTGCAAATACACGTATACAAACATATTAAAGATAACTTAAATACTACTAATTTATCATTAAAAATTTAAATATCAATATATATATTTATAACTATTGCTTCGATTCGAATACAATTCTCATCACATGAATATACAATATCCGGCATTTGATTTCAAAAAGAGCGTAAAATCCGGCTAGATCAGCTTGCTTCGGTTTTGTAAAGGGGTTTATTTCTCTATGGCACAGCGTGATAACTGCGATAGACAAAGATAACGCTATACGAAACCGAACTTAACCGACTTATTTCTATCTTTTTCTAGCGTAATTTGTTAAATTAAAAGCCGGATACTGTAGTTTATTTTCTTTCTTTCGCACTTCAAAAGGTTGCCGAATGTATTTTGCAAAATGATGAGGAGGTACCAATTTTATAATTAATACGTTTTTATTTAAATTGGAATTTAAGTTAGGAAAATATTATATCGTCATATGGAAGATTTGCTATTGGTGGAAATTTATGAAAGTATATAATTTGTTGTTTGGAAGTTTTGAACGGAACTTACCGGGTTCTTGATGATATTTCGGCTGGTTCTGCGATTCCACCACTATTACGACACATCATATACACTGTAGTCCCGGTAATGTTCGTAAACCGATAATACAATAAATAACTCAATACTTAGTACAAGTTATTTTTTTGCGTGATTGCGTGCGTTCTCTTAAATCGTTAGACGAAAAGGAGAAGGCGGCGCGGGCAGCGATTGGCGTTCTGTTCTTTTTGGAGAGAAAGGGGTTGTATAAAATACATAGATAATAAATAGCGTGCGAAAGTATAGATAAAATATGCGGAATAAGGAAGAGGAAACAAAACATATAAAAATTAATAGATGGCATTACCAGCTATATTGAGGTGAATTCAATAAATTTTCTGTAAAAGTTTAGTGAAGTAAAGCTTCTATACGCACGCGTGACTTTGGGAGTAATCTAGTGAATGCGTGATGAGAGCGTTACGAAAAGTGTGATTGGGCGAGGCGAACGGGGATTGAGAGGGAGATATAAGTTAATGCAGATAGAAAGAGACAGAGCTACGTTTCTTATTATTAAGGAAAACCCATAATAAATTTAAATATTTGTAAAAGAATAATATATGTATATACTATACATATATATACATACATATAGATGGAGCTAAAGAAGTTTGACTTCAGTCGTGTGGTCTAAAACACACTCTTTTCTTTAGGCTAGATATAATATATCATATATATTTTGATATGTTATCAATTACGAGTAAGTTTTGGATACTGCAAAATGAAGTTGCCGTTGAGATATCCCCGTTTGAATTTTTTTTTTTGCATGTTTGTATTATATCGAAATTATTCGATGAATAAAAAATATTTATATTTATACCACACATTCTGCTTGTACTGAAATTTAACTTCTTATTTCAAACTAACGGGCCTGGCGAACGTTTTCCCGTTCTGATAATAAATAAATACATAAAAATACAAAAAACCTTGAGAAATCATTTACATATACCTTCCTCATGAATCACTTTATCTACTGGTAACCGCATGAAAATCCGTACAATCATCCGCTAAAACATCCGCTTTTGAGTTTATCGTGAACAGACAGACAAACGTGGCAGAGGACTTTGTTATATAATAATAATATCTAGTGATATTCTTTAACGATAATACTGCGCATGTGTAAATTTTAAATCAAATCTTATAGATCCCTCTCCATACTATTGTACCACAATGGAGTTCAAACAAATCTCGTATTACATCGTTATGACTCCGTTAATGTAATAACGATGTCATCTCAGCCTTCTCTAACTTGCTCTGACGTAAGTAATGAGACTCCCGTTAGGTATTTTGCCAGGCTGTTTTATTGTAATTTGATATATAATTCTGTATATAAAAAGTTGTAAGTATTATTATATATTATAAAAGAACGTCCTCTGTCACGTCTGTCTGTCTGTTTGTTCGCGATAAACTAAGGAACTGCTAAACGGATTTTCATGCTGTTTTCACCAGTAGATAAAGTGGTTCATGCGGAAGGTTTACGTATATCATTTGTCAAGGGTTTTTTTTATTATAAGGGCCGGACGGGAGACAACGTCTGTCGGGCCCGCTAGTTTACTTATAAATTAGTTAAAATAGTAATATCTATTACGAATTACAATTTTTAAATATTATAGTGGACGCTAGTTGGCACTTCCGCACTTCCAATTTTTGTTTCTTATTTCACTTAATTTTAGTTTAATTCTAATTTAACTCCTCACAATATTAAGGTTATACGCGCCACCATAAATTAAGTCAATCTGCAATCAGATATTAGGCTTCCATGAGACAGGCATATCCTAGTTTTGCGGCATAATTAATGCTTTTATTTTGTAAAGGATTTTTCGTAAATTAAGGTTTGTATTTGTAACAATTATTTATTATGATAAAATGAATCTTCTAGGGCTGGCAACAAGTATTGTCAATAAACCTTTTGACATATAAATTACATACTATCATTAATATCATTTCATAAACATAAATGAACAGTGATATAAGTCACTCACTCTCTAATACGTATTCAACAAAAAAAAAAGCGTTAGCAGAAATGTCTGAAAATAGTCTTCAAAATTAATTCACATTGTTTATCAGCTATAATGTAATCTAAAATGTGTATATTCATAAGAATATTATGGTATTACGTATACAGAGATAGCAGTTGTTGTTTTACTAAGGCTTTTATGTAAAACGTTGTCCCGCCCTGATTATAAAAAAAAACCTTGACAAATTATATACCAAAACGTTCCTCATGAATCACTTTATCCACCAGTGAAAGCCGCATGAAAATCCGTTTAGTAGTTTTTGAGTTTATCGCGAACAGACAGACAGACAGACGCGGTAGGGGACTTTGTTTTATACTATGTAATGGTATAGATTTTCCGATATCAGTTTGTTCTCGCGAAATGCCATTTAAATGGTTCAACTTCAGTTAGATGATATAAGTGTTGCAAAAGAAAAATAACACTATTGTTTGACTACGTGCTCTTTTAACAATAGAAAATGTACCGATATATTATTCACCGAGTCTCATGAATGGTTCTTTCTAAAAAAAGTCTAACCATTAATATAAATTTGTTAGAAGAGTTTTACCGATTTAAAACTTTATGTAGTTGAAAATTAAGCATATTTTTCTGTGTATTTGTATTTATTTAATCTGATATCGTATGAAACTATCATGTTAATTGATACAACGTTAGTTTTTTTTTGCTTCTATTGTAATGATCAATTTTTTTGCGACGGCAAATTAATCGATACTCAGATTAAAAATGGCTTCACCGTTATCCATTATCCTGTACATGTTTTTGTGTCATATTTAATTTTATAATAATTATATATATATTCAACTAGTCTTTTTATTTAAATGCATATATATTTTTGGCTTAAGAGCACACTTTCATCTGTTGTTAAATGACGTTATTGTCCTAGCTAAAACTAAAGGGACTGTCTCTCAAGGACGCGCTCTCAAAAACGACCCATTTTCAGGATTTTTCATTACGAATTACAAACAAAATTAGTGAACTTTGGTAAGCATAATAGTAAACTGCAGATACATTGAACCATTAACAATGATATAGAGATGAATGCCTCTTAAAATTAATAGGTTTCCATAAAAAAAATCAATTCTTCGTCGCCCCCTCGCGTAACGCAGCCTGATTTTAGGTACGAAAATCTCAGTATCATAATTTGCCTAATAAACAAAAAATACCTGCTTATGCTACATATAATCAAGTATTTAGGAACACACTGATATATGTTTGGTGACAGATTTCCTACAATTTAATGATTTGTAATGATTCTTCACGATGTTATTTTTCGCTGAGAGCTTTGGCTCAAGAAGAATTCCAACTGACTTCAATCGCTGTGGTGTCATAAAACTCTAATCACTGAACCGTCATCGCTTAATTTTGCTGAGTTATATATTATCTTTATTATGTTGTTTTTTTCAAGAATAAACAAAATGCGTAATGCAAACACAAAGCAATCAACTTTTATCATTTGATATTTCACACTCAGTACCTTTTATCGTTTCGAGTAACGTTGACGCAGGATATCTTATTTCCTTTTAATAATTTACTTTTAACGAACTGAGGTCTCGGAATCGGAATGTATTATCGAACCTTAAAAGCGTAAGGGCGTGGGTTACAACAAACTTGTTTGCCCTTATTAATTCACAGTTTAAATTGGTGGAGCTGTATTCCACAAAACATTGTTTAATTGTCATTTTATTTAAGTACACGGTGGTCTTGTAATGGGAAGATTTATCTCATTTTCTTTGTTAGCACATCCTGGTGAAGCCGAAGCGGGTAGATAGTCTTTCGTAATTGCAAACGTAGATCAAGTCATCATTAGCCTGTAAGAAACCTACTGCAGGACCATATACATCTTCTCGCAGGAAAGTATGGAAATAATCACCACGCCAGACCATGATGTTCTGGCGATTTTAAACTCCAAAAAATCTATACATAGATATATATTTTTCCAGATACAGTGGTGCTACAAGAACGTTTCTCAGATTCAGGCTTCCTCACGATGTTTTCCTTCACCGTCAGCCGATAGTGCTACCAATTTAAATTGGTACGAATTCGAACCTGCGGACATCGGATTGATATCCCATCGGCCAAACCTCTAGAATTTAAATTACTTTATAAAATCAATACAATACATCAAATGAGTATCATATATGTGTTAAATATACAAAATAAATAAGTTTTCGCAGGTCACATATTTGTTTTCAATGCCTGTTCAAGTATCGCTTCGACTAAAGCATGGAATGTTATCCTATGATAACACATGATAACATAATAATAACATATATATAAATTTCATCATTTAATTCACTGCCGACATCCGTGTGTGATAATCATCGTGGACCGGCTACCATTTTTGGGTTCGTGACTAAGTGATGTTGCAAAAAAAAAACCACACACCCAGCCGTAATGATCCTTTGTGCCGACGCGATGTGCTGTTAGTTTCCGACGAACGAATTAACCGAACGCAAAATACCCGCCTTTTTGTACTAAATGATATCGTATTTTTATCTCCATGATTAACTGAACGTCTCCGATGTTATTTACGGATAGTGGATTTTAACGAGTTACTCGTATTGGGTGGGAATGGTGTACTCCTAAATTAAAAAGTAATATATTATTAAAGCTTTATTATCGAGCGATTTATAATGTAGGGCATCGCGAGTCATTACTCTAAGTTTCAGGAATTAGGTATCTTAATTTTGCCCTACCAATACTTTCTTGATAATATAATATATGTCCGTGAAAGCTTAAATAACCTGAATTTAGTTAAAGACTGACGTAATTTAATAACTAGAAGCAATGACAAATTTTTCAGGTTAGCTTAGATATAAGAACATTTCTCAGGTTCTGGTTTCCTCACGATGTTTCGATAGTGTTACCTATTTAAATTAATAAACGTATGTGAATTCTGAAAAACTCATTAGCTCAAATTGACATTCCACCGGTCAGTATATATATAGCCACAACATCTAAAATGAACGTGAGAAAAAAAATGGGCATATCTATTTCACTAAAACCGCAAAAGCTGTCGACTAATCACATGTGGTCGTGAATAAAATAAAATAATAGAAAAGCATTATACAGTTAGTAAAAAATGTCAGCACTTTTTTCACATCACACACATGTTGTGAGACAAAACATTTTAGACTTGTGTTCGGTTACAGGGTATTTCATCAACCATTGTGTAAACAACGAAACAATAGCACAAAAGCTCTCGGAAAACAAATTATTCAATTTGCTAAGTACTCTACGCCCCAAAAACTCGGGGACAATATTTCTAAGGTAATGTTACGAACCATTGTTTGATGGAAGTTAGGTAACGAAATATGAATAACTATTACCAATGCTATCATTATGATCTATCTATATATATTTGCAAAATGTTCTAGTATTCTATTATAGTGGACGCTACTTTGCACTTCCGCCTGGAATTGATTGACCACCACTACGTCTAACTGCAACAAAAAGAATCAATTAATACATATATATATATATTATATTATTTATACAATATATAATTCATATAAATATAATAAGTATCAATTAATTAATTAAAAAATGTTGCAGATTAACGTGTAATTACGACAATCGATTACACGTGTTTCACTCCTTCACGGAGCATCTTCAGATCGATGTTGACTCTTCCGATGCGAGCGGGCGGGTTGCAGTTAGACGGAGTAGTGTCCAATCAATTCCAAGTGGAAGTGCAAAGTAGCGTCCACTATAATATTTAATGATGGATTTCCGCAAAGTAACGCCTTCTTCAATTAAATATTCTAGTATTCTGTCTATTTTTAACCATTTTTTTATACTTTATCGGCGTTATGACGGGCTCTTTTTTTTTTTTTTTTTTTTTTTTTTTTTTTTTTTTTTTTTTTTTTTTTTTTTTTTGTAACCCGATTCCGTTTTTTTTTTCTATAATGATTTTTTCCTTGAGTCTGTATTCCCCTTTTTATTTTTTCTCATTTTCTCGCTCTATCCATTTTTGGTTTTCTTTTTCCTTTTGTAATAGATAATATCGGATACATACAATCGAACCTTGAATTATTTTTTAAAAATAAAACAAAGTATTATGTAAAATTTTCCATTTTTCAGGTTGTGGTTTTTGGAGGAGTATTCATTGATTTTTTTTTACACTTTTGAGTTCGTCGTTTCCTGACGAAGGCTCTGTTTTCTTTAACAACATTCTGAATAAATTGAAGTAAATAAATAGTTCCATATATATACTTTCTGATTTCTCCATTTGTTTTTTTTGTTCGCTTCCTTTTTAGCTGATTTCATTTTCGTATACATATTTTTTAATTTCTGCTATTGCTTTGATTTTGCGAAATACGTAATCACGGGCAGGTCTTTTTGTCATTTCCTTATATAACCGTAAGTAATTCTAGTGTCATTTATACAAACAATGCACGAGTTTTAAAACATTTCCTACAGCGTAACAATGTACGGAAACTAAAATTGCTTGTTGGTCCAAATGCCGTCTGTCATTATATTTCATAATAATAATTTTAAACCGCGGATATTTCAGTTATGTAATATTTGAAGTCTTCTTTGAATTAGTAAAGAAACGTATTCTAGAAGAGATCGGGGCAGAATTCGAGTCTGTTGACTGGTTACTTTGGTCAACAACTTTAACAATTTGTCGTTTATCGTCTCAGTAATGTTTAAACCACTTATTGAACATTCATAAATGATTATGTCAGTTGAGTTCTGTCTTTGATAATTCAATACGAATCTCAATAGAAATGTAAGCAGTTAATATCATCTAGGATATGGCGCAACGCCATGTCCAGTATAGGACTTATAAAAGTAACTGGACAATATACAAGCGTGCCTGTAGTTCCGCACGTGTAGCTTACGCAATATTTATTGACATCGCGTAATTATATATCCAGGTACAGTTTAGTACTTATGAAAGTATTATTAATATTTTAACCTATCTATTGCAAAATGAGAAAAACCTTCCGTGTACAACATGTTATAAAAATCTCTGGAACCTCGATTAAGTAAATTTTAGGCATTACAAAAATCGAATAAGTACAGCCACGTTAAATTTACAATCTTATTGTATGTACAGAATAAGAAGAAGATAAAGATTTCGTCATATATAGCCACCGTATTTTGGAGAAGGGTTATAAATAAATAAAATTAAAGGTATTACAGGTTTGCTTTTTCTTAATGCAAACAACGATGAGACCACTTTAATTTCAATACGAAAACTGTCGTAGAAAACAAACCACTAAACGCTTATTTATAACAGTTACCGATAGCATTTATTTAAACGTGCACGGTGATTAATCACCCGCTAGCTAACTCCCAAGTATTACTTGGCTAGCTCGTGGTGATAATTTTAACACGTCAAAACCAGTAGCTATTCAGACCCTGGATACCGTTAATACCGGGGATACTGAGTTTGTTCAAAAAAGTTAGTACTACGTGTTCACACTTTTTACTCCTCAATTACGAATTACCTTTTTGTATTTATTTATTATGGGTCATCAACATGACAATACATTTGTAAATATACTAATAGTAACGAATTTGTAATAAAATTTAAATATAATCATATTGATAGACAACCACGACATAGTCCCAGAATAAATTAAATTGCAATAAAAACTATATTTAACTATTCTACAGATTGTAATATTTAGCATAATAATATGAAACCTAACAAATTATAACAGATAGAAAAAGAAAATACTAAAACAAATTATCACTAAAACCATATTTAAAAATAATATTAAAACTAACACATTGTAACAGAAGGAGAAAGAAAATACTAAAACCAATTTATACGAACTCTATTTCATGAATATACTGATATATAATAAATAGATATAACGTCACCTCATATCGTCGCTGTACCTGCAAGAACCAACAAATAGAAGTATCCAACTTTTGAATAATAGTAAAACAAGTTACATAAGTTTCACCGTGTTTAAATGTAAACTATGAATTGTATACAATTTCTTGTACTAAATCGTGTAAGGATTGACCTGAAATTGCTTAACTGGTATCAAATTTAACACTCGAATAATTTTAGTGACACGAATCTGTATTTGCAATAGAATAAATAAAATAAGTTTACTGTATAGGAATTACAAATATTAGTTTATGATATTTATCATTTTTGTTCGAATAATATTCTATAAAAACTTCAAACGGTTGCAAAATACAGCATTTTAAACCTGTTGCGGACTTTGAAATAGGTTTCTTTTTGTGATAACGGTACCCTAACAAACGAAATACTTATAATCTCGAAACCTTTGCAAATGTTTGTTTGTCTAAATATAAGAATTAAATTTACGATAAATAACCATTGGTTGAGGTTCCAGTTCACGGAATGCGGGTCTTAATAATCGGCTTTCAGGACAGGGTAGCGTCTCTTATCTGATAGATGTGATTTGTCTGGGAAACCGTGAGCACAGGATAGTCCCCCGGGCTACCGTAACTCACTTCGGAAGTAGGGAGTTGGCAGTTACAACTTTTGTACCTCTGACATACGATTTATCCAAGATTCAGTAAATATTTTTTTCTAACATTGGTACTCGTTCTATCGACAGTAAACTTTTAAAGGGTGATTTTGTTATATTTCAATATGGATATTATTAATTACAATTAATAAGTGTTTTATTCTGTTAATTGAATTATCGATGTAGTTGTCGCTTGTTTTAGAACGGTTGTATTCAAGCGCATACTAATAATGTGCATGCATTATCGACTAGTATTTTGTGTGTTATTTTTAGAACAAATTACCTCAGCGCGGCCTACGCTCGAAGTTGACTGTTAGAAATCATCACGTAAAAAATACACGTTATGCCCCTCTAATGCCCGGTTTCTGAGATACTCAGTTAAACTACCAATAGTTATTGACTTAACGAATTTATCCATAAGATAAACTGTCAAATGGCCCGTTGACTTTTACTGACACTTATCGTATTATTGTGTGTTCAGAAACGCAATTTGACAAGTTATCGAACCGATAACGCTATTGAACAGATATGCTACAATTAAAGTACCTCAAAAACCGTGCATTAGTAACTTTGTCTGCTTGTATCGCTTTTCATTGTGTATTAGTGTGTGTACGCATGAGAATATTGAATTTCAAGTAATATTACATTACAACTTAATTTTGTTTAGCATTTTTGTTGTAATTTATAATTATCTATTATATAATAGATATATATCCATATCACTCAACACCACATTAACTCACGCTTGCTCAGCAGCATTTGATTATTTGGTAAACTATTTCCCATTGTTTTATATTACGACGATAGGTATTTTTTCTGTGTTAACTTTTTAAATTAAATAACTTAGTGTTGTCCGGCGGTGAGCGTTAGTGGCTGCAACACAGTTATTAACTACAGCACTCACTAACGCTCATGTAATTATATTTATGGCTAGTACTTAGACTAGCTAATATAATAATCTTAATATATATATTTCTTGTGTGCGTGTGTATGTGACTGAACTCCTCTTAAACGACTGGACCGATTTTGATGAAATTTGTTGTGTGTGTTCGTGGAGATTCGAGAATGGTTTAGATTCACAATTGGACCCGGCAGGTGGCGCTGCGATCGACTTTTAGGATTTTTTTTGTTTTCAAGGCAGGACAACGTCCGTCCGGTCCGCTAGTAATAATATATTGAAAGTAAGCAAATGAAGATATAATTCAATTTTATTAGGAAAATGTAATTTAAATAAATAAATAAATAATTATTTTAAATGGTATTACTAATTTTTCTCTTATTTTTTTTGATAACATTTTTCCTAAAACATTTAATGAATTTCTTTAATTCGATTTCTTAATTCGTTTCTGAAGGGATCCCTTGTCCGCACACGTTTTTTTTTGTTTTAATTATTTTTAAATGTAATGTATTATGTTATGTTTTATTATGAAAACTTAAACATTAATAAATTATTTCTATTACTGGTACTTACAAATGATTTCATAGTTTTAAAACCAACTGGATGTTAAGTATGTTCATTGTAGAATGTCAAGAGAACTAATTAAAAAATACCTTTTTACTTATAAATTTATCTAAATACGATCTCAATTAACATGCAGGTCTCTGAGCGCTTTGTATATCATTACAAGAACTCAATGATAGCGAAGTTACGCAGATCCATTCGCATCCCATGAATATTTATAAGGGCTTAAATCCCTTGACACCGCATATTTAAGATCTCTGTTTATTTTATACTTTCTAAGAAATATATTGTGAGTAATAAGTAACGCTAGAAAATAATTCTTACGTATCGCACAATTTGAATATAGATAGAGGATTTAAATAGTTCTCTTGATATATTCACAACAGCAATTGCTAATTTTCTTGCAATTAGCATTTGTTTGCATTAATCTGTATTGAACGAATTTCGTGTGTACTTGTTATCTATAGTTCCTCCTCCAAGGAAGTCAGTTCTCAAATGTGAATCACCTAGTCCTAGAACGTGTTATATATTTAACTAATACCAGATAGTAAACTCTTTGCCAAAAAGACGAAAATGTAGTAATCATTCTTTGGTGAAAGGATAATCATTTCGTTTACCTTGTTAATATCTTGTGTTATTATTTTTTTAATCAGGCGTTAGTGGGCGGATATAGGAGTAAAGGAAGATCGATAATTGTATGGATGAATGGTGTGAAAGATGATATATGTATAAAAGGTGTGAATACTAAGGTGACATCTGAGAGGGGAGAGTGGAAATGGAAAACGTGTTGTACCGACCCTACTTAGGTGGGATAAGGGTAAGAAAGAAGGATAGTTACCAACGGAACTATTATACGTAATGTCTCTTTCCTAATACAATCCTGACGTAATGTCTTATCAGGTCATATATTCATCTTACTTCTATGCTTCTTCTAGACAAGGATAAAAATATAAGGATAAAGGATAAATTATTGGTTAGCTTGTACACAATGTAATACACAAGTGAAGACAATCGTTGATGAATGTATAAAATTATATACACAAATAAATTGTAAGCGCTGAAAAGGAAACTGCCCATCGGGAATACACTCTATTTTTCGTATCCACTTAATTCATAAATCAAACGGAACAGGTGAATTAGATTATACATTTAAAACTGATCTATCTTTGAATCCAAAATATAAGGTACAGAGTTGCTTGAATGATATTATATCAATAAAAAAGATATAAAGATTTATAGAGACTTAATTCTTCGTAATGTTTTATAACATACGAGTACATTACATGTTTCTAATGTCATTTGCTTATATTTTACACTTGCAATTAAAATAGGCGTTTATCCATGTCTAGTATCTACTGCGTTAAAAGCAATTGCGACTGATCTTCAAGTTAATTGCATCGTATTTCTACAACATAAAGTCAATCACATAGTTTATAATCCTGAATTTTATTAACGTGAATCAACTTCTGTTTTAATGTAATAAATTAGTTTCCCTCTATCGATATAATAGTACTTCTAGTACTGAACTGGTTACCGTACTATCAGAGTTTGCTAGCTTTATCTAATGATTAGTGGAGTCAAATAGAATTGATGATCATTGAGAAATTATTGTTAAACAATCGCCACTACTACATGTATAAGTTTATCAAAGCCACAACCAATAACTTAGAAAAGCTAGATTTTAGTAAAAGACCGAGACAATTTAAATACTAAAAATAGTGACAAATTGGTCATCCCGTATATCAGGCTCAGTAAGAACAGTAAAAGTTTTTAGGTAATAGTCACAAGTGAAGCGAAGACCCAAAGCACATTAGCGATTTGGCGGATAGTAAGTTCAAGCATCATGTCAAACTGGTTTTAATGTTTAAAGGCTTTCATAGGATGACGCAATATGTGAATGATGGTGATGTCTCGAAAGGGCACTCATCTCTGTGCATCTGCCAAAAAAAAGTACTGTACCGTTGGGGGGAAGCAATTGACAAGCACGGCGAGGCCTTGGCAATCAATCTCGACATTGCCAAATCCTTTGATAGGGTCTAGCACCGTGGTCTGCTCTTCAAGCTTCCAGTCAATTTGTGCAAATGGATCTCTAGCTTTCCACATGATCGTAGAATTCATGTTCTTGTCGAAGGATGTAATTCGCAGCTCATATCAGTCAATGCTGGAGTTCCTCAAGGCTCTGTACTTTCACCTACTCTGTTTCTTCTGCATATCAATGATATGTTGCTTTTGGGCCGTATTCATTGCTATGCAGACGATAGTTCCATCTATGAGTGCCATTACAGCAAGCCTTCTTGCGATCGGGGAGAAACAGAAAAGGGGCGACAGGAACTTGTCATTGAGCTCGACCAATCCTTGCATCGCATATTAACGTGGGGAGCAAGTAGTTTGGGCGAGTTAAATGCTAACAAGACACAGGTATGCGCGTTTACCTGCATAACATCTCCTTTTACCCCGCTTTCTACTCTTCAGAAGGTCTCGCTCGCAATGCGAGTCAGTCTCAATATCTTAGGTAAAGATATTCGCAGCGACCACAATCCCAAGGATTACATCAGGAGTATAATCTTGACTGCATCTCGGAGACTCGGAATCCTGAACAGGGTCCGACGGTTTTTCACGCCTGATCAGCTAGATCTCCTTTATAAGGCACAAGTTCGGCCTTGCGTGGAATAATGTTCACACCTCTGGAACGGTACCATCAAATTCTTACTGGATGCCCTGGACAGGTTGCAGAGATGGGCTGTCCGCGTTGCTGATGATGCATATATTACAGAGTTTATAGAGCTGCTTCAATTGCGCAGAGACATTGCCTCATTAAACGTGTTCTACCGTCTGTATCATGGCGAGTGTTCTGAAGAGTTATTCAATTTAATCCCTTCTTCTGCTTTTCACAACCGAACCACGTGCGCTGGTTTCGAAGCCACAGGTTTATGGTAAACTCATGTGGGCACGAACTAAAAAGTTCGCAACATCCTATCTTTGGCGTACCGTGAAGCTGTAGAACAATATCCCGGGTTGTGTTTTTTCCTACCTATAACATGGGGTCCTTCAAGCGTAACGTGAAGAGGCAATTGCGCAGGCTGGCATGACAGCAGCGACCGGCGATGGATAGTATGTCTCTCGGTAGTCGTCGTTGTTTTTGGATTGTAATGTGCTTACCATCAGGCATAGTGCAGTCAATAGCCGAGCTACAATAAAAAAAGCTATCTATGTTTGTAAAAATATGTTCAATATAAAAATAAAAGGTTCTTTACGATGTCTGGGTTATTTCTCTAACCGGTGGTAGTTTTGACATTGATAAGTAGCATCTCGGGGCCTAAATATTATAAAGTACTTTCGATTCTGGTTTTACAATATATATCATCAAAGTTGTTGTTATTATTGTGATATTATAAGCTACGAAAACTCTAGCCATTTGATGGTCACTGCTATACAAATATGTCATTTCTATCCACTCCGTAAAAGGAAATGGGCGACGTTCATTACGAAGATGATAGAGTCATTCGTTTGTGAAAGTCTTTATTACGTTCACACAAAGACAATTGCGAACGAAAGGCAGTAATTTACTAAGAACGTGTACACAAAGGCCTCGGGGCAGCGTAATGGTCCAGTTTTCCCTACGGTTAATTAGTGAAGCGATAAGGTGCACCTGTGTCTGACCCTCTCACTCTCGATTATAATAAACGTATATTTATATAGAAGAAGCTTACAGAAAAAAATGAGTGTTATTTCTAATACACTTTTGCGAACAAATTTAAATATCACAGACGTAATTATCTTCTCATTTGAAATGCATAGTATTATACGAGTGTATTATTTTTGATTAAAATCCTAAGTTTGTTTTTTTTTTTTTTTATTTTTTTTTTTTTTTTTACCCCCTTTGGAATTTTTTTCCCTTCTTTTCTCCCCCTTTCTTTCCCTCCCCCCCCCCACTTTTTTTTTTTTTCCAACCCCCCCTTTGTTTTCTTAAAAACAATTCACCGTCGATATCAACAACTGTTAAAAGAACCAAGTCCAGTGTGCTTTTCCTATTCTTCAAAATCAGCGATCTAACCCACCCACCCCGGGTACCCCAAGAAGAGGATCTCCTAGTCGGGTGAGTGATGGATCAGTCCTCCTAAATTCATTTCCTAAACACCTAACTAATATTATAAATGCGAATGTGCATTTGTTTGTTACGTTTTCATGCCTTAATTACGCAACTGGTCATCGTGGAATTTTCGATCATCCAAAAAAAGAAATTTCAAGTAAACACGTCTGTAGTCATTCTTATGCTAAGTAGCATAAAATATTAACTATCAAATTAGTAGTAAACTCACTTTTGAGTTTTAGGCTCTCAGATTATGTGGGTTTTTAAATTCGAATTTTGTATATCTAGCACTAGCGGTCTTTTTTTTTACCGAGCTCGACGTTGTCCCGCGCCTGATGGTACCCCAACAATCCGAAACCCAAAACCCCATCCCCCCCCCCCTTCCCCCCAAAACCCCCCCAAAACCCCCCCCCAATTTTCCCTGATATACCCCCTATCCCAACCACACCCCAAACTCCACTATGCGGGTTCCCCTTGTGGGTGGAATTTCGTTAAATCCGTTCTTAGCTGACCTCTACTCGGCGAAAGGAATATTCCTACCATATTTCAAGTCGCTACGCCTTATGGTTCCAGAGATATCGTGATGAGTCAATATATAGGTGGGAATCTCTTATATATATAATAATAATAAAGATAGAATAGATAGTGCAAGGCTTTTCCCATAGCTTTTCTCGCTTTAATACTGATTATTTTTTGTCTCTCTAATGACGTTCATGCAAAATTTCATGATGATCGATTGAGTAATGAAGCGTAAAAACGTATTACATAAACTCATATTCGCATTTGTAACAATAGTTAGACTTAGGATGAAAATTTGTGAGTCTATACTAGCCATTAATAGCTAAACATAAAATTTCCTGTCACATTTGACCATTTCTTGTGATTTACACGCTTCATAACAATGAAATACGATGTTTTAAGTGTTAATATTACAGAAGAATGTGTACAAATATTACAAAACAACAAAGCTGTTTCTTTTTAAATGCATTTATCGGAAAACACGTATAGACGCTTGGCGATCTTCAATTTTACGGTTAGTTGGATTACTTAGCTAAATGCGGTCTAGAATAGGCTTTAATATCATATTTAATTTTTATTACAATATTTTCCTTCACTGAAAGTTTAACGTCACTTATTATTTAAAATCAATTGATACAATGTTCGAACGTAACAATTAGGTCATTATATCTTATCTCTTGATAAACCTTGGAGGCTTTAGAATTACGACTAAATTCACAAACAAATATAATATTCGTTTCGAAACTACGGTTTTGTTTATTCATATACTCATTTCAACGTCGTCCCAATGAAAACAAATCCGTTGTAGAAAGGATGTACCGGGGAGAGTAATCTCGGGTCCGGAAACCATTTACCTTTGAGATTGTTTGGAGCACGTGTTCATTTGAGCTTCCATTACCTATACGTTTCCTTTAGTTGAATTCTCTACGGGATATATCGAAGCTTCTATTTTCTGCAAATACCTTTAATATTTACTGATATATAAACAATTTAATATTTCTATTGGTAACTAGTCTCGCACGGCCAGCGGCAGTGAAAATTTTACCGGTTTATTGTTTTTATTTCGCATTATCTTCTGGTCAACTCCATCAGCATACTTAACAGCCTGTAAAAAGTAAATTGTATCTCCATGAAATTTCCTTTTTGATTTAGTTGTTTTGTTTTTACAAAAAATTTAAAGTATACTTGAAATGTAAACAAACATAATCTTCTAAAACTTATTTTACTTTTCAAATAAAAACCATCTTTAGGCTGAAATATTAAACTTAAATATATGTTTTCGCGGGCTCTTTTGTAACGTTGTCAAATCCTTCAGGTAGTGCACGCCATATTATAGAATGTTGCTGACTTTAATTACATTTCTTGTGATTAGTTATTAAAAATATATATTTATAAAAAAAAAGTATTCGAAGTATTCGACGATTAGCACTACTCCCAGAATAGAAGTTATTTTGATGAACTAAAATAAAACAAACAATGAAATTTAATACGATAAAAACAAATATAGGTGTTGTATATTCGGACAAAATCTTACGGCCGATTATTTTCCGTACGTCTCAAGTGGTCGTAACCGTTACCTCATTCCGTTTTATCCTTAATAAGAATTTACTGCCTATCCAATAGTTTTCAGTACGACTGTAATTCATCTTCATGCCTTCAGACAACGTAACGCGTAACAATAAACAGTGTGAGACGATTGTTAAACCGAACGCACACTTTCGCCGCGTGTACGCGTCGCGTGCTCAGATCCTACCGATGAAGCCCTCTACAGAGCCGCTTTTGTGTTCATTCTCTCGCAAGTTACGAGCGGTTAACATTTGACGCTCCTCACACTGCTTAGTGATGCTTCAATAATAATTTTACATACACTTTAAATGATAATTGGTCCGCTATGATAGCTATAAAGTGCAAAAATAATTTATGAAATTTGATTGGTTGTACACATTAGCAAGTTCAAATTGATAACTTGTGTAAGTATGATATAATTAAATATATTTACGTAATAAATAAAAAAATAAAAGGTTCTACATAAAATCTAAATTCACATGTATGTTTAATTAAAACATACATCGAAATCTTATTAAAGAATTACAAAAAACTAACTACAACGTCTGCAACTAAACCATGCACAGTGTGTTATTAAAATCATAAAATCTAAGGGAACTAAACTATTTTATGAATGATCCAAGAAAAACATAGAGGAAAACTGAATTGAAATTGAACTAATATAGATATTTTGATGCATAATTTTCTTATTTTGTTATTTTTTTCAGTAAGTTTTGATACTGACGTCGATAGCTTGAAATACATTTTTGAAATAATTTCAATGAATTAACATCTAAATCCGATTAAGCTTATTATATTCTTTTAAATAATTATTTTATTATATCCTAAAAAAATTACATTGAATGAACTCTTATGACTTGTACCATACTCATGTAAACCGGTAGCCGTACCTTACACCGTCTCACAATATATTACGAACAATTTATCGCTATTGGAAAATTATTTCTCGATGGAAATCCTCAAACGAAATATGGTGCCGGATAGTTATATGGGATAACAATTTCAGTTATAATGCACAGTTCTTCACGGTTATTGTGCTGTCTTAAGACATGAATTTGAGAATTTATTCCTTACTGTAACATCGGGAAAGGTTCTAAATGATTTGTCATATATTCACAATGTACGGATGATACGGTAATATGAATTTCAAACTGAGAAGTATTTATCGTTCCCCATATTTATATACAACGTCCCTCTGTCTGTCTGTTAGTACAGTTGTAACTTAAAAACTTCAGAATCAATTTTCATGATATTTATTTTATACAATAAGTAAGTTTCTTTTGGTTAAGTTAATGTGTTTGTATATGTTTTGCTACATTACTATAAATTACTAACATATCCAACAAGTTATGAGATTAATAATAAGTTAAATAGACGTAAAATAACTTTCACTACACTCTTTGCTATATTTTCTACAGTAAAAATGTAATAAATATAGCAAAAACGGATTTGAAATAATTAGTTAGATCTAAAATAATACTTGTGCTGTATAAAAAATGCATTATCTAAAAAAAACAATAATGTTCATTGCTATAATTACTTGTAACATAATATATTTCAAATTTAATTGTATTTACGATTATTGTTACTACGAGTATTATTTACCTGTCCTATTTAAACATTGTAGTGCTAATGTGTTCTAAATATATCTATGTTAAAATGATATATCCGAGTTTCTTGTCGGTTTTTCTCAATGATCGGATTGTTTTCCGCACCGGTGGTAGTTTTGACGTTAATACGCGCATTCTTAGAGCCTAAATTGAATAAAGAATTTTGGATTTTCTTTTCTGAGTTATCTTATATATTAATACGTGAAGTGAAAACTTTATACCCCTTTTTAAGCGAATTGCGCGAACGGATGAACGTGAAATTTAGCATAGTTAAAGTTTATATGGAGGAGAAGTGCATAAAGGTATTTTTTTTGTATATAAAGTAAATTTTGAAAAAAAAAGTATTAACCGACTTCAATATCAATCAAAAACCCATAAGGCACTAAAAAGCGGAAAATAAATAGTTTATCAAATTAACCAAATTAAATAAAACATATGAATATGTGTGCTACCTAGAGATGTATTGGAAGTCGGTGCCACTTTACGTTTACTTTACGTACGAACTTTACGTTACTTTGGTACGAACGCAACCTTATCGATAATCCGCGATAGTTTCTACCACCAACTCGGCTACCATCGCTTCACACATAATACACCTTAAGTAATGTAATTACAATGCTTGCGTCATGTTGCAGCACTGCAACGAACATAAGCACAATAGGCTCCTAAGAATTGAAGAGTTTTTTTTTATAATATTGGTGGCAAACGAACATACGGGTCACCTGATGGTAAGTGATCACGGCCGCCCAGGGACACCTGCGACACGAGAGGAAACACAGATGCGTTGCCGGCCCTTAAGAAAGGAGTAGGCTCGTTTCATGAAGGTTTTCTTACTTTTTCACGGATCCCATGATCAGAACCTAACCAAATTCTCATCAAACTACCCTTGAAGTACATCCCTTCCAATAAAAAATGAATCATCGAAATCGGTTAGCGTGATATTGAGTTATTCGTCTATTTGTCGTTTACATAATTAATGCAAATTTAAAACTTATACGGTTTTGCACTGGATGCCGTCGTTGGAACTGACCAAATTAAAATGGGACCACACGGGAAGACCAGCTTTCAAATAAAAAAAAAAATCAAAATCGGTCACCCAGTCCAAAGTATAGGAACAAACATAAAAAAAAAAAAATACAGTCGAATTGATAACCTCCTCCTGTTTTTGAAGTCGGTTAAAAATGCCTTCAAAAGAACTGCCTTCACTTCATGTCACTTTGCTTCATGTTGTCACAACAGTAAAGCAATATTACCAAAGTCATTGTTAATATTCTAATGTTTAGTATTTTTTTATGTTGAACTCACTTCAAAGATGATTCAATAAAAAAAATTGCTAAAAAATACTTTGTAAAATCAAAACAAGAAAATTTGTTTTCTTATGAAAGTAGTCCATGACTTCGATATCCACGGTTACAATGATACAGTTCAATCTGATGTCGCAATTATATTTAGTACAGTTGATAATGAATTTTGAACAAAAATGAATTCATTTTCAAATTTTAATGGTAGTATTAAAAAACATCTATGTTTTGGGTTCATCATTTGATTCTATTGTGTATCCATTACTTTTCCAAACGATGATACTGAGCATATCACTATTTCTCATAATGTACAGACTACATTCAATTCAATATCATCCAGAAATACACCCATAATGTCGTGTAAAATTAATTGAAAATTGCATCATAAGTTGCGATAAATTTCTTTATTTTCGTAAAGTTATGTTTACTTTGAATTTAAAAGCTATCACCTTATGTAACCGCCTGTTTTGTTTTTCAAATTCATAATTAATCTAAATGTTCATTTAGACATAGACATGTTTATATAGTTTTAAAAAAGGTGGCAAATAACTAAGTAGTCACGATGATTTAGATTATACAAGTATAATAAAAACCGTTTACAAAACACCCAACAAAGTCAAACTTTAAAAAACAATACATGTCGATGTCGACCACTGCCCCACTAGAATATTAAACTAAGTGAAAACTTTGTACCCCTTTTTAAGCGAACTGCGAGAATGGATGAACGTGAAATTTGGCAAAAATAAAGTTTATACGGAGAGAAAGTGCATAAAGCTATTTTTTTTATACAAAATGCATTAGAAAGACATATATTAAATTAGTTGAAATAAACGTTACACAGTACTTCTTAAATGACACACAACATATACACACATGTAAATGAAAAAGACGTTTCACCATCCTTCATTTTGCTCTTACGTTTCAATTACCTTTTTTCATCCTACATTCAATATTTTACTTAAGTTCCATACCATACATACCCTTTGGAATTAACTGATCAAATTGTAAGTTAATTTTATAATAATATAATAGGTAAATTCATAATATACATTAATAATTAATTGATACATAATTTATCTTTAGTCAACTTATGAAACCACTTAAAATATTATTATTCTTTTTGGTCTTATTGAATGTAAAAATGAATTATGGTCGAATTTCGACCACTAGGCGACCACTACCTATAATAATTATATATATTGTACGATGATGTATTTTACCATCGCCAAGCAGTTACTTCACGTCGGTTTTCTGTGAGAGGGTGATACTACCCCGAGCGAGCCGACCCATTCGTACTGAAACCAGTAATAGCTTCAGCGTGGCACTACCACTTATAAAACATTACCATTTCACCGCCAACATAATTCGTAAGACTATTGTAAGATACGAAAAAAGTGAGAAATAATGTTCATAAAACTTTGTCGTAACATTATTCAATCTATGCCAACCGCGACAAGTCACAAATCTGATTACTGGGACGCGGCCGGGCGGCCGGATAAGTGCCTATGCTTTATTGTATCGCAAATTTCATTTGTTACGCTGCTATCTTTGATAAATTTAAAGCTTATTGACCGTGAAATTGGCTTTTGTTTATTTGATAGATAAACTTTCGCGACAATACGAAGTTCTTGTGATATATTAACCCTAACAAATTTTTTGTAAGTATTTTTACATTTACGAGAAAATTTTAAGATATTTAGTTTATATGAATCCAATTTATTTGTCTACATGATTTTAATATATGATGTGTCGGTAAATTCATGTTCATTGTGGAAGTAACATTGAAGTATGTCGTATGTTAATCAAAAATGAATGCGGAACTTCTTTAAGCGCGTAGAGTGGTACTTTTTAGCAGGAGATAAATTTAAAACTACGCGTCATGACATACTAGTAAGCATGACCGAGCGTATTGCGGTTGCGCGGCTTGAGTCAAGCTAGCTACGCATAGTATAAGAACCTGTGTACATCTTATATTGATGTTTTGTATTCGGATGGTGCAATTCCTCATATGTGTGATGAATTAATAAGCTATATAAAAAAATATATAATTATTATTCGGAGTGCCAATAGATCTGAAAGAAAGGCTAATGATAATAATTTCAATTTACAAATTAGGAAATTTCAATAATTCACACTATAATTAATTTCAAAGTTCAAAAGAGGACACAGTTTAATTTCTATTGTTTTTTGAAGTTAGGTATACTTCTTTTGGCGCGTTAGGGAAAAATGATGAGAGTAAATTGTTACGATGCACGCGCACACCGTCACGAAAAACCGACACCCTGAAGTTAGCTATAGTCAACATTTTGTTTCTTCGTATTACGCCAAAGAAGTATAACTTCTAACGCGTGTACATAAGTACACACACACTTTTATTTTAGTTTTCATTTCTGGCAGCATGACTGCCTCGACTTTTTTTTATTTCAAATCTTTAAGTGAGCCACATTCTATTGTAACTACTAAAAAGTTTAACTTCTTTTATTTTGTTTCTTATTTAGAGTTGTTAATCCTATCGCGTAAAAAACATTTTTCACTTTTTTATTTTTATAACTTAGTTTATTTTTTATAACTTTTTTATTTTTATAACTTAGTTTATATGTTTCATTCATGAGATATTGTTATAAGAAATTAAGTGAAAATTCAACCCTATTTACTCTTTACGCTAGAGGGTAATCAGGTCTGGACGAAATATATACAACTTTTAGATAAACCATTCCGATAATAAATTATTCAGTCAAATTTTTCGATTATCGTCCGTTTAACTTTAAGCAATTTAATACCAAAACTTAGGTACTTTTATATATCAAGTCAAATATAATGATGCTTCTTTCTGTGCATCCGCTAAAAACGAATTTAACTATCTATGTTTGTATAAATATACCAGGTGAAAGGTTTAAACAAAGCACTTGCAGTATTCTAGTATATGACACTTCATGGTCACATTTAGCATATAAAATAATAATATCAAAACAAATACTAATAGACAACCAAGAAAACCTAAAAAGTTTGTTCTCAGACTTTCAATAATATAAACACAATTTTAATAAACGTAGGTGCAAAGACCGATGCCGAATGCTACAATGGGCGACCCGGCGTTAATAACTTTCGATAATAAAACGGACAACAAACTCTTTTGTTTTGTTCCTGACGTTCCTAAGTTCATGTACAAGTGAATGTGAAATCACCCGACGGTTAATGACACTGTGCTTTAACATATACGCGTAGAGGATTGTGTATAATTTTTTTATTTTTCTAGATAGTTAGGTCAAATATTAAGCACCTATTTTTTTTAATTGATGTAGAACGAGAATCGAGTGCAGGGTATCTTCCATAAATATTGCTACTGTCTAAACATTCAGCCTGTATATGGTGAAAACTTATACAAAATCGAGTTTTTTGCCGGTCATTCTTAATGATCGGGTTGTTTTTTGAATTGGTGGTAGTTTTAGTACCAAAATCTTTGTTAATTGTGTAAGAATACATGGTAAAAAACTGAATATAATATTATATCAAATCAGATTAAGTAAAATTTCACAGTAAAGTGAGATGCGTGTGAAATTTATATTATCACACTGTCGGTGCGTAAAGGGTGTTGCCAGTCGTGACTCGTGGGCTGCCAGAAATTAAAGATGGCCGATATACGTTACAATGTTTCACTGTACAGCTTTCATTGTTATGTAACACTCGCGTAGTAAATCAGAATCACGTACTAAAGGCGTTTGTTAGAGAACGTATCTTCGTTTACAACATGCTATAGTATAAAGAAATTCCCGTAGGTATAAACTTTATCAACATTAATTTACATTGAGTTTATATAAAATTGTTGTTGTTTCTCAATTGTTTATTTTTGTTATTTTATTGTTTAACAAGCTGTGCCCGCGACTGCGTCCACGTGGAACCTGATGTAACAAAACAGTGACCGATAAAGTCATCTGAAGGTATTTCGTTTAATAACTTATATCTTGTACTCAAGTCGCGTAGTCATTAAAATTACAATAACCTTTAATAAACCGAATCGATTATAATGCAACAAAAACTAAATGTTACTCGCAGATATGCTTTATGATTTTTGAATAGTTTTTATCAGGAACACAGTACTTTAGCAGTGATGCGTGTTAAACAAACAGACAGACGTCATTTCTAAAAATTATATTGTATTTTATTACTTATTCCTAGACACCTGCGACAATTTTTATACAAAAGTCTAAAAGTACAGACAACTTAGTTTTACATTCTCATTATATGAACAGATGGCCATTGATGAGTTTTAGTGTTATAAAAAAATTGGAGACAGTTTCTTACCATCGACTAGGCTTTCTATTAGTCATACTTCACGATCCTTCCCAGTGGTATAACTAAAGGGTGACAGAGGTAGCAAAATATCATGGATCCCGGCCCCGGCCAGAGAGGCGGCGAGTTCATAAGTAACTGATTCAATGGTTTGTTAAGATTAAATTACAACATGACGACTTTAACTGGGGCCGATGAATTTGTCACAAACGTAAGAGGGTGTAGTTACGCCACCACTTCGAATTACAATCTACAATACTCAACACAGATAATATCTAATAAAAGAAGAAAAAAGTTTTTATCTCTTTTATTTACTGGCTAATGTAGAAGAATTAAGACACACTACTTCATTTTATTAATAAGACTGTTAGTAATCAAAAGGATTATAAAATCAAATCTCGATAATTTGACACTCAAGAAACCAGAGAAAAATTTCAATCCAGAGAGAGGAAGGAAAAAAAATCAAGTAAACACAGTTGGCGTTTTATTAGTTTAAACTTTGTACAATTATTCACAATTTTTTATTTTGAAAAGATGTCCGTAGTTTTTTGTTGAGTGAGACAAATTTGACACATTCGCATAGGTTAGGACACCGCAGACATTGATGTCATGGTCAGCACGAGCATAATCCTCGAATGTTAAATTCTATAAGTACGGACCGTGAAAAAAATTCAAATTACTGGGTGTCAAATTATCGAGAGTCGATTGTATTATAAAGTAAAGAAGGTTTCATTCGATTAAAATAATTTCACTGTTCTTTTTATATTCCATCAGATTTTTATTTCATTATAATGTAAATATTTCTTTCTCTGCCGTGGTTTTGTACAGTCTAATTACTTGTTACACGATCCAACTATATACTACTATATCTATAGCCAATAGACAAAAAAATTAACACAAGTAAATCGTATTTTTATGATTCCTTTATTTATTTCAATAATTATAAATCCCGATCATCACTGAATAATTGTAACATTTTTAAATGGTTATGAATGTTGTAATCTATACTAATATTATAAAGTAGTTTGTGAGTTTCTGAGGTTGTAGGGGGTAATATCTGAAACTACGGGTCCGATTTGAAAAATTCTTTCAGTATTATATAGCTCATTTATCGAGGAAAGCTATATATCATCACACTAAGACTGTTAGGAGCGGAACACCAGTGAAGAATGTTTCAAAACCGGAGTATTTTTCCTCTTAAGAGCTTTCGTTTCGTGTTAGCGTTTGCCCAAAGTATCTATTCCACGCGGACGAAGACGCGAGCAGAAGATAGTGGCCTATAAGTGTCCTTACTTATTTTCAATTAAAAAAAACATTTTTCCCACTAAATAAATTTGTCCTATGGCCGGCTCTTAGCACTACCATTTGTAAATTTATAACCTGCAACCCCTTTTCGTGATTTACATTAATGGTGATAGAATTGGAAATGTATTTTTAATGTTGCGATATCTTTTTCTATATATTATTTAGGTACTTCTGGTTTATGATAACTTACATAATAATATAGTTGTTATATCGATTCTTTTATATAAAAACTAGCGGACCGGGCGGACGTTGTCCTGCCTTGAAAACAAAAAAAATCCTAAAAGTCGATCGCTTCGCCACCTGCCGGGTCCAATTGTGAATCTAAACCATTCTCGAATCTCCACGAACACACACAAAAAATTTCATCAAAATCGGTCCAGTCGTTTAGGAGGAGTTCAGTCACATACACACGCACACAAGAAATATATATATTAAGATACTACACACATATATCTTTAAAATGTTAATGTTCATTTTCCGTGTGTTCGTAATTTCTGTCATATAAACGCCTTGATCGAATTTGTTAAATTAAATATATAATAAATAAATTTGTTAAAGGATTAGTTGGTCGTTCGGCGAGAACTAAGCGTTGAGGAAAATGGCTGAACTGTGAATACCTATGCGTAACTGTGAGGTGCTCGAATTGAATACAATACTGAATTCGAGCGAGACTGCGGACACACGTTGTCTGTTATGTAGCTCCAGGATTCATTAATCCTAGGAGGTATGGAGGTATTATCTTCACCCCCAGGCAGTGAAGTGTCGTCAAGCTGAGATCCGATACAATAACATATTTCATGCATTTCTCATTATCATTACCTACACAGTATAAAACAAAGTCGTCTGCCACGTCTGTCTGTTCGCGATAAACTCAAAAATTACTGAACGGGTTTTCATGCGGTTTTCACCAATATATAAAGTGATTACCGAGGAAGGTTTATTTATATGACTTGTCAAGGTTTTTTATTATCAAGGCGGGCCTACGTCCGGCGGGCCCGCTAGTTTCAAATAAATTGTCGTTCACGTATCTTTCTTTATTTTATAATCAGTTTTTTGTATTTATTTTATGAATGTAGATAGAAGGTAAGTGGATGATAATTTGAAAGTAAAGAACGATTTGTATTTTTATTTGTATGTTTACTTTTTGTATATGCACCTATTTTTTTGCTGCGCCTTGATCTCCATGTTCTTGGTGTAAACTGTAAAATACGTCCTTCTCCAAGTTAAATGTTATTTTTATTCGGTTCAGCGGTTTAGATGCAAGTTACTTTCTTTTTTTATACGGCATACCTTTTTAGTTTCCAAAATCAGTGTATGTAACGGCATCTTTTGTTTTTAACTTCCATTATTTGAAATTATATGTAGTACCACAACAATATGTAACAATTAGTATCATGACTTTTGCAGAGATGGCGCTATATACAATTTATTTTACAATGTATTGTATATATAGCTATGTATAATTTAAACATTTGTAATAGCTTGATAGCAGCTACGAGATGAGTGACAATGTTTAATACTAGGCGATTTTAAATATTGATTACTAGCGGCCCGCTCCGGCTTCGCACGGGTATAAAATATGTCATTCACTGAAAAAATGATTAAAATCGATCCAGTAGTATTGATTTATTCATTACTACCCGTGGCCCGCCTGCGTTTGTTGCAATGTAAGCGGAAAAAATGTAATTATTTACAACATCATATTAGAAACCTCAAAAATAACAGTATTTCTCCACTATTTAATGGATGTTATTATACACATAAACCTTCCTCTTCAATCACTCTATCTATTTAAAAAAACCGCATCACAATCCTTTGCGTAGTTTTAAAGATTTAAGCATACATAGGGATATAGGGACAGAGAAAGCGACTTTGTTTTATACTATGTAGTGATTAATGTAATTTTATAATGACATTGAAATGAGTTAATAAAGGCTCTTAAATTTCTTCCAAAGAGTATTTTATTTTCCTCTGAAAGTCATGGCCTGTAATGGTGATGTGTTTGATTAAATATTTATTATGAATAAATCATATTTTATTTAAGCTAGCTACGGTAATATCAAAGCGGGAAGTAGGCAAAAGCTCGTAATAATGAAAGAGATTAATGTGTAATAATTAAAATTGTGTATTGTACAATATTTCTGAAAAAACAAGACAAAAGAAGGTTATTTCTTTTTACACGGTATTATTGATGGTAGTTTGTAATGACTCACAAATCACCCAAATAATATGATCATATAAATACCTGCTGGGATATCGGTATTACTTTATAATGTGTTGTAATTTGAATAGAAATTGTCATACATTTCTTAACATATTCCTTTTACTAACCACTTTCAATTGTGTTATTAAATATTTTTGTCTACTGTCTAATTGGTATGATGTTTTGTATAATTTTTTTTTCTCTTTATTTTTTTAAGGGACTTTTATCATTTTTTGACATGTCAGTCCCATGTTTTGTATAATGGAAAATATAATTCACGTAAAAGTGCGAACGAATAGTATATGCCGGGATTCGAACCTGTGAACATCGAATTGATATTTTCACTGTCAGAACACCAGACCACTACGGTCATTCGAAATAATGCTTACGTATTTTTCCAGGTTATCAAATGTCGCGCAAGTCCTGCGTGGCTCGGGGAGCGGTAGGAGCTTGTATGTGGGTCCAAGATTGTAATCGGCTGGGCGGCAAACACGCGGGCGTGTGTGTCGACGGCTTCATGTTTGGTTCTTGCTGCAGGCTGCCAGAGAAACCATTACACACTGCAGGTATTGATAAAAAATACATTACTTAGCCAATAGCTTCAAAACATCGTAAAAGATCGCTATTATTTACATTTAGTCTTTTAATAAAAGCCAATAATAACCCTATAAATTATTTTGAAATACATAAAGAAAGTGTGCGTACTGTTGAGGTCGAATGTTACATAATTAAATAGAGAAAATATAGAACAGTAAAATGTCCAATAACTGACAGTTTCGTCCAACAACTTAATACAATACAAGATAGTAACTGCAGTGCTGTTTTTCAACGGAAACTTAAAATAAGGCACTAAATATAGGACGGATAGATCTGCCTACACAAATACCTTACCTAAATCGAAATTTTTGAATAAAGAAACACATTTAAGACATAGACACCTTTACATAATTTAAACTGACTATAGAATAAGTAGCAATAAATATTGTTTTAAACTTATTTACTCTTTCCAACACATTTTTCGTGATTTATCCAATCACGTTCTAAAATTATTTTGGGCAAAATTACTTGAATATGGAATACTGAAATTATTTTCAAATTATAACATTCTAAGTAAAATTAAAGCGTACGTTACTATAGTACACGTTACTGGTAATAATATATGCATATTTTTATTAATTTTCAGAAACTTCATCACCAGTCACTATCACAGAGCGTACATACACAGCGCCATCTAGTACCGCGTCAACTACAACGCAACAGATTTCAACATCTACTTCAGCGACATCGCGTCCGAGCTGGCAGACGCAACGACCGTCGTTCATGACTAAACCGATAGATGGCGCGCCCACACTATATAATTACCGGCCGCCAGAAATCAACTTACCCTCGTTAGGGAATTTAGATACAAGTAGCGAACAAAATAGTGATATAGTTATTAAAATACCATATAACAATGTAAATAAATACCAAACTGTAAATAGGCCGGGTGTGGAAGCGGAAACTAGTCCTCAAAACAAGATTTCGTCTAGTCTTAGCATAATAACGGGTGCTCGGCCGATGGCTGTCTCTGAACAGCACGCTGAAAACAGTATTGCTTCAGGTAACTACCTATTTATACTTATTTGAAACATTTTGAATTGTTTATACCTACAAAAGAGTTCCTATAGACTGCGCTATTAGTAGATATTGTTGTTTTCAGTTTATTAGAAGCTATTAATTTCATATGTTTCTTAATTTATTTCATCACAAATCGACAAAGTAACAGAGAAATAAAAACGTAGAAATAAAATATAGAAGTAAATGAAACGAAAACAAAAAAAATATTACTGAAAATATAAATACGGCTGCAAAAAAAAAAAGAAAAAGATGTTACTTATGGTTAACGAATAACTAAAATAAAATTACCTCTTTATTACCTGTAGAAGTTAATTTATTTAATACTTACCAATATCATCATATTAATTTCATTTTGTAAGTTGTACAGTATATGAATACATTCAGATGTACTATACTGAGATGGCCTTAGAGAGTATGTTTATTGTGAAATTACAGCACAATACATGTCGAGACCGAACAATCTGAACACAATACACTGGCAGGCGACGACCGAACCAACCTTCATCACGAAGCCTCGTCCCTCGTGGGAGAAACCGGCGGGGAAACCGAAACCGACAAAAAAATTCACCACCACCACCAGTAAACCCCACAAGAACTATATGAAGCCCAAGGATCCCATGACGAACGTGATAAATAAAACTGATGAGTCGTCAACCCCGGCACCAGTTCATACTACGGTGGCTACGAATAGTGTTGGTTTGTGTCCTTTTGAATATATATTTTTTTTTCGAACTGCACGAAGCCCAAGGTTATCGGAGAGGCCGAACCTCGGCTTGGGTTGTTGCCTTGAATACAACGCGAATCGAATTAAACATAACAATACTAGCTTCTGCTCGCGACTTCGTCCGCGTGGAATATTGCCTTTAGCCGAACTAACACCCAGCGGAAGGAAAAAAAAGGAAAAAATATCGATTTTGAAACATTCTTCATTGGTGCTCCGCTGCTATTGGTCTTAGCGTTAAGATATGTAGTCTATATCCTTCCTCGACAAATGAGCTATGTAACATTGAAAAAATTTTTCAAATCGAAGCGGAACCTTCCATATTTCCATACAAACTTTCATCTCCCATTTCCTATAGTTATTTTACACCCTTGAGAGTAAAAGTTTTACAAACTTTGAATGTCATATTTATTTTTATCGAATCAACAGCGTAAAAAATAAGACTCAAGCTTTTAGTTCAAAAAAGGACGACACTTCCATACAGCATTTCATACCCTCTTTCAATCCCTTACAACCATTTTTTCGCATTAAAAAGTAGCCTATATCCTTTCTCAGGCTCTAGACTATGTGTATACCAAATTTCATTTAAATCGCTCCAGTAATTTTGGCGTGAAAGCGCGACAGATAGACAAAGTTATTTTCGCATTTATAATGTTAGTAAGGATTAAGGAAGATTGTGATACTAGTTAATAAACTTGTTTGTTAAAAATACGAAAGATAATGAATATTTGTCAAATAAAAAGTTAAACTGTAACTATAAAAACATTCAAAATAAAACGTAATAGAAAGTATGAATTTTTATATTTCATTTGTGACGTGTGGTTTTACGCGACAAATTACAAGTGTATTTTAGTTTTTTTTATCTTACATAGGCGGTTCATCTTCTTCATCTTACTATATTTTCGTCTCGTTTTCGCGTATAAATCTATAGCGCAACAGAAACTTAGTTTAAAAACGAATATTAAATTAGATATGGCCACACATAAGAGAAAACAAGTTAATAAAGACGCGGTAAAGAGTAAAATATAGTTCTAATAAAATAACAGGCGGGAGAGAGCTTTAAGAGAATAAATAATAATAACTGCATAAAATTTTAAATACATCTCATAAACCTTTTTTATATCAAAATATTAAACTTTGTATGTAACATAAAATTAAAACATAAAAATATCTCTATCGCAATCTACGAATGTAATTTGCTACGTGAAACGTGTAAATTCAAACTTTTTCATAAAAATATAATATGCACTTTGAGATTACATCTCGACCTCATTTCGTTGCAGCCATTTATTTGAGGGCGAACACATTTAAGCGCATATTCTATGGGAAGCTAGATTCTTTGTAGAGTTTTTCACGAAATATTCCGTTTTATAAGTAGTAATGTGTTTTATTGTGCATATAAAGATCACTTTTACTTTATTGTAAAAGTAATTGGTGCCAGTACATATGTTGACTTATTTACTTGTAATTTTTATCATTACTGTTTAGCTCTATAGAAAAGTGTAATGATTTGTGGATCAAATAACATCCTAAAAAGTTATACGAGAGCAGATTACATGTGGCAGAGATGTGAATGTTAAGATGGATGTGGGGTGTTACTAAAATGGATAGGATTAATAATGAGTATATCAGACGAATTTTGAAAATAGGACCAGTGGCAGAGAAGTTGCAGAGTAATAAGTTAGCCATAGGCATGTTATGAGTAGACATGAAATTCATGTAAATAGAAAAGTTAGTATGGATAGAATGTGTTAAAAATGACATGTGTATAAAAGGTGTGAATACTGAGATGACATCTGACAGGGGAGAGTGGATAAGGAAAACATGTTGTGCCGTCCCTACTTAGGTGGTAAAAGTAAAGTCTTCTATAAGCCACTAAAAGTCCCATCAAAATCGAACCAGGAGTAAAAAATACCTATGTTCTATCAGCGATATGACATTTTATGATTTCTGTTCACAATTATCTAACTCTGTCCAATGAACGCCATTAGTAAAAAATCCATTTGAAAAATCCTGCCATCTAATAACTATCTCGGCGTGCGTTGCATAAATCGTTTGAATTACACGCATATTAATATTATAAAGGTGCTTTATAATATCTATATGTTTTTAAAATGTAATTTAAAAATTGTAAAACTAAAAGTCGATACTCATAATGTTATCCCTTCTATTTTTTTTTCTCGATTTAATTACGCTATTGGCCTAGCGAGGTCTTAACAGCTTCACCGGACAGCTTCAGCATCTTAACATTAACATCTCTGCCACATCTTTCATCTCTCATGCATCTTTCAGGATATTATTTAGACTACAAATAACTACACTTTTCTATAGGGGCTAAAGGCGTACTACCTACTGAAGTTAATTGTACCTATAATCTTTGAGCAATTGCAAGCGATAAGTTGACAAACCTTTCTTACAATCGGATGAACGGTATAGCAGCATTTAAGATACCTACATACAAAAATCAGACATTATTATGTATTACAATATTTATAAAGATACAAACAAAGACAGATTATATAGAAGTCGATTATGAAATTAATATACGTTTCTACGTACACCTCTCCAGAGTGTGGAGTGACAGCGATGTGGCCGCGTCCAGAAGTACGTATCATGGGAGGCAAAGATTCAAGTTTCGGACGATGGCCGTGGCAGGTATCTGTTAGACGGACTTCGTTCTTCGGTTTCTCCTCGACGCATAGGTGCGGTGGAGCCATCATCAATGAAGGCTGGATCGCGACTGCGGGACACTGCGTCGATGAGTGAGTATTATTTTTCTAAGCTTTACTTATGTTCGCTCAAAAGTGCATACATTGGATCTTCAAACCACAAATACAACGCTTTTAACGAATTGTCAGAGGCTCGTCTGCCTAAGGGGTCGTGTTTAAGGACCTTGTAGAAACTGCTTTAAGTCGGTTGATAAAAAAAAAAATTATATAGGTCTATAATGAGTTTCTATAATCTCACTAAAGTCATAGCGTATCTGTTAGTCATATGAAGCTCACCTGGTGAACTATTGCTAATATAGTCCGTTTCATGACTTTTTTACCAACTTAGTCTGCAAATATTATTAAATAGTCAGCGGTCTTAAGGATTATTCGTGATCCACGAATGCCTTTGAAGAGGGAAAAGTGTATAAAATTATTAATGACCTACGAAAAATAATGGCAGAGAAGTTGAGAAGTAATAGGTTAGTGTCCATGCCATGAAGAGAAAATAAAATTATAAAATCCGAAGAGTGAGTAGTGAAAGATCGAAGATAGTGTGGGAAGATTGTATAGAAGGTGTAAACAATGAGTGGACAGTTCATAGAGGAAAACATGTGCCGACTCTATTATTTTGTTCTCGCTTAGCGTACCCCTTGACTCATACACTTTGTATAGCAATTTGTCTTATCACAAAGCTCATCTTGGGATGTTGTATATATATTAAAGCGAAATATTTTAATAAAAAAATAAAACAAAAAGGCAAACATCCAGCGATGATCACAGGCGGTCACCCATCCAAATACTGACCGCGCCTGACGTTGCTTATTAACATAATACGTGTTGTGGTAGTACGTGATGTTGCAATTGCCCATAGGCGACGGTAACCATCTAACATCAGGTGGGACGTCTGCCTGTTTGCTGACTTTTGACATAAAAAAATACGTTTAATTTACCAGCCTCCTGACATCGCAAATAAGGATACGAGTGGGAGAATACGACTTCTCATCTGTGTCGGAGGAGTACCCGTTTGTGGAGCGCGGAGTGGCGCGTAAAGCTGTGCATCCTAAATACAATTTCTACACATACGAGTACGACCTCGCACTGGTAAAACTGGAGGCGCCGGTGCAGTTCGCGCCGCACATCTCCCCCATATGCCTCCCCGCATCCGATGATCTCCTGGTCGGAGAGAACGCTACCGTTACGGGCTGGGGGAGACTTTCCGAGGGTGGAGTGTTACCTTCTATTTTACAAGAGGTATAATAATAACTATATATTATAAAACAAAGTCCTCTGCCACGTCTGTCTGTTCGTGATAAACTCGAGCACTACTGAACGGATTTTCATACGGTTCACTAGTAGATAATTTGATTCTTAAGGAAGGTTTAGGTATATAATTTGTCATGGTTTTTTTTATTATCAGGGCGGGGCAGCGTCCGCCGGGCTCTCTAGTTTATTACTAAATTAATTTATGAATGCGACTGCATATATGATTTGTCTTTTCTTTACTACTCTGGCAACCAACCTTCTTTATTGAAGACTAACTTTTACTAGCGTCAATGTAAATTTGATTTATGCATTGGGAATAGTACATTTTTATGATGAAAGGTATACTGTGTCCTTTTTATACACCTGTAAATGTGTATTCAAAATTTTATGATAATCCGTGGAGTAATTAAGATGTGAAAAATTAATAATAAATAGATTTACTTTCGCATTTATAATGTTATTTTTCCCATTCATGAAATGATTTAAATTTAAAGACAGCTATGATATAACTTATATGTCCTTTTCGTCGGTAGCTTCATTCACATAATATATTTTGTACAGTCTTTTAATTGTAACCTTAATTTTAATTTCTCCCATCTTTACTCGCTTCCAAGTATTGGATCTCGGGAAATCCCATCCCAAACGATACTTACAACTCAACTCTTCAAATTTATATCCTTAGTACTTTGATTTGGACGATGATGAATCCATCAGGAGACTGCCTGTTATTGTAAAATCATTTTCATGTAAAAAAATACGACTTCATTAATCTCGTCGGGTATTACTTGTTACTGCGATGAGAGGGATCTTGATAATTATCAGTACTATTTTAGGTTCATTATTATAATTTTAACATCAATAAAAACATAGACCATTGTACCTCAAACCATTATGTATCAAATTGTACAATTTACACAGTACACGATAGGATTATAAATAATATTCGTACCCGTGATGATAATTCTTAGAAATATTTCAGTATTTATCCCCATGCTTTTAAATTTTTAAGATACTTTCATATTAATTTACAAGGATATTAAATACAAAGGTATACAATAGACAATTACCTAATGAGTATTCTTCAACAGGTTCAAGTACCTATAGTGTCAAACGAGAGGTGCAAATCGATGTTCTTCAGAGCCGGTCGGCAGGAGTTCATCCCGGACATATTCCTCTGCGCCGGCCACGAGAGGGGAGGCCACGACTCCTGCCAGGGCGACTCTGGAGGACCTCTACAGGTGCACTCTTGATATCATCTAAATCTTAAGATTTTTGTATCAGTAAACATGTAATCATTAGGGGAAATACTCACATTGTCGCTACCTTATTGGTAATAGGAATAAGTAAATTAGGTGAAAATTAGTAACCATGTAAGGGTCTTTGAACAAAATATCAAGGGAATCAATGGTAAAATTTATAATATAACAATTTTCTTGTAAAATCTGTCTTTGTGAAAAGAGAGATAGAAAATATTTTTATTGCAATAAGCACATAAATAATACAGAATAGTTCTACAAAACTGGAGTCCGAAAGCATACGAATGAGAAAAGAACGTAGGCAAATATTTATGATATTGGTTTTCATAAACGGTTAATTTATTCTGAGTTCGTCAAAATGACTAATCTATATCTGATGGTAAGCATAAAACTATCTAAAAAGGAATGTGACCACCAAGAAATTTAATCCAATCCCAGTCACTATGCCAACCCGTGATACACTCAGCATCTGGGTGTACATTGATTTATTCTAAAACGTGACAAACCAAAAGAAAGTCACTAACAGGTTTATCACAAAATGTATGATAGTAGCAATCCACTAAGTTAGAGATCAAATCTACTGCTCTTGAATACTGAGTATACATTGGCTGTTCGGAGAATGTGACACGCCTAAGTTTGTCTCAAAAGAGATTACACTGGGTATGTAATGTACTAATCGCGACATACTTCGATATAATTATCATGTCATTCCATCTATGAAAATGTTGAATTAAAATGAGCTGTAACGTCTAGATGAGTTTGTCTGAATATCATGGCTTCAGACAAAACGTAATATTTATCATAAGCAGAGCATGACAAATATAAATAATAAATAGCAAAATGAAGGGATTTAACGAACCTCATAATTTTTTTTACATTTTTCGCATTTTGAGAACGTTCGTTAGATTGCTGGTAACTTTTGTAATATATGATTACTTGTTAATTTTAATAAAAATCTTGCTCAACAACAATAAAAACAACTCATGTAATTGTAAATATTTAAGAAACAGAATAAAGCAGATGTTTTTCAAACACGTAAATATAATAAAGGCTTTCTTAGTTATAAACAGAACGTAATTTAATATCCCATTTTACGTTTACTCGAGTGCTCTGCAAGCAGAATACACTTAGGTTATAAGTTTTTATAAGAACATTACATTATTATATGTATTAGGTACATTATTAGTTTTTCTAAGAACTAAGTCTGCCTTCGCTACTGACTTTTGTGAAACATATTCAATACGCTTTTGTTTTTAAATAGGTTTACAACATACTCTACAACATATTCTTGTGGAAAAATTTAAGGGATAAAAAAAATACAAATTTTGAGCAATTTTTCGCATAGCTCTGCATCTTCGTTAAAAATGGCCATATCGGAGTGGGATCAAAGAAATCTGATGTTTAAAGTTTCCAGTTTTGAGGAAATTCTAAAATCTGCCATTAATTCGTAATTTCGTTGCTATCAGGTCAAAGACAAAATGATCCTTTTTCATCCAAAATCCAATATCTCAGCGAGAAATGAACGTATTAAAAATTGAAAAAGGCAATATAAATCTCAATAAACAAGTTATCTGTTTCATATGGTGTATATATCGGTTTTTTTTCCAAGTCAGCGGACCAGAAGACAAAACTGAATTTTTTTTTTTTTTTTTACACGTTATTCATTGGGGCTGAGCGATACAGTTTGCTTTGACAAAATCTCAAACGTGGAAACTTCATGCTTCGATTTGCTATTTTCACTCCGATACGACAGTTTTAAATTTAGAATTTGTTTGGTATACTAATTTTTTTCATGAATTAACCTTTTTACTATATTTTTATACTACGTATATACTGTTGTTGATCCCTTAACAATTTATTTATTATTAAAAATACTACATAAAGAGTTTTTAAATAAAATAGATATGAAGTAAATCCTTACGAAAAATACATAATTTCATCGTTTTAAAGTGCTATCCTGATAATTTTCAATATGGTAAATTCTTCTGTGTAATGGATGCATTATTTATTGGGTTTCAGGTCAAAGGTAGAGACCAAAGGTACTTCCTAGCTGGTATCATTAGTTGGGGTATCGGATGCGGTGAAGCCAATCTCCCAGGAGTTTGCACCAGAATATCTAAGTTCGTACCGTGGATATTGCAGACTGTTAACTCCTAAATAATGAATGGATAGGACTTCCAATGTGTTCTCAAAAGTGACTTATCGTGTTGAAGTGAAACTATAAGTGACAATCATAACTGAACTAGGACGGTTGAAAAATAAAATAAAAGGACATAACACAATCTATCGTCGAATTAACCAATTGCAGTGTTAGTTACCTTCAAAAATGTTGATTGAATTCAACGTTTTCTGAGGCGTTTTATTTGGAACGATCCACCCAGAAGCTCTACAGAACTCGTTGAAACGAAACTCTGTATCGAAACTCGCACGAGCTTCGTTCACGGTGTATATCTAGGCTTGAACAATAAAAAACGCCCTGACAAGTATTGCTTATTTCTATTAAATTATAAACTACTTCTTTACCAATGAAACTTCATCATCTATAAATGCACTTGCAGCTATGTCTTAGACATACTTTGTAAATACAGATTCATTACGAATAAAATCATTATTTGTTATAAATATTTAGTATTTATTAGAAAGTATTTACCCGAGTAATTGTAAATATATGTATCACATATTCTTGCCTTTAGTTCATCCCTTTTTGTATATGTCACAGTATTATTTACATATTATTATATAAATCGTTTTGTAAATAATCTTTCGCCACCGTTTGGTTATTTTTAAACTTTTTTGTAAGGTATTTTTTGTAATTTTATATTTATTTTTCCTAACAATGGAATGTAATTTAAATTGTATAAATGTTTTTATAATATATATAAATATTTTTATGACTGAATTGCAAATAGGAGAGATAATTTAGATACCAAATCGTAAATACTATATAAGACATTCGCCAGTGGAATCCACTGAACCGATGCCTGTGTATAAATTATTCTATTGCAATTTTTGTTTGAGTTAATAGTTTATGATGACGTTGAATACAAGTTTTTTCGTTTGCACAATAATATTGTTAATGATTAAAATATTGAATTAATTTAATTGTATTGTTTAATTTTTCCTTTGTAGTTATTCCAATAGATAATCCATTTATTTTCCGTCTCGCCTTTACTTTTTCAACAATCGCTGAAAAGGCTAAACGAGGTACAGTGAATTAATTTTATAAAAATTATAATACAGTATTGAAAGCTTAGAAATATTTCTTCGCTGTTTAATTTACAGGGAGCCGTTGACTTTCGTATTCAAGTTATGAATTTTAAGCCAGTATTTAATAGATAATGAACCATTGTCTTCACAAAATTCTCTTGGTTATGTTACTTAATTTTTCATCTTAATCGGTCTAGAAATGAATAATTATTACTTTTGATCAAAATATTATAAACAAAGATTCTTGACTTTTTATCAAGTGCTACCTATACAATAGCGTCAAAATTTGAGATGATTAAAGGAATTTAATTAAAAATGGTTTCGATTTATGCACTAATAACAGTATTAAAGTCCATAAAGTTACAGTGAAGTAATTAGAGGCATTAAATTTAGATCAGCGACGATTGCGATGAGAGGGAATGTGGTGCGAAATTACGCGGCGCACTACACTAAAAAGGCATTAGTGAGAATTTGTTGTACCAAATGATACGGGGGTGGTAAAGCGATAAAAATTAATGCACGTTGGTGTAATTTAGATATAAAATAATTTAGTTCTGTGGTAAAGCGATTAACGTGTGCTTAAATAAAAAAACTAGCAAATGAATTAAAAGCATTTTCATTTGCAGCAAGCAATATGGACTTAGTTTTGTTATGAGTTAACGTTAATATCATTTTATTAAAATTAACATAACCATAAGTGGCTTCAGCTTCAGATGAAATCTGGGTGTGTACAGAAGTTAAAGTGGTTTTTTTTTTTTTTTTTTTCGATCTGACTACGCTATTGACCAAGCAAGGTCTTAACAGCTTCACCGGACTACAGTTAAAGTGGTATTATGTGTGAGGTGTACTATTTACATACTTACCAATAAAGTATGACTGCTTTGTAACCAAACCCTAAAAGTAAATAACTAAAAAAGTGTCGAAGTAAATAACACACACGTTATTCTAATTCCTATATAATTAATTTTCTCATGCAACAAGATAATATTGCTGGTTGTGAAAAAAAAAGGTTAAATAACGCTTCACTCAAAAATCATTCCATTTTTATTTTTAATACCTACTAAGTATGTACATTTTATTATAACTACACATTAAGTTTACTAAGTTTCATGCAAAAAAATCGAATTATTTACGACCAACACATTCCTAAAACTTGAATAGGTAAGGACAACCAAGACTGGAAATTGTCTACGGAGCTATCGCCGTTTAAAACAACATAACCTTTGTACCAAGTTGAGACAATACTGTCATAGTAGAAAAGTAAAACTCTTTTGAAATCTGGATTGCATTTCTCAAAATCTGGATGAACAACATCAGGTTCGCCCATACAACTTATACTATTCAGTTTAACATTATACACTGGAATCGCTCTATTGCTCGATTCCTTCCGTACACCAAATTCCAAGTCTAGAATCCACGGAGCATGATTCTCGATACTGGGCAACTTACAGAATTGATCTATAATAGGATTCGGATTTATCAAGAAATTCTTTGGGGATGGAAACAGTTCTTTTGGTAGTGTCAAGTAGAATTCTAATGGATCGTTCATTGCTTCTTTTGCATTGTTTGTGGTATCCATTTTTTCATCAGTTACGCTTATATCTGTACTGTGCGTATAGTTATTCATATTGCTATCTCCATTTTCATAATTTATATAATATTCTTTATCGTTCTCCGAATGATACAGCTCCGATGCATTACTATCTGGAATTTCTTGCGTATATTCTTCATTCTGAGGAAAGTATATTCCCTGTGGTATACGTGCAGCGTATGTGTGAAATTTTTTTACGGTTTCACATTTTCGAAGCACAAAGGGTCTTGGTAGCGGAACTGTACCAGTATGATGATACATCTGAGCATGCACAGAGTTATGCATAGCGGGCATAAGCGGATTACTCACTGAACATTGTGACTGTCTATAAGATGTCCAATTTTTGGTATACACTGTATGGGCATTAGTAATATTTGTATATGGAAGGTAAGGTGACATCATTTTTTGGTAAATAATTATCACCGATGATATTGTAGTTATATTCCTTTACAATAACATTTAATAATCCTTTTAATGTTTAAATCCAATGCATATTAGAATTCTCCATTAAATAACTGAAACAAATAGAAAACAGTTACAGTTTCAATATATTTTTGAATCCAAAAATAAAACAGACGTAACCCTCATAAAAGGTTTATAGTACTTACGTTTTTTGCACAATTCGCTATCAACAGACAATAGCGAAAGACATTGCACAAAGGTTTGAAGTACAGTAACACTTGTCTTGACGTTTGAAATGATAACTTAATCGTAAATATAAAACAGTTGTGGGTAAACGTAACTAAAATATTACGTTCAGAAATGATAATATCGATTCCATCGTCAACGTTGCTTTATTTGTTATTTATATTTAAAATATTAATATTCATTATAAAATTATTCATAAATATTTTCTATAGGAAGCAAATTATATATTTTATATTCAAAATATGGTGCGTCTAAAATTCTCCGGCTGTTTTAACGAGATAAAATATTTGCTATATAAACGTTTGAGGTACTTAAATAATCATAAAGTTTAGTGCTACACCGTCAGCTAAACAAAACAGCTGAGCTCACTGAGTTTAGGCACATAATTTTATATAATACCTTTATATACTTCTTACGTAATTCTCCTATAACTATATGGTCTGCCTTTTAGTAATAATAATTCCTTATTTAATTGTTTTCTATTCGGCGATTTCCTAATATACATAGCTTACTTGTTAACCAAAGTATATGCTATTTATCTACCTATCTATAAATATAATAATATGTAAACCTAACGAGTCTGTACTTTTTAGATTTTTGTGAAAAAAAATGTTGCAGTTGTTTTGAAATAAGTAATAAAACTCGATATTATAATTTGATATTAGTTAGCTTATTACTGGTGTAATTTCAGAAGAACGAATAATATATACACTATAATTATGTCAAAAAGACGGTTAAGACCAACTTGTAAAATTTTAATCCGTGTCTCATTTAAAATAGAATTCTTCGAAGGAGAAAATTGCTTCTCGTGCGCCCCTCACTCAGTACGCCCCTAACGACTGCACGTTACGTCCGAGCAGCTCTCACATTCACTATTGTATAGTCACCTTTATAACAATTTAAACTAGCGATTATTTATGAATTAAGCAAGATCTATATTCAATAAATTCAAATTTATTTTAATTTTTTGAATATCCTCTTTAGGAAAAAAAAATTACACAAAATCAGTATTAATCATAGTGTCTGTCATATCATGTTTACACGCTATAAGAAATTTAACTAAATTAGAATATTCGTTAAAATTGAACTAATAATAATAGCACTATTAAATTAACAAAAAAGATAAACTGAATTTAGTTTAAAACCAAAAAATATATTCCAAATCAAATTGAGTTAACATAATAATGATATGCTGATGATAGCAGGCGTTAAGCAGAAGCAACAAGTTACCACTCTGAATGAAAAAAGTCACTGTGATTGAGTTTGGCCAAGTGATTTCTTAAAAGATGTTCGTTTAGTAAACAGCTTAGACTTGCGGTCACCCGCGAGCGGCAACCGTTTTTAGTCGCTTAATCTTATCAACTTTCACTGGGAAACAGTAACAGTTTACGCTTGGGTATACTCTAAATTAGATTATATGTTTTTTTTGCAATCAGTCTTCTAAATTATTACTGCCATTGTTGAGTGGGGAAAAATACTACGTAATCGGCTGAGTGCCTTAAGCGCTCGCCTTAGTAGTCCGGTGAAGCTGTTAAGACCTTACTAGGTGAATAGCGTAGTCAGTTCGAAAAAAATAATACTACAAGTTTCTTGTCATTCATTAAATGCTATAACAAGATGGTGGCCCTCCTAGTAGAACTTTTCAGGCAGTTTTTATGGCATCTTAGAATTCATGCTCCGTGGTATTATTTGCCATCCACTTCACTTATACATAATAACCGAACTGTATTACGTAAAATGCCACCAATATTACAAAATATACCGTCAAATAACACAAGATCTAAATTATTAGGTATATTATAAACCTCTTAATACTAATGACGGTGAATTTAGACGAGTGTTACAACTTTGTATTTATATTTTACAATTTAATATGTTTTTAAACGAGTTTACTACTTGTTATGCAAGAAACGATATCGTCTACATGAGAACAGAAATATATAATCTTTATTTCCCGGACAAATACTGAGAACTCTCCACGAATCTCCTTTGACCGCTTGGGGCGTATGGGACTTGGCCACGTATTTGTGCTGATGCGGTGCAAGTGATAAATAAATTACGTAATTTCAGTAAAATGAGATAGGATGTGATAGTAAACAGAGTAAAAAAAAATGGTCGTCTGTAAAGCCGGTTTACGGACGATAATTATACGTGATAATGTTATAAGAAAACATTGAATATGTATGAAAAACTGCATACTTTCGAAGTTATACTTCTTTTGGCGCGTTAGGGAAAAATGAGAGTAAATTTTTACGATGCGCGCGCACACCGTCTCGAAAAACCGACACCCTGAAGTTAGCTATAGTCAACATTTTGTTTTGTTGTTTTTATTTCTTTGTAATAAAACTTTCAATGTATTAAATACCTTTTTTCTATTGTTAGTGTCGTTTTTTCTAGAAACGTAGAATAAGGCGAAAGATAAAAATTTTGATAAGATTTTTATCTTGTTTCGCCAAAGAACTATAACTTCTAACGCGTGTACATAAGCATTACACACACTTTTTTATGAATTTAATTGAATTGTTATCACAAAATTGATAAAAATTGACAAAACAGTTCACAGGCTCACAGGTTGTGTGCTGCCGCTGTCTCTCTTCTACTCGGACGTATCAGCTGATGGAGTGGAAGAGAGATAGATGTGTCACAAGCCTAACGCTTAGGCCGATCGCGCCTCTCTATCGCTTGTTCCGCGCTCTCGCTTGCGCGCTCGGTTCAGGCGGAACGTGACAATGAGTTATGCTTTTCGTGCGTTTAGCCGGGGTTCATCAATCTATAAAACGTTATCACGTCAAAACGAATAAGCGGTAAGTTCGCATTATGTTGCTATTACAGATTTCTTAAACACGGAGTTTCTCAATAAAGGTGACTTCTCTTATTACTTAATAGAAATAAAAGGATGTAGAAATCACATGATTAGAATAAACTGATTTGCAAGTGCTACTACTACGTCAACAGAAAAGGAAGTCGAGACATTCATAAGGACTACAGAAGTAAAAAATCAACATGGATTATTTTTAAATCAATTACAGTACGAGTTATTTCAATTTCATAATTTGTAAATTGAAATTATTAACATTAGTTTGGTTTTCTCATTTATTGGCATTCCGAGCAATAATTATATATATTAACATACAAAATATTAATATTATATGTACACAAGTCACTGTAACAAGCCTCGTTAGTCTGGCACAAGCGCAATACATCACGATCATATCGGAGACGCATCACTAGCATATCGAGGTCATCGGTGATGCGAACCCATAAATTTTTCTTCTACCAATAATCACTCAACGTGACCAAAGAAGTTTTTATTAAAAAAATGGTGATAAAATAAAATGAAATTGTGGTAGTAGAAGAACTACAACAAAAAATACGCTGTAAGCTTAATACTTAAAATTTCAATAATACAGCTTCAAAACTCCAGACCGTTTTAGTGACGAACGATACGACGCGAAGTCTGAACGCCCTCGACTTCATTTATTCTTATTTCAGTAAAAAAACTATATATTGAGTGAAAGATTAAAGAGTTGCAATATTCAAAGAAATGATATTTCATGGTCATATTTAACACCTAAAATAATAATATAAAAACAAACACCAATAAACAACAAAGAGAACTTTAGTTAAAGTTTGCTCTAAGACTTTCTCAGAGGATGGGTATAAAAGTGAAACACTCAATAGACGAAAGTGAAGGTGAATCGCGAAGGCGCATTCGGGATGTATAACCTTAACATTACGTAACGCGTAAACTAGGGATAGTTCAACGAACAATTAACTGAAGTACGGTTTAGCAGCGGCGCGCAGTGCCGGTAGCGGACGTGGTAGCAGGCACAGGGGCGCGTGACGTAAATTAAATGTTAGGAGTGTATATCAGGTTTGTTTTTCTCTAGATAATTAGGTCAAATGTTAAGCACCTATTTTCTTAATTGATTTAAAACGAGAAGCGAATACTGAATAACCTGTGTAAATATTGCAACCGACTAACCTTTCATGCGGTATATTTAGTCTTATATTTATATGAGTTTCAATCACTGATAATCAACTATAAAGTACATTAACCTCTTGACATCGAGTAGATACCATGCCTCTTTGCTATTTTTATTACATGAGAAGAAAAGTTTAGATATCTTAAAGGCTTTATTAAAATGAAATTTGTTATGGTGCGGTAAGGAAAAAAATTAGTTCCGCATTAAACTTAAGGTAGTTATGAGTTTGTGTGTATGTGTAAGTATGTATTAGTGTCTGTCTGGGTCTAGTAGTATATAGTTTATGAATAATTTGATATATAATTCAATACATATTTGCCAAAGGAAGTTCACTTGCTCCGCATGTACACACTGATACACACACTGTCTTTTTTTTCGTTTGATAACACAAAAGAATTAGTTTTTAAAATGTCATGGGGGCAAACGAATAGGTAGGTCACCTGATGTTAAGTGATCACCACCGTCCATAGACACTAACAACACCAGGGGAGTCGCAAGTGCGTTGCCAGCCTATGTTTGGGGGGAAGAGAAGGGAGGGGGCGAGAAGATGGGAGGGGAGGTAAGCCTCCGGCGCTTTCACTAACCGAACGAAACGCAACAATGCAAGCACTGTTACTTAAGTCGATTTTCTATGAGAGGGTGCTAGTACCCCGAGCAAGCCAACTGATTCATGCTGAAACCATTAATAGCTTCAGCGTGGTTCTACCATCTATTAAATCTTGGTAACTATACCGTCAAAACCGTTTATGGCGACATCGTTTAGAACAACATACCGGTCATATTGACCCAGAACAAAGGTCCCTCCTGAATGCTGTATCTCGAAAACATCGCCGGTTGTTACGATTAGATGTTAAAAAGATGTACCCGATCGAGTTTCTTGCCGGTTCTTCTCGATGACTGAGTTGTTTTCCGAACCGGTGGTAGCATTGACGTTCATAAGCGCCTTATTAGGGCCTAAACTGAATAAAGTATTTTTGATTTAATTTGATTTGATTTGACTATCGGCTTTTACGACTAAATATAAGTAGTCCCTTCGATGTCGTTATAACAGATTTTGACTATATTTCTAATCGTCTGGGGGTGTCAGATCATACGAGGACGACTCAAAGTTTGCGTCGTATCGGAACGTATGAAAGTGGTTTCTACATTCAGTCCTTTGTCTCATAAAGTGGAGGTTTACACAAGGAAACTCCTTCGTACGTGATCATCATTGTGAGTTTTAAGGTCTTTCATGAAAGTTATTCCAAAGGTATTAGAACTTCAACTTTATTGTCACTGGTAATTGTTTTTTGTGGAGTCAATTAATTTTAAAATAAATATATTTATATATATTTTTAAAGTATATATTATGAATCATTATCATATGAACTGTCAATTGACAAATGAGATATAGCTTCCGTGTACAAAAAATCATAAAAATCGGTCAAACAGTTTTTGAAGTAAATCTATCTATAAATACAAAAAGGACTGACCGACAGCATTTATATACAAAAACCCAACATGCACACTTAACGTTTCACAGCCGGCACACTAAAATGAGTGCATAATTATGGATTATGCAGTCATTTGAAATAGACTCGTGTCGCTTGTGTCCGTATAAAAACAACTTTAAATCATTCAGGTAAGGTCGAATTTACAAGATCATAAGTTTATCACATAACTATAACCACGTATGTATGTATGGGACTGTTTTGAGAGCTACTTTTATTCAAGACGGTGGGTCTTGGGTTTTTATATGTTAAAAACCGACAGACAATTTATTCTTTAGAGATCATATTCATGTTACCGTGTTCTATCACAGATGACTGTAATGAAAAAAGTAATATGTGAACATATGTGTACACATAGTGTGGATAATTTTGCGGGGTGGTAGGGTGTCTGTACCCGACTGGATCGCGACCACCGTACACCAGGTGGAACACCCGCCATAGTGGCACGTTTGGGCGTGTCGCATTCCGGGATCAGCCGGTGTATATCCAGCAACAGGGGGGGGGGCTGTCCCTGACTGGGTCGCTTTCAGGCCGGCATGACAGCGGCGACCTGCGATGGATAGTATGTCTTTCGGTGGTCGCCCTTGTTTTTGGATTGTACTGTGCTTACCATCAGGCACAGTACAGTCACATTGCCGAGCTACAATAAAAAAAAAAAAATTATAGTATATTATAGTGTTATATACTTTAGTAGATACCTATTTAAACTGTCCATATGAACACGTTATACAATACTATTTTATTGTATTTACAGTAGAGTACAGTATAGTGTGGATATACAGTGTGTTATGTGTTTTATGGATACAAATGCTATAATAGTTTTCACATTTTAAAAACGATAAATATTATTGTTATAACATTAAAAAACGTATGTTTGTGCTTATGTATGCACTTATGAAGTTATACTTCTTTAACTTATAAAATACATTAAATGTAATTAACAACGTTTTCATGTAAAAGGCTTTAAAATTAATTTTCTGTATATGTGTATATGGCATCAAATAAGAAAACAAAAATAAGTAGATTAAACTATATCTCAAATAAATAAATTAAATAAATAGTTTATAATGTAAACAAATAAAAAGTATACATACCGACAGTCTCAACCTCAAATATAACGGGATGTATTGTTGTATATACTGTCAATTATTAGTGTAGAACTGTGGCTCCATTAAGTCAAAGAGTTTAACAGATTATTTGCTAAAAAAAATACATGAGTATTAATTTTACGATAATTCTCATCACACAATTATTAAATCAACCTCACTTATTATTACGGTACAAGGTGTATAGAGATTATAAAATAGAGAAATAAAATAAATCTAATAACGTATTTCGCAAGAGCAAAACAATAGCAGAAATGCCTATACGGTGACTACAGACTATGTACAAGCCATAATTTTTCTGAGGCTTGTTTATGACTGATTCATAATTTGAATTGTCCATATTAGAGTTAAGCTTGAAAGTAGTAAATTAAATAAGAAGTATAAGAATGACAGTAGAACTTTTCGAGGAATATAATTAAGAGTCTAAAGGTTTACAATGAGTTCGAGTGCAATTATATAATAAAATCTGCGGATTACTCTTCGGTCGGCGTTCCTTTGTTATATGTAATCCGGCGCGAAACAAAGAAAAAAAGGACATTTCTTAGTAAACATTCAAGCCGCTGCCAAATTACAGGGCAATCTTTATTAACGTCACTCCTACAGACAGTAGCTTGTTTAAAATGTATTAACTTGTAAATCATTGGCATAATAAAACATTATTACTATATTTATTATACCTTGCAGTTGTCTCCCTACCTTCTAGCTGCCAGATGATACTTTCTTAATTTTTATTTATATTTTGTTTTAAATTATTAACAAATTCAATCGTCACAGAAAGGTCAACGATTATATGTAAACGATTTTAAACTATAAGAGTCATATTATACATATAATTACTAAATTTATTTAAATAAAAATATGTGTCATATTGTTCATTATATACTTCAAAAGATACTTGAGATACTACGGGACGCGTTTTTTTTTTCGAACTGACTACGCTATTGGCCTAGTAAAGTCTTAACAGTTTCAACCACGGGACGCGTAAAGTGGGGAATCTTCTTAGGTTTAATATATTAAATACAATCATTATTATACTTTATGTTTCTTGTTTTGCAAACGTATGACGCTTTGATTTGCAAATGCAGAGATTAAAATATAATTTCAATACAGCATACAGTTGTTGAGGTATGTATGCTTGGTACACATATATGTTTCAATAACTCATATAAGTATGAATATGTAGCTAAGCTTAGGTTAGCTCAGATAGGTCGCGAATTGCATGAATCAGGCAACAGCCCAAGCCGAGGTGTGCCGCGCACCCTTGAGCTAGTTGTCAAAATAAAATCGGCTGAATGCCTTAAGCGCTCGTCTTAGTAGTCGGGTGAAGCTGTTAAGACCTTGCTAGGTCAACAGCGTAGTCAGTTCGAGAAAAATTCGGCACTCACTTTCTGTTCTGTCTCCAATGTGATAAATGTAAAACAATGATATTTGTGTTATCGGCGCGCGGTACTGAGAGCGTTTCGTCGCGTCGTTAAGGCCGTTAAATGCACCAAATAATTTTAATAGAGAACTGTGAATAGACAACAAGAGACACAATAGACAATAAAAGCAACAATATCAGCTGCAAACTTGAGTATTCAAACAACAATAATATAAACTAAATTGCTCACTTATGACTATAGATTTTGGCATGAATACACATGTAACACAATCGTTGGTTTAATAAGGTTTGGTGCATGAATTTTCATTATAGAAACTAATATTTGTCTATTCCTTCTATCGTTTTGCTCTCGTGGAACGGATAATAAGGGCGACGACCGGCTGCTTTCGAATAGTGTTTGCCAAATGAGTGACCGTGTAATATCTACTTAGATACGTTTAATAATAGTTTGTGTGGAGTGAGCTCGTTGTAATATCCATTACAGTAAAAGTTCATGTTCAATCCGCAGGCAGTATGCTGATAAAACTGATAGTCGCTGCGAATAATACCGTTCGAGAATACAATTATTTTAATGATGTTAGTAAAATCTAAACGGTTAGATAAGCAAACGTAATGTGGGATTGTTTCAGTGGTTTGCGTTATCGAGACACAGGTAAACTTGATTATAATAAGTATACATGTCCGTAAAAACTTAGATAAGTTGGATTTAGTAAAAGACCGACAAAATTTAAATACTAGACGCAATGACAGGTTAGTAATTCCATGTTTTAAGTTCTAAGACTAAGACTAAGACACTAAGACCAGTAACAATTTTTTAGGCAATAGTGTTAGGTTTTATGACAAAGTCCGAAGGCACATTACCGATTTCCCGGATAGTGATTTTAAGCACCATGTCAAACGGGTTTTGATGTCTAAAGGCTATTGGGTATAAGGTAGATCAAAATGTGAACGATAATGATGTCTGGAAACGAGGTCTCTCTCTGTGCATCTATCAAAAACGAATGTAACTATCTATGTTTGTAAAAATATGCATCATGGAAAGATAAACAAGATCGAGTTTCTTGCCGGTTTTTCTCGATGGCTGAGTTGTTTTCCGAAACGATAATAGCTTTAACGTTCACAAGTACTTTCTCGGGGCCTCAATTGAATAAAGTATTTTTGATTTGGTATATAAAATGGATATTAGTAAGTATATATTGGTCGCATTGTAAGTAAAATTCAAAGCCTCTTTCAACTCTCCGTATGTCGGATGCTCACGAAAACTATTACATCCATACTTGATAATATCTATCCTCGTATCCTTTTTATTGAACTTTAATTTAGCTTGCAATGTTTGTTACTTTGTTTAAGTCAAATTTTCAAGACAAATTATAACTAGTTCCTTTAGACCAGTGTTTTTCAAACTTTTTCTTGACACGGCCGCTTTAGTATGAAAAAATATTTCGCGACCCCCCTGCCCGTTGTTTCTCTTTCAGGTATTTTGTTTTGTGATAAATATTCAATTTAACATATTTATTCATTTTCATAACTAGGGTTCGAATAAATACATAAAAGTTTTCCTAAGTTTTTTGTTTATTTAATACAAATGATTATGTCCTTTAGTTAACATTTTTCTTAATAAATCATTTAAAACTTTATTGTTTTTTACTGCAGTAGCTTTCCCAACCTTTTGCAACTCCGCTATAGAAGCTATGCGACCCCCCTAAAGAGGCTTCGCGATCCCCTTCGGGGTCGCAGACCACACTTTGGTAAACACTGCTTTAGACCTACGACTTTGCAGTTTTGCAAATTTGTTCAGTCCTGATACACGAAAATGAATAAAAACAAAATGGCGAGTTTCGAAATGGCCGCCATATACATTTAAAAAACCGACTAAGTATTTTAGTGCAATTGAATAAAAGCTTGTTTTAAAGGATGTCTTTAAATATTAATTAATTTATCATTATGGTATACTCAGTTTTGCATCTAATCAAACTTTTATTCAACTGCAAACAAATACCTATGGAGTACAAATTTCTTAAAGGTTGTCCTTGTTGTTTTGTAATTTTTTTTTAAATCCCAATTTAATAATACCGTTATTTATTCTATAATTCTTGAATTTATATCAGTGATTTCAAATACGTAAATGGATTATCTATCAGGAAATAAACGATACGTAGAAGTGTGTATTTTGATTAGGAATTAAGAAAATTCGGATTAGCGACATCTAGTAGCAAAATATAGAACTACTTCACTGTGTCATCATCTTATCGTTCATTTATTTATTGTATTAAACAGCGCGCTGTAGCTGAAGCCAAATATTAATTGGAAACAACTCAATGTCCGTTTATTGATTTTATTCGTTTTATTATTGTAATATGTTAAATTATTTTCGTGTTATATTAAAAATAAGATTTATCTACACATGTTTAATAGACAAAATCATAGTGTCGAGTAATTTTTTTATATGTAAGTGTTGTTTGATTTTTTTTCGCATGTTCTTCATAAAACAAAAGCAAATACGAGAAAAAGAAGTAAATAATGCTAACGTAATATTATGCTTCATTTAAACCCGTCTTACTTAATCTGAGCAATCTTTATTACTAATCCCTTTTTTATAGTTTCCAAATAATTTCCGAATAGTAACATCGACCATAACCTAACCCTAGCGTAACCTTGTCACGTTAATACTATCAAAGTAAGTGTCTGTATTATAAATAAGTTAATAATAATATATTAATCATATAATAAATGAATCTGAATTAAAAAAAACTCTAAAAAAAATCCAGAAATTCTGTGATCATAGTTAATACTATTCGATTTTGTGGAGTTCCCTGGTGAATCTTCGAAATCATTGAACCTTCCAATGCTGATAAAATTAAAATGGAACTCCCTTGATAATATCGCCTTTTCAATAAAAAAAAAGATTTTTCCAAATCGGTTTATAAATAACGATGTCTTTGCGTAACAAACATTAAAAAAAATACAGCCGAATGCAAAACCTCTTTTTTGAAGTCGGTGAAAAAAAATAAAAGTGTTCCATTAAAGACAAAGGTATATAGACCATACAGCCAAGTCAGACGTTATTTCATAATTGCCAAGTCTGGAGTAAGAGAGTCTTGATCATTTCAATATTCTAACAAGATGATGGTCCTCTTGCTAGAATTTTCCATGGAGTTTTTGTGGCATCCATCCATCCATCCACTTCACTTGTGCACGATAACCGAACTACATTACTTAAAATACCACCAATATTACAAAATATGGAGCCAAATAACAAGATTATGTATAAAGTCCACTACATGATATGCTAAGATCCCGCTAAAAACTTTGTTCCATAGATAAATCAATTCCTGTCATAACTCAATTTTATTTATATCTGTAATAGGTATGCTGAGTTGGTATTAAATTAAATTATTACTTCGACCGATAGTGAGATATTTAAAAGGGTATATAAATAATAGATGCACATTAAACTAGCTCCTGTAGCGACTGTAACAAAATTTGGTATGCGAGTCATGCAGTTTCAGCGCAAAACAAATTCGTGAATACTTTAGTCGCAGAACGTTGGGTGACTGACAAAGCGGCAAATGCAGGTAAAACTTTTATGCTGTACCGTTGGCATTAACTTAGCTTTATATCTAAATATTATCTACACATATAGGTATAATATAATATAAATAAAATTGAACTGTTTTTGTTTATTCCAGACAAATTCCGTGATTGATTTTAACGATACTTTTATAGGCAAATAGAACTCTTTTCAAATATAATATCTACATATAAATAATATACAAACTTATAAATCTTTATGTACATAATTCTTGTGCCCGTGTGCATGTGACTGCCTCCTAAATGGCTGGAGAAATTTTGATGGATTTTTTTGTGTGTGTTCAGGTGGATTCAATAATGGTTAAGATTCACAATTGTAAAGTATAGCTACAAACGTGTAAATAAAATAATAAACCTAATTGCAATTACCGGTGCCAAAAGCTACAATGGGCAACCCGGAGTTAATAACTTCCGCTAGTAAAACGGCAATAAACTCCTTTGTTTTGTTCCAGACGTTCCCACGTTCCCTTTCAAATGAAAGTGAAGTGAAGAGTATCACTCGACGGTCATAGACACTGTGCTTTAACATAGACGTGCAGAGGGTTGTGTATAATTTTTCTAGATAATTAGGTCAAATATTAAGCACCAATTCTTTTAATTGATTTAGAACCAGAATCGAGTGCAGAGTGTCCTCCAGAAATATTTCTACTGTCTAAACAGTCACCTGGTGTATCCTTAGATTTATTTTTCCTTTATTTTTATTCAACAAGAAAAAAAGTATATATACATTCAGCTTATCTAAAATTAAAAATTAATTGTCGAATATATTTGAACGTATCAATCACTTCAAAACGACTGCACCTAATTGGTTAATTATTGTTTGTTTTGTAATTGTCAGGATAAAGTTTGTGTGAATGAAATGTTTGCAAAATCTTACGGAGAAGTGAAAAAATTGGTTTAAAATCTCTATATAAGAAAATGAGTGAGTGACATAGAAGACCTTCAAAAGTATCGTTGAGTTTTTAGCAGGACCTTAGTCTATCATGTAGTGGTTTTTATATTCTATTCATAAGCTTGTATTATTTAACTGTAAATTTTCAAATATTGGTGTTATTTTACGTAATATAGTGCGGTTATTGTGCATAAGTGGATGGAAAATAATACAATGGGGCATGAATTCTGAGATGCCACTAAAACTCCCTGGAAAGTTCTAACGAGAGGGCCACCATCTTTTTAGAACATGGAAATTATAAGACACTTGTCATATTATTACCTACTAGACAATGGCAGTTATAATCTGGAAGATTGTTGCAAAAAAAAACGGATTGTCAGAAATGGCATACTGACGGTAAGTTGTCCAAATGCCATTTTGTTTCAACTTTCATTATATTTCGTTAATACACGTGTTGGGAAGCCAGGGCGGGTAGATACTCGTATATAAATATAAAAAAATACAAAACCACACGTATGATTAGCAGAGAGAGAGCATGAGAAGCAAAGTTAATTACCCTAATAATAACGTCCATAATATCATAAATTGATTCAGATTCTTCCCGTGTTCGGCGAGACAATACTATGTAACTCATACTTACTTTATGATTGTTCCTAAATATGTGACATCTTCGAAAATCGTTATGGAAATCTTATATATGATAAACTTCTTCCAAATGATACACTTTTAAATTAGATGTTTCGCTTCCCATTCATTATAAAATTAAATTAATTTTGATTATATAATAGTTGTTTTTGACTATATTCCTAACCCGTGTTGTTTCTTGTAGTGAAAACTTCTTTAGGCCCATTGAATAGTGAAAGAAAGTGAACCGTCACGTACGGATCGGTGACGATGAAACGGATTTACTCGGCTTTAATCGTTATTAATGATTTATAACTGACATGAAGTGTGTAGTTCCAATAATTACATTTTTATTATTACGTGTTTTAAAAATAAAATAATATTATGCATGTCTTGTATATAATCAGTGTAATATTTCAAGTGTATTCATTGTGAATATTTAAATATTACTATTATTTATTGATATATAAATATTGATAAGTCTGTATGAACTTTAATGTGCATTTTTATAAGTTTTCACTTCTAACGTGTGGTCTTAAGGACACACCCATTTTTTGTATTATCTAAAGACGATCTCATATATCGTTAAGCAATAGGGAAGATCGAAATACGTAATTACAATAATACTGACTCTCAAGTCCAGTTATCAGAACATCTATGATATACCTTTAGTTTGTGTAGCTGACCAGACAGGCATTAAATTTTTTATCTAGTAACTTTTTTTAAATGTACAATTAGTTGTTGGCATTCTTATTAATTAAAATTAAACGTTATTAAATTAAATTTTGTGCTTTGAGTGTAACGTTTTAAAGCATAAAATTAAACTCGCATTCATTGCATTTATGGAATTGCTTTGGTTATACAAAATTCACGAGATGAATTTCAAAGAGTTCGTTCTATAATATTACTCCGTTATCTATTTTAGTCTAAAGCATTTGGCTTTTGCTATCAGTACGAGTGTTAGACATTAGCATACGAAGTGAAAAGTTTGCTCTCAGTTGAAATCCGCAACTTTGTCATCTCTTGTATCACACAGGCAATTTGTATTTCGCAAGCCGTGTAATATAATCACATGTTTTGTATTCATACATTTCATTAAAAAAATGTAGTTTTATGTTTAAAACTTAAAATAAGGTACATAATACCCACAAATTTTGAAGAAAATACATTTGTTAAGGTAAAATTTTAACAGTTCTATGCTTTTAAATAAGAAGATAACCGTTGAAACTCCATCTTGATTTACATTTTGCATTTAATCACGCTGTACGTTGTATGGCAGACATAAATCTATTATCTATCTATCTATACTAATATTATAAAGACGTAAAGTTTGTGAGTTTGTGACGTTGTGGCGTTGTAAGGGGTAATCTCAGGAACTACTGGTCCGATTTGAATAATTTTTTCAGTGTTATATAGCTCATTCATCGAGAATGGTTATAGGTTGGTATATATATAGTATGGTATATATATGGTATATATATAGGTTGGTTATAGGTAATGGTTATAGCAAGGTTATATCATCTTGCTAAGGCCAATAGGAGCGGAGCACAGATGAAAAATGTTTCAAAACGAGATTTTTTTTTTGAGAGCTTCTGCTGTGTGTCACCGTTAGCCCAGAGTAGTAACTATTACTACGCGGACGAAGTCGCGGCCAGGGGCTATAATCTATATACTAATATTATAAAGAGGTAAAGTTTGTGACGTTGTGACGTTGTAGGGGGTAATCTCAGGAACTACTAAACCGATTTTGAAAATTCTTTTACCAATATAAAGCCACGTTACTTATGAGTGTCATAGGTTACATATCATCACGCTAAGACCAATAAGAGCGGAGCAACAATGAAAAATGTTTTAAAATCGGGGTATTTTTTCCTTTTGAGAGCTTCCGCTGCGTCTTAGCCCAAAATAACTATTCCACGCGTGCGAAGTCGCGGGCAGAAGCTATTAACTAATTATACTATTTATAATCTATACTAATATTATAAAGAGGTAAAGTTTGTGAGGTTGTAGGGGGTAATATCTGGGGAGTCAGAAAAAAATGGTCGAACGAAAACGTTTCTTACGAACGCTGCCTTAATTTTGAGATATATGATTGAGTTCTAGAGAAAAGTTGTAGCTTGATAATGCCTATTACCGCCCAACGAAGTGGGCACGGGTCGGCTAGTTGTATATATACTGTAATAAAACTGTAACGATACCAAATCTGTACATTACATATTTTTTGAAAATTGTAATCAGTGCAGACTTACTTATTGACATAGAAGCCAAAAATAATCCTTTAAAATTTTTGTCTGTCTGTTTGTCCCTGTGAACACGTATCACTCTGAAAGTACTGAACCAATTTTGACGAAACTTTTTTATTTTACAGAGAAACGCAAGATACATTTTTTGTAGATAATTTTACTAGAAATAATTTTTATAATGACCGCTATTGACCTCCGTGCAATAGGTCGCGAGATATTTGCGAAAAACTGAGTTTTGTGACCTTTTGACTTTTATAACTTTTTTAACCGGCATGATATCGATGTCGATTTTTCACATCTTTATTAATATAGCGTAATAAAGGTGTATACAAAAATCCAGTTCATTAGAATTTTTTTCGCAGAAAAAAAAGGCCTCAAACGAGTGGACTAAATACTGTATTAAAAATTGGTGTAGATGGGTGGGTTCTGACATTTCCCATTGATTATTATCAGAAATTATTCTAATTATAATACTCAAAACGTAGTTCTTCCTTTTTTTACCCACTTTTATGTACAAATAACTTATTTGCAATGTTTCATGGTTCTTATACAACTATTGTTATTTTAAAGAGAGATTTTTTTGAGAAAGGACTTTTCTCAGGTCCTTGTTTCCTTGCGATGTTTTCCTTCATCGTCAGCTGATAATGTTACTAAGTTAGTACATAAATGCGAATTCTAAAAAGAATCGTTAGTACAAGCCGGAATTTGAAACTGCGGCTATTAAATCCCTCGATCATGACTTGGGTAGAATAACTTATGAAGGCATAGTGGTGCATATGGGGTCGTCGGGATGCAATGCTAGTTAAGTAAGGTCGTAGAACCACCGGTTAAACTTGTGCGTTGTCTTTCAGTAAATGTTAACAATTTTATTAAACAAAGGGTCTCTATTTCTGGTTATGGAGAATAAGTCGACCTTAGTAAATTTAAAACCTTATAATGTTTTGCTGAGTATTTAATTTCCAATTACTATTCTTCTATTCTATTCGAACCACTATTAAGATTAGGAAGAAAAGGCTTATACACTTTGTGTTAAACTCTGTCTTAGTTACTTTTTATATGGAAATTTTTAAAGTTGAAGCTTCTTATAGGAGGGCTTTGAAATTGTGATCGGCAAATTGTTTGTGTGATGAAAAGTGGTAAGCGTAAACACTGTGTCGGGCAGAGTGTTAAAAACACCGGTTCTATTCCGATCACCGAAGTCAAGCAACGTCGTGCGTGGTTATTATTGGATTAGTAACCGCCTGGGAATTCCGCGTGATGCTATTTGCTGTATTTTTTTAATTAAAATGTTTCTCTGTAAAACATAAGTTTCACTTCTATCGTGTGTCTTTACGACACAGCCTATTTTTTTTAATTACCGAATTTTGTATTATTCTGAGCGATTTGTCAAATATATTCTTTCATACATTTGTCATAATAATTAATTGCTTTATATCATTACATAGTATAAAACAAAGTCCCTTGCCGCGTCTGTCTGTCTGTCTGTTTGCGATAAACTCAAAAACTACCGAACGGCTTTTTATGCGGTTTTCACCGGTGAATAAAGTGATTGATGAGGAACATTTTAGTATATAATTTGTCAAGGATTTTTTTATAATCAGGGCGGGACAACGTCTGCCGGGCCCGATAGTATATATATATATGTAAGTATAAGTTACACCAAACTATATACTTCAGGTCATCGATCTTTTGGAATTTCAGAAATCAGACTTCACTTTAACCGGAGTGCCTGTGGAAAGCAATTACGTGATTAAAGAAATCTAGTTTGGATTTGTCGAAAAATGTTTATCATTCCAATTATAAAGGATATGTTTTCCTTAAGAAATATTTATCAAAGATGTAGAGAAATCTCGAGAGAGACATTCTAAATATAAGAGATGTTTAGGAGAATATCATTCAGAACTTAAGTACACTTGAGGGACGAGCCCATAAATATGGTCTGAAGGGAAAAAGAAATCCTATGTAATTTGGAGATAACTAAACACCCATTAAAGTGAGATGAGAGCTCATTACTGCTATAAACGGGGTTATGTCGTTATGCGGTTTATTTAAGGGTATTTTTCGAGTTAGTTTTCGAGTGGTATTGATTGAAGGCAATGTAGGTAAGCAAGCAATGACAGCTTACAGCCGGTTCCAAAAACCTGTCTATCTATAACTGGGGGTTAAAACAACTACCTCAGCTAACTATTGGCCCGTTTCTCCTTTTCAATAAACACAGATAAAAATTATATCTTTCCTTATAAACTACATATTGGAGGGTCTATCCGTTACCCTAGTTATGTAAGTTCATAGAAAAAACAGGTAAAGCGTTTCAATAACATTTAACTTTTTACAGTTAACTTTCCTTTGTTCACATTTTCTTTTGTTTGATCTTTATCTATCGCCCGATTTTGGAGGATAATACGTTATTGAAGAATTCTTAAATAATATATTTTAATAAAAAGCCATGGATTTGTTTTGTGATATTAATGATATTGAATTGTATGAAGCCGGTGCATTTAATCGAGACTCACATGAGGGAGAATTTAAAGATCATAGTTTTGATATTCGAGTAAACTACGACACTGAATTTGCAGAATCTGAACTTACATATTTATAGTATGTAAATGTAAACAATAGTAGGACACTATATTCTTGAAAAAGCACAAACAGCGTCAAATCACGTTGACTTTTTTCAACCAAGTCAAGAATAGCGTTTTGTTAACGTTTCGAATTTTTAGTATATTGTAAAATGACAAGAGCAAACAGTGTTCAATAAATGTTATTTTTCAGTAACAATTATTTTTAAATATAGTTATTATCGAATCATAATAATTTGAGTACATATAAATGTTAAAAATACTTATAATGTTCATCTTAAAGATGACTCTATATATTTTAAACGCAGAAACAAAACGTATCTGAGGGACTTTCGTAACTTTAGTTAGGAGATCCTATCTATCTGTGACCTTATCCGAGCTTGAGGGAATACTGTTATTGAGACACCAGTCATATATAGATTAGAAGACACGATCTAACTCCGATAGCTGCTTACATTTAACTAGAGTTCGATTATTGAGACCGGCTGTTAGTAGATAGCGTGTTCCGACACAGCGTAGATGGACGTAGGTTCGAATCCTTGCAACTGAGATGAGGCTTTCGGTGAAAGCAAATATAGTGATGAAACCATAGCATGTTTTGGTGGAAATCATAGTAAGGTTTTTCTAAGTCCGCCTTGCTAGTTACCATGTTCAAGTCGAAAATCTGTCGCCAATCACATATTAGTGTGTTCTGGCAGCTGTACTTCAGAGCAAGTTCCCCTCTAAGCTTAATCGGTGTTTTTGCAAAAATGTTAAATACATATTGAATACTTGCTAAAGGCTTCGAATTAAATACACCGCGCTCGCCCGAGGCAAGTTCGCGTTATCCTTTTTCGCAAGTTTAACTTAACGTAACCAAAGCGAGACAAATGAGCAAGATGGCGAACATTCAGCGACCGCGGTGCATTTAATTCGAAACCTTTTTAAAGCAAGTATTCAATACGTATTTAACTTTTTTGTAATAACACCGAATGTGTTTACTATTTTAGACCACGTCGTTATTTAACATCAGATGAGTTTGTGGTCAAACACCAAATCTATCACTACATATTATAAAACAAAGTCCTCTGGCACGTATGTCTGTCTGTTTGTTCGCGATAAACTCAAAAACTTCTGAACGGATTTTTATGCGGTTTTCACCAGTAGATAAAGTTATTCTTGAGGAAGGTTAAGGTATATAATTTGCTAAGGTTTTCTTTATTATCAGAGCGGGATAACACCCGCCGGTCCCGCTAGTAAAGTATAAAAAAAGTTACAGAAGATGTACTTACTTATGTATTATTATTACATAATGTGTGGATTTATTTTAGGGTGATGCATTGTATAGTTCCAGCATACTAGTGGGAGCCTAGTGGTCGATATTCGACCATAGTTCATTGAATTTTTAAAGTTTGAACTTTATTAGGGTTCTTTTATCTTATTACATAATGTGTGGATTTATTTTAGGGTGATGCATTGTATAGTTCCAGCATACTAGTGGGAGCCCAGTGGTCGATATTCGACCATAGTTCATTGAATTTTTAAAGTTTGAACTTTATTAGGGTTCTTTTATCAAAAAATTATAATCAAAGGCTCTCATCATGTCTACTCAGTTATTTGCCACTTTTTTTAATTATATAAACATTAAAAAAAATCGATGTCTAAATGAAAATAGAAATTAATTAAAAATTTAAAACAAAAAACAGGCGGTTACATAAGGTGGTAAGGCTTTCAAAAACTAAGTAAACATAACTTTACGAAAATAAAGAAATTTATCGCAACTCATGACACAATTTTCAATTAATTTTACACGATACTATGGGTGTGTGGTATTTCTGGGTGATATTGAATTAAATATAGTCTGTACATTATGAGGAATAGTGATATGCCCAATATAATCATTTGGAAAAGTAATGGATACACAATAGAATCAAATGATGAATCCAAAACAAAGATGTTTTAATACTACCATTAACTTTTGAAAATGAATTAATTTTTGTTCATAATTCATCATCAACTGTACTAAATATAATTGCTACATCAAGTTGAACTGCATCATTGTAACCGCGGAGATGTAAGTCATGGATTACTTTCATGACGAAATAAATTTTCTTATTTTAATTTTACAAAGTATTTTTTCGCTCATTTTTTTATTGAATCATAATTTGAAGTGAGTACACCATAAAGAAATACTAAACATTAAAGTATTGACATTGACTTTGGAAAGATTGCTTTACTCTTATGGCAACATGAAGCAAAGTGACATGAAGTGAAAGCAGTCCTGTCACCTAAAAATTTTGACATTTAATAAAACCAAAGAGAATAATAATTATTTACTAAATTCCATAAATTTATCAGATATAAGATAAATTATTTATCAATTAATATTAATGTATATTATGAATTTACATATTATATTATTCTAAAATTAACCTACAATTTGACCAGTTGCTTTCAAAGGGCATATTGTAAGGCATGCAACGTCACTCATGTTAAAAATATTTAAAAGGTAATGGGAACGTAAGAAGGATGAAGGATGTTCGGAACATCTTTTTCATTTGCATGTGTGTATATGTTGTGTAAAATTCAAGCAGTAATGTAAGTAATGTATATTTTAATTCATTTAATATGCTTGTAATGCATTTTATATAAAAAAAATAGCTTTGTGCACTTCTCTGCCGTATAAACTTTAACTATGCTAAATTTCAAGTTCATCCGTTCGCGCAATTCGCTTAAAAAGGGGTACAAAGTTTTGACTTCACGAATTAATATATAAGATATGTTATAATATCATTGTTGAATGTAGAATGAAAAAGGGTAATTGGAACGTAAGAGTAAAAAAAATACATACAGACGAGCATAGCAACCTCCTTCGCAACCTTTTTTGAAATACGTTATTGACGGATGTCAAAATGTCTTTTTTATTTACATGTGTGTATATGTTGTGTAAAATTGAAGCAGTAGTGTGAGTAATGCATATTTTAATTAATTGAATGTACTTCTAATGCATTTTATATAAAATAAATAGCTTTCTGCACTTCTCCTCCATATAAACTTTAACTATGCCAAATTTCACGTTCATCCGTTCACGCAATTCGCTTAAAAAGGGTACAAAGTTTTGGCTTCACGTATTAATATATATGATTATAAAAGTACTAGCTAATACCCGCAAATTCGTCGGCATTGCACTGCATGCACACAACACCGCTTGCCCCACTTATCTGCAGCAAGAAAATACACATCGTGTCTAATACTTATAAAACTATCATTTCTTAAAACTTTAGTAACTTAAACGAAGATATTATAATATTTTTTAAGATAAGCACCAAATATCTAAGAAAGGCTTCAAAATTGAGCGAAATCCATCCAGTAGTTTTTGTGTATGCGTATACAGTGTTAAATTTTATTTATATATAAGGAGATAACAGTTTTGAAAGTAAAATAATAAGTGCAAGTATCATTTAAATAACAACTTCAAAGCTTATAATCAATTGTAATTGCCTTATGGTTTAGGTTTCCTTCTTAGTAACCGAAATGAGAAATCGTAGACGTTGCTATTAGCAGATGTAATCTGATACTCATAAATTATATTTAGATAAAGTAGGGATAAGGTAACATAAACTTGTTTATCATATTACAAATTCGTTTGATTATAAAGAGAATTTCTTATTGACTGCAAGTACATTTAACTAATGCTGATCGAACGATAAAACCCGTGTTACATTTAGATTTTAAGTAAAAACCATAAAGAGAAAACAAACAATCTGAATATAAATAAATACCAATCTCGACTGATTTACATAATTCATAAATATCACGTGAAGTCGTATCTGTTTTATGAATAAAATATTTGATATTTTGACTGACAGAGAATGTAAATAAACCATTTAATTTGTTAAATTTGTAATTATTACTAATCTTTATGTTGTTAGTTTTAAGATATGAAACATACATTAATATATATAAACTTTTGATGATTAATCAAATTTAATATGGTATTGAAAAATATTTAAAAAAAATTGTTGACTATAAAGTCGGTTTACGGACGATAATTTTAAATAATAATGACTCGGACGCATCAGCCGATGGAGTGGAAGAGAGATATGCATCACAAGCCGAACGCCTAGACCGACCGTGCTTCTTTATTGCTTGTTATGCGCTCTCGCTTGCACGCTTGGCTCAGACGGAACGGACAATGAGTCATGCGTGTTCGTACGTGCAGCCGGCGTTCATAGATTTAAAAGACGTTATTGCGTCAAAAATAGGGTGTGCTGTAAAGGCTTGTATCACAGGGAAACATATTAATCATTCATCAATAAATTTTGAATAGCACAGATTGTGTCCAGTGATCGCCACTCTGCCTGAACGCAGAATACGCAACTACGGATAAAAACGGAAAAAGAAAGCGAGAAGAGTGTCTTATTGTTCTCCAATACCCAAAGGCAAGGGAGAAACTTTTTTTTTTTTTTTTTTTTTTTTTTTCCCTCCCCTCCCCCCCCCCCCCCCCCCCCCCCCCTCCCCCCTTCGTTCCCCCCCCCCCCCCCCCCCCCCGGCGCGCCCCCCCCCTTTCCCTTCCCCCCCCCCCCCTCCCCCCCCCCCCCCCCCCCCCCCCCCCCCCCCCCCCCCCCCCCCCCCTTCCCCCCCCCCCCCCCCCCCCCCCCCTCCCCCCCCCCCCCCGTGTTGCCCCCCCCCCCCCCCCCCCCCCCTCCCCCCCCCCCCCCTTTTCCCCCCCCCCCCCCCCCCCCCCCCCCTTCTTTTCCCCCCCCCCCCCCCCCCCCCCCTCTGCCCCCTGGTCCCCCCCCCCCCCCCCCCCCCCCTCCCCCCCCCCCTCCTTATCCCCAGGGGACCTACCCCCCGAGAGTCCTCACCCCCCCGTTTTGAAGAATACCCCCCCAATGGTACTCTCCCCAACGCCTCAAAAAAAAAAAGTTCTCACTCTAGCCGACACAGTGTTCACCCCTCCACTTTTCGCCCCACAAGAAGGATGCAGATCAGGTGTCAAAGCCCTTACATAAGATGTTTCACTTAAATAGTGGAATGAACCTAAATACTGAAAAGATCGTTACTTAAACTCTGTTAGCAGACTAAGTAATAATCATGTCTTTAAGATACTAGATGATACCTACCTATATCATTGTGCATATTTAAAAAGATATGGAAAAGGGTCAGTGGAATTTTGCATCGAATGGTCATAGTCTCACGCCGATACGTTTTGTATTACAACATTATTGAGCCTGTTTATTTATTATACCTTAGTGTTTGTTCATTGGTCAAAATTCGACCGTAATTTTTTTTGTAAGTTGCTGTATTTTTGAGGTTTTCTTTTTTACCAAAAGTGTAGTTTTTTTAACCTTATATTTGGCAACCAATCTTTTAGATTATTACTGCCATTGTCAAGTGAGTTTCGATATTACAAGTTTCTTGATATAATTACAATGAACTAACAAGATGGTGGCCATCTTGTTAGAACTTGCCTGAGAGTTTTTGTGGCAAATCAGAATCCATTCTCTGTGGTATTATTTCCGATCCACTTCACTTGTGCACAATAACCGAACTATATCACGTAAAACACCACCAACATTACACAATATAGAGCCAAATAACACAAGATTATAGATAAAATATAAAGACCACTACATGGCATTTCAAGATTCCGCCAAAAACTCAAAAGTGTAGTTGTAGACTACTAGTCATAAGAGTGTTGTAGTCAACAAAAAATATTTATAAATAAAGGCTTCGACTGGTCTATAGTACAGAAAATAATTTACTGCTTCCCAATTTTTTATTGATAACTCGATAACAAGGCTCGGAGGTAGCTAGCTACTACTAACAAAAAATAAAGAATTGTTTGTGAAACAGAGGAAGATGTTATTGTATATATAGATATATATAAAATGATTAGTTCAAAAATCTATTATCAAAAAACAAATCTAAGTGTAATTCATAATTCTATAGACGATCTTGCAAGGGTTACCTCCATCGAGCAAGTATTCCTTTTTTAGGATTAGTGAGTCAAGAACTCGTTGTGCCCTCGCTCTGTATAAACCTGTTTCCTCTCTGAATATGAATAGCTGTACTTGTTGATGGTATAAGCTAAAAAAGAAAACGAATAATGCACAGATACAAAATTTTATTTTGATCATGATTTACATTTAAGTAGGAAATTGTAAATTACGCGTATATTCTTCAGTCGACAATATTAATTTTAACTTGTTCCAAAAGTTTTGATTTACACCTGTTAATTTTTTTATATTTAGGATTCGCTTTAACAGATCTCCTTACACTACTTCTAGTCATGACCCTATCGAAAATTTCTTCACTGGTATCTTCGCTGCCATCATCTGAGAAATGGTTATTCATACTGTCATTAATTTTAGTTGACCTTATAACTACTGGTTCCACGCTATCCGAAAGTATTGAATCGTCTGTGATTGGTCTTTCGTCGTCACTTATACATTTCGTATTACTATATCGATTTTCTAAAACTCTTTTATCTTGAGGAGGAACTAAAAGTTTGTTCTTCTTTTCATCTTTCTTCTTAGTTCCTTCACGATTACATGGTTTATATTTCATCGGTGAAAAATCAACTCTTCGCAGAAAACTGATAGTGTCACCGAATCTTCTACTACATTTTCTAGTTGTTTTAGTTTTCTCAACTTCGGTTTTAGTTTCATCTGTTTTGATTGTGCTTTCTTCATTCTCTAGAACTACGCCAGAGTCGGAATTCGAATCGACTAATATATTTATTTCCGGCACGCTTACGTTAAAAGCGCTGTGAAGTTTTAATTTTTCATTGAGCTCTGCAATTGTTTCCGCCTGTTTTTTTATAATCAAATCTTTTTGAGCGAGTTGTTCTGCGACTGATTCCGTTCTTAAAGCTAAATTTACTTCGTACTTCTGTAGTTCGCTTGACAAAAACTCTAGTTCTTTTTTTCGATTCGATTCCAATTTCTTTATTAGTTCGGCCTGTTTCGCGTACGATTCCTTTAGCGTCGCAACCTCCTGCTTATGTGATATTTTCAAGAATTTAATAATGTTTATTGCTTCTTGAAGTGTCGTCGGTTGCAATAAACTTTCTTTCGTAACATTTTCAACGGACGTCATTGCCTTCAAATTGGATCTATAACAACAACAATGTATAGATTAATTTCATATACTTTTCATTAGGACTGTTTTCATACGGTATTAATATAAGTATCTGTGAGAAGTTCACTCCACATAAATACTGTAATTTTGTTGATGGTTCTAATGAGGTAATTAATTATTATGCAATTTGTCGATTCCTATTAACAAATTATATACATTTCACTAACGCAATAACTTGAGGTAATGGTTCTTTAAAGATATCTAATTAAGAATTATTCACTTAATTGTTACTATTAATCTGATTTCAAAATCAATATTAAAAAATTAGAATAATTAATAAATGTATATTTCTGGGATATAGAAAACGATTAAATATAATTAATTATTGCCATTTATATATTTCCCATTTAATTCATTCACCCTTGTCCCATCCCAGAACTATCGTAGTAATAACCAGTGACCATTTTTATTGGGTTTGGTTATACAATTACGCAGTTCTTCGAAAAGCAGCAGCTGTGTTACATAATAACATGTTTTTCAAGAATACGCAATTATCGAAAAATACATTTTGAACAAGAAATGCTGTATACACATTTCGAGACGACGTGTTATGGTAATGCCAAGTTTAAAAATTTCAATTATCTCTCGACATTTTGAAATAACTTCGACCTTACTCTCTCAGCAAAAACGTTTACAATCACTTGAATAATAAACTGCAGCCCTTCGATACAGAAGAGGAAGGTTTTACAGCTTTATACTGGTTTTTTATTACTTTTTACGTATGAATAAATGCAAATTTTTAACCAGGAATTTATAAGTATGAAGTAACAATTTTCTCTTTCTAATATTAAAAACAACTTTACTGGTTTTATTACATAGGTAACTATATATTTTTCTATTAAAAGGCTTTGCGTTTTTAGCATTATGTAAATTAAAGGTATGACGAATGCATATCAATTATAATTTCTCTTAAAAGCATTAAGAAATCTCATTAAAATTTAAGCTATTCTTGTCCCGAATACAAAGGGTTTTCACTCTACGTGCGTCTTCAAGCCGGTTTCCAATAAGCGTGTGTATTTAAGGAGCTTAAGTTAAAAACGTTTCTACGTTCCGGATACATTCCAGAATAATCGACAAAGAACTGAATAAAGCACGTGCACTGACAAAGCTGATCTCATTACTCGAATTCCGAACAATTGTTTATACAGACTGCACTCGGTCACACATCGTGTACAATAACATTCATTGTTACGCGTTGGGTGACCTTTAAACAAAATGAGCTACTATTTATTATATACATTTATCGCTTCTCAATACGGTTTAAGGATGAGTTATATTTTGTTAATTTATACCTGAATACGCGGTAGGAGGGTTAATATTTTTCGAATGTATGTATGTATGCCTATTTCTTTGACACGCTCTGTCGCTTGTTGCTTCATGGATTTTAATCTAATATGATGTATTATCACATTCGTCTCAATTGAAGTGACATACCTATAATATTTATACTGTGTAATTGATTCGCAATTATTATATATGAAGAAATAAGAATATTATAACTAAGAGGTTTGTGATTTCGCCCGTTGTGTTTTTATTTTTCTCGTATTAATAATTCCACTCGATTTAATAATTATTTTTGTCTAGCCTCAAAGTTTAATATCAATGAATTTGAATTTTGAAAAATCTGTTGAATTGATAAAATTAAAAAAAAGTAAACTTAATATTTAATAAATTTGTTATCACGAAATATATGAAACATTTGATTTGATTTGTAAGTAATATAGCTAATATATAGCTAAACATAATTTCATAAAAACCTCACCTTTTACACCTACCAACATTTATCTCTGCACCACCTAATGGTTGACTGGCAGAGAATGCCTTAGGCATTAAGTCCGCCATTGCGTATTTAACGCATAAAGTGTAAATAAATAAATAAATAATATGATTATCATGACCTTATTGGTAAAGTTACATTTTTTGAAGCATTAAAGTTACGTACGCAATGGAGATATTGGTTTGACAGAAAGACATCGCTTTTTCCCGCACCTTAAAACGCGGGTGCATTTATTACTCTGGTCAACATGTTAGTATTTATAAAATGTATCTGTCTAGAATGGTATAACCTAGATATCGATGCAACAACTATATCAGTCCAAGTCTCGTGACAGTATCTGCGACCTCCATGCTTTTTTTACTTAAACGTCACAGCTAGCGCAGCGACTGTTCGTTCGCGGATGCATCGTGAAGGTAGGATTAATCTATAAACATTTATTAATGTTTTTCAGACGACCTATACACTATATAACTGATTTTATACACACAGATAAAGATAGAACTACATCAGTGATCTCGGAAGGCAACGCGCGTGAGCACTATGACTGATGTTATACCTAGTGTAAGATGGTTGCAAAGTAATTGGAAACAACTATCATATCCTCATAGTCGTAGATGTCATCTCATCAATTATTAGATACACACACATGCGTCAAAACCAAATAACTGTTGATACATTTTTATATATGAGTTTCGTATATCTATATATCTGTCACAAATTAACCCATGAACTGTCCAAAACTATAACGGTGCTATTACAAAAAAGTTAAATACTTGGTTTAAAAAGATTTCGAATTAAATGCACCGCGCTCGCCCGAGCCAAGTTCGTGTTATCCTTTTTCACAAATCTAAACTAACGTAACCAAAGCGAGACAAAAGAACAAGATGGCGACCGCGGTGCATTTAATATGAGACCTTTTTAAAGCCAGGGTTCAATACGTATTTAACTTTTTTGTAATAACACCGTAAAGGTTTAAGCTCTAAACAAACGAATGTAGATCTCATGAGGCATAGGTCAAAAGACTGTTGGCAGCATAAACTTTAAAAACACCTGATTTATTACAAAACTTTAAAAATGTATTTTGAAATTATCTTTTTTCCTTTGTACAAACTTTTACTAAACCATGAAAGTTACGTTTCACGTGGTCGTAAAATAAAAAAAGTCGAGGCTGTCTTACGACTACCGACAGAAGTGAAAACTCAAAACAAGCAACTGTGTTCTCTTTTGAATTTTGAAATCAATTACAGTAAGAATTATTTAAATTTCATAAGTTATAAATTGAAATTATTATTTTCGTCTGGTTAATACATCTGTTGGCACCCTGAAGAATAATTATATACATTTTTATACAGTTTCTTTAATGAAACATATGATGAGCTACACAATCTAAATACAAAATATAAATATTAGATGTGCACAGCCTTCTATACTACGCGTAGCTGCTGTGACGCAAGTCGCGCAATACGGTCGGTCACGCTTACTAGCATGTCATGACGTGAAATCATAAGTTTATCTCCTACCAAAAAATAACGCTCAACGCGCCTAAAGAAGCTTTCGCTTCAAAAATAAAAATATGATCCGCCATTTTGAGATCTGGTTCTTAAAAAAATCAGCTGAGCAGTTAATTATAACGAAATAGGTATAGTGACGTAACACTTGAAAAAAAATTCTAACAAGCACATCCACTATTTTTTATCGCGCCGTATCGTAAGAAAAGGGCCAAGCTGGTTTCACAATCCGACCGCAGGCAGACATGTTAAATTCCACACTAAAGCCACTGCGGCTTGCCTTGTCCCGTTGGTTTTATATGCTCTAGAGTCTATTGAATCTTGTACCAGAGTTATTTATTTAAAGTTCACAAATAAAGCCATGGACGATTTATATAATAGCCCTAGTATATCTGAATACAAGTAAAATTAAGAGAACGTATAGGGTAATATTAACCTTTGAAAAATGAATAATAATATAAGACAGAACGTAAATTATTAAGTGGATATATTATAGAATTACAGAATGTTTATATTCATATGTATTTTTATTGTATAAATGAAATAAAATCTTTCTGAAAGTGTATAGTTAGTAGGAAGAAAAATTGGTCTAAAGATACTTAATTAAAATTGATTTAATAATTATCTGAAATTTAAACTTTTATTAATAATTAACTTTCAAGTTATATGTGACTTATCCAAGTATATGATGAAGCATATTTTATGTTCTCTTAATAACGAGGATGGAAACTTTCATGATTATCTGTTGTGTTGTTAAGGCGTCAAAGCATAACAAATAAACTCCCATTCGTATATATAATAATCGTGTGCTAATATAAAGGGCAATATTGCACGTGACTATTCGAGTTAAAAATAAAAACAACTTATAAGTAATAGGCTAACATATACATATGGCTATATATAAATCGATTTAAAATTGTTATATTAAAGTGGGAACTGCGTGGGAATCGAACTTGCAATCTATTAGCACTATCTCTAATAGCACTATAACATGCGACCTACCAAGCTATGCTTAGTTACTCTTTACCACAAAATGCAGTACACTAGAAAAAATAACTCTCTACTGAGGTCAATACTATCGTATATTACAAAAATAACATCTGTTCTAAATTCCTTTGTAAATACGATATTCAAAACATGTGCAATCCCTTTTGTAAATAATAATAAATAAATAAAAAATAATTTCAAAAGAAATTTTTACCTGCGCTGTCCAAAGATCCAAGGCAACAAAAAAAAACAAACAAATAATATTCACAACACAACCTTCCCGATCGATAGTCGAACACAGAATGAAGCTTGATCCTCTACTCTACCGAGAAACTAAAACCTTTTCTGTATTGTAAAAAATAACAAAAATAATATCGATAGAAAATGAACTTTATTACCTTGGTGTTAAATACGGAAAACAAATTCTGAGAATAACACAATAGTTGTCAATTGTTTTAAACCCGACAAAGAATGATTTTAATCTGCTTTAGGGTGATTTTTTAAAATAATTGTAATCCGTTCTATTGTTTGCTTGATGGGTTTATGGTTTTATGGATTCGGGTTTTAGTGCGTGTCGAAACATGTAATTTTGGTACAGGGGAGAATAATAATTTGTACTTATTAACAAAAGAAAAGAAATGAAATAAAATGTAAATAAGTTAGGGTATCATTTCTTACTTTAATATAAAACTATATCAACAAAGAATATTAACTTAATTTAAATGTGTATTATGTATGAGAAACTGGAGGATATATGTATACCCGTGGATCTGTGCGTTTTTATTAGATAGAGATTCGCCTCTCATATTTTTTTTTTATTTTTAGTATTACTGATTACAAGACATTAGTTTTCAGAATATTAATACATATTTTTATAAAATTTCATTAAAATCGATAATGAATATATAAAAAGGTCATTTTTTACTGTGTTTTCCTTTTTTGTGATTTTAAAAATGATATAAATAATTTTTATAAGTTGCAAATTTTAAAACGTTAAAACGTTTTTGCGGGGTGGTAGGGTGTCTGTACCCGACTGGATCGCGACCACCGTACACCAGGTGGAACACCCGCCATAGTGGCACGTTTGGGCGTGTCGCGTTCCGGGATCAGCCGGTGTATATCCAGCAACCAGGGGGGGGGGCTGTCCCTAACTGGGACGCTTTCAGACCGGCATGACAGCGGCGACCGGCGATGGATAGTATGTCTTTCGGCGGTCGCCATTGTTTTTGGATTTTACTGTGCTTACCATCAGGCACAGTACAGTCACTTTGCCGAGCTACAATAAAAAAAAAAAAAAAAAAAAAAAAAAAACGTTTTCCCGTGTAAAATTTTATTAATATCTGTTTTATAGACAAAATAATTTATCTATATAATATTCGTGATAGATATAATTTATAAGATAATTATGTCTATCACAAATTTTTGAACAAATACGTGTACAGATAGAACTAAAGATTTGTTACAAGATAAAGCAGATTGACTTTATTACCCGTTCTTCTCGCTGAGTGGGTTGGTTTTTCGAACCCGTGGTAGGTTTGCCGTTTATAAGCGCCTTCTCGTGGCATAAATAAAGTAAAATTAAATGAAATCTCTGAATTCGTACATTAATCTCATATATAGGTAGTAACAAAATGGAAGATATTAATTTTTAATCACTTAAATTACGACCATAAAGCATTAAAAAAAAAGATTTATATTTAGATAATACTAGCTGTACCCGCGATTCTGTCCACGTTGTACCTATTGTAAAAAAACAGAGACTAATAAAATCATCTGAATGTATTAACTCCGTATCTACTTTTCTCTCGTACTTAAGTCGTGTCATCATTAAAATAAAATTACAACTTTTGATAGAGTGTTTGACCAATTTTAATGAAACCAAGACTAAATGTTACTCGAAAATATACTTTATGATGGTGATGTTTATTGTGAACGTAATACTTTAGCAGTGATGCGCGTTCATACAAACAAACACACAGACAGACAAACAGTCAGACATTTCTAAAAATGATTGAAATGTATTTTATTACTCATTCCAAGACACCTACAATAATTATTTCCAGAAAAATCCAAATATTCAAACACGTTAGATTTACATTCTTATATGTATAGATATAGATATCACGTAGATTGCGAGTGGAAAGTATTAATACTGAAGAATGTATTCAATGTTTTCAATATAAAATATTTATTTATACTCGTATATCCGTCCAACTTGACTTTATTTCACCTTATGTCATAAGACTATCATAATTGGAAAGTATTAATACTGAAGAATGTATTCAATGTTTTCAATATAAAATATTTATTTATACTCGTATATCCGTCCAACTTGACTTTATTTCACCTTATGTCATAAGACTATCATAATTCAATTAGGTACTTAAATATAAAACGAATGTTAATAAGACATTATACTTATAAGTAATTGTCCACCTAATAATTTACTTACCATTTGAATTTAGTTATTTCTCTCATACAGAAATGTACTAGCGATAATGGCTATTACTCATACAGTTCAATCTCAGGACAACTAATCCGGTCTGGAGTCGTCTAGACCGGTACTGGAGGTAAAAATAAACGACCACCGCAAACTGGAATTTAGACGTTTGCATTGAATAAGTCTTACATATTTGTTATATTCTTGACATCTAAATATATAACAATCCAGTGTCATGATGTTTGTCCACGGTGAACTTCGAAACAACTTCAACCGATCTTCATGGAAGTTAACATTTATGTATAATTTGGTCCAACTGAGAGATAGGATAATTTATATTTTGATTAATGGCCTCAATATTTTTAATTACAATTTAAATGATTGTCGATGTTTACTATTGTTATTAATTGTAAGTTTCATCAGTCACTAACAGATGGCGCTTTAGATTAGTTTGTTGACAGAAAATTATAAGACCGATGGTAATAGATCTTATATATGGTGCTACGTTTTAATTTCGAATTTCTTTGTCAACTCCAGTTTTTTTATGGTGCACGTGTTTTATTCAATTCAACGTGTTATAACTCAGCCATAGCAACGCTTGGCTGGATCAGCTAATAAGGTATTAAAATGTCTGTGTTAAAATCGAAAATTATTAATAACACTTAAATCAATAAAATTTATATAAAATTTTTAGGAGTTAAAATTTTTATGGGAGTGATTTGATATTCTGATCCGCAAACTTTTTGTCTGTCGAAAAGTGGTGGTAACACTGTGTCGGGTAGAGTGTTGAATACCCCGGTTATGTCCGATCACCCAAGTTAAGCAACGTTGGGCGCGACCAGTACTTGGGTGGGTGCTCACCTGGGAACGACTTGGCTTTTTATTGTATTTTTTAAAATCGAAATGTTTCTCTGTTATACAAAAGTTTCACTTCTATCGTGTGTCTTTACTACACAACCTGATTTTTTTTGTGATAATAAAACTATTACTAAAAGTAGGTAGTAGTAACTTATAAATATATATAAAGAAAATTTTTATTTGATACTAGCGTACGCCTGCATCTGCATTTGTGTTTTTATAACTGCTGACAGGACCTTACCTTCATGTAACTGTATCTAATGGTGTATATAACTCACGCTGAGATAGTATAATATATTTAAATAATACAAAAAAATACTAAACAATAAAAACCGTATAATAGTATAGTAAAATTAATAGTACAAAATATTACAATGTTATTTCCAGCTGAATTGTAGTCTTAATTTTTTTCTAATATCTAGCTATCCCATAACTACGGGACTATCCTAATATTAGTCAATTGTTCTCAAACTTCGAAATCAGACCATGAAATGTCTATGAACATAACTATGAATGTTTCTACGATTTAAAATTCTAATAATTTATTCAAAATACTAATGAAGCGTTTATTATTAGGTAATGGCATTCGCTGAGCAAGCAAGTTTTCAAAGTTAGGCAATTATAACTTCGTATGATTCTTACATTGTTAACGAATTGTTAGATTCAGTTTTGGAAGTCGATTCGCGTGTAATTAATAATTCGAAATTTCATGGTCTGATTTCGAAGTTTGAGAACAATTGTCAAATATTAGGATTTGTATTACCAAAGCACATTTTATACCAGAAAAAAAGAAACTACAGTTTCAGCATCCGCGGATAAAAAAAGCTAGGGTCATAAGGACTGCCGACAGAAGTGAAAACTCAAAACAGTGGAATAACTGTTCTTTAAAAAAAGTTTAAATAAATTACAATCTGCGCATCAAGCGTGTACCTGTCAAACATGAAAAGAAAGAATAATATTAGTTATTTCACATCAATAATAATCATGAGTATTACCGAAATACTTGATTAAATATGTAAAAATTAATGCGATCATTATATAAGTAATTAACTAAATATAAGTAATAAAGATAATTAATTGTCATGCAAGGAAAAAAACAACTCTGCGGCAACTATTACGGAAGGCGAAGTATTTCGAAACGTTAAGTTGCTCGGTATTAAATCCTGCTACATTTTATCGTCAGACAAAAAAAAAACTGCAGACAGGGAATAACAGTGATCGGTATCAAAATCGGTTTAGTAAAAGTAGCTCGTGTTTCCACCTTTATAATGCGCGGCTTACAATTCAGAATCTGTTGTTACATTACTGTCACAATAATAGTTTTCTCGCACGGCGGACATTTGCTAGTATGCCTAGTCCTTTACGCCATATGTCAAATAACAATGGACCGATCGCTATGGTTATTTTTAAACATTTTAGTCACAGGACGTAACGCCACAGATTATAAAAAAATTAATAGTAACTAGTTTAAACATACTCTGTGGTTACTAGCAGTAGTATTACACTTAGAGTTGTCTTCCCGTTTAACTAGATGGAGCCACATGTATAATATAGTATAAATTGTAATAAATGATTTTAAGTGAATATCTCGTATAAGTAAAGTACAACGCATGTCTACTGGCATCTGATATTAGTGGTGGAGGGGATTAGGTTACGAATCCAAAATTTGGCTTCATTAGTCGCCAGTTTTTAAGAGACAGAGCCTAAATAGTATAATGATAACCTTTGATACGCTAATACATATGTTGTTGGAAAAACTAGAACGTAGATATATGGAATTATTTTTTAACAAATTTGTTATAAACCTTATATGCAATTCGTACTTTTGGTTCTTATTTATTTTTAACTTAAATAAGAATACAATCAATAACTGAATCCTGTATTACATTAAATTTTCAAATAAATTTCATCCGTTCAAAGTTTTACCTCTAACTTTTCAAATAAAAGGTTATGTACCTACGCGTAATATTTACGAGTATTTTACGTTGTTCCCGGAAAATGCTGTAAACATTCCATTACCTGTTTTACCTTTTTGATAAAATAATAATTAATATTTAAAGGATATTGTTCATTCGGCTTAAATTTCAAGGAGCGATTTAATTAGAATTATAAATTAAAAGTATTTCTTATACATTTTGTTCACACGTTAAATTTAAGTTCTCCTAGTAGGTTTTCAGTGAAGAAATACATCGTATCCATACAAACCGTTTCCTTGTGTTTGTTTAGCAGACTTGAATAACAGACGACCTACACTTGTAAGTTCCCATTTCAAAGGTGTTTGGGACTATCTCAGTTGTAAATGTAATTTTGGTCAAAACAATAAAAAAATACTGTTTTGGATAAATGTTAGTGTTTTTATGTATAAAATTTCGTAGACCGTAATTCTTCTCTTTCTAAACGATTTCGCTGATCTGGATGATTATTTTTAAATTTATTGGTTCACCTGAATGATTTTAGCTATAGATAGAGCCTGAAAATTATATGTGGCAGAGATGCGAATGGATAAGATTAACAATGAGTATATCAAAGGAATTTTAAAAATAGCACTAGTGACAGAGAAGTGAGGAGAATAGGTTAGCATGGAATCTGAGGAGAGATAAAACCATGAACAAAAATTTATTTATATTATATAGTATGTTTTGTGAATAATGGGAATCCCTTTTTTTCCTTTTTTTACATAATTCGAAGGCGTGTAAGTCGCTCTAGATTGTTCCTAATTCTACTGCTGGCTTAAGTTATGCGAAGAGGAATTATTATTATGTTAGCTTACAAAGGTTAAATCATTTAGTAGGTATCGTGGGTACTAAGAATTACATTTTTGTAAAATAATAATAGTTTCGTAATAAGTCTACGCTAATATTATATAAATAATAATACCTGTCCATAAATGGTTATTACTTTTTGAAGTGTAGAGAAGTTTGTAGTCCGGTGAAGCTGTTGAGACATTGCTAGGTCAATAAGTCAAAATTATCGAACGATTTTATTGCAGACTCCTTCTCCATCAAGCCTAAAAGAGGGAATGGACATGTACGAAGATTATCACAAAGCGTTATGTGCCCTAGTCTCTTCGTGGTAAACCTGGGGCAATCTTGAAGCAAGTGTTCAAAGTTTTTCACAGAGGTGTTCAGGCTGAGATCAATCAAATTTTTAGTTCATAGTGTTAAGTTTTATAACAAAATCACACAGTACAATACCGCTTTGTCGGATAGTGCGTTCAAGTACCATATCGAGCGGGTTTTAATGTCTAAAGGCTATTATTATAGGGTGGAGCAACATGCGAACTATGGTGGCTTCTGGAAAAGACGCTCTTTCTGTGCATCCACTAAAAATGAATGTAACTATCTGTTTTGTAAAATATATATTGTGGAAAGATAAACCAGATCGAGTTTCTTACCGGTTCTTCTATATGACTGGGTTGTTTTCCGAACCGGTGGTAGCTTGGACGTTCATTAGCGCATTCTCAGGGCCTAAATTTAATAAAGTATTTTTGATTTTGTATAATCGGTAGAAATTTATTGTGCCTTTAAGGTTTCAATTATGTTCGGACTACAATGTAATCGTTTTTATTAATATCAAAACTTTTTGATAAAATATTCAAATAATGCTGATTAAATATAAAAACTTTCTTCAGAATACTTTTTTTTTATACTCTCACAACAATATCGAAGACAACATCAGAAAAGCGTAAAATGAAAACAAAAAGAACTAACATTTTATCGTACAAGGAAAAAAATCTTTGATACGAACGATTTATACACGGCCTTAATAGAAAAAGGTGGATCGTAAATCCGGTAAATGTGCGTTACTCGTCCACAGACAATACAAATATTTGGTTACAGCTACCAAAACCGCACATAAAAATGACGTATGACCCAACGAAGCTGCGGATCTCGCGCTGTAACGAAATTGGGTAATTTTTCCTGAATTTAATCCCTTTACAAAGTGTAAGTCGGAAATATTTTTATTGTTATTCAAAATGGGTATTGTGTTTTATATGTTACACCCGTAATGGATGTTTTATATCCCTCTGAATTCATTATTGGCATTCGATTAAGGTCGAATATATTTACGGATTTATAATTTTCATTTCGCTTAATCGAATCAACCTTAATATAGGGATAATGTTTTTCTGTCAAAAGGTTCGTATATTTATATGCCTTTATTGTTTTTATGATTTTCAAAAGTTTATGATTTCGTTTTTATACATTTAGATCAGTTTTTCCTAATCTTTTTTCGTTTCCTTTAATAAAACTTTTCATTTAAGAGTATCACTATCTTGATATCTCCATACCTACTCCTTAAAGTCTGTCTCGTTTCTCTTAAAGTCTATCTATTGTCAAACTTAACTTTGAAATATGCCTAGTACTGACTCTAGAGACTTGTGACCAATAGAGAGATACTCTAGGCGTCCCTTTACGTACACTAAAACATTTTATTATTGTGTATTGTTACATTATTATCTTGTAATATTATAATACACTAACATGGGACAGCTTGGAGTGATTAATAATATTACTTAAAATATACAATTCCGTAGTACACTAATTTGATCTGTCTCGTAAGGTTTAGCCAGCGTTTGCGATTTAAGCGCACAAAAATATGTTTGTTACGACATCACATTACAAATCTTTGAATTTTTCGGCTTTTCTTTACTAAAATATGTATGTATACATCTAAACCTTTCTCTTGAATCAGCCTATCTATTGCTGAAAGGTATATTAAAATAGTTTAAAAGATCTAAGCGAACAGACAGCGGAATCGGCTTCCTTTTATACTAAGTAATGATTATGATAATCTTAATATATATATTTCTTGTGTGCGTGTGTATGTGACTGAACTCCTCCTAAACGACTGGACCGATTTTGATGAAATTTTTTATGCGTGTTCGAGTGGATCCGAGAATGGTTTAGATTCACAATTGGAACCGGTAGGTGGCGCTGCGGTTGACTTTTAGGATTTTTTTTATTATCAAGGCAGGACAACGTCCGCCGAGCCCGCTAGTGTTTATATAAATACACTGTTTTAATTTATCAGTATTTCCGCCATTACCAATATAATTTTCACGCACTCCCAATGGGACCACTCGTGCTTCTAGGAGTATGCGTACCACAGGTTGGGAAACGCTGATTTTTAGATGATAGATTTCACGACATTCGCTAACCCAACAATTGAAGGAAATTAGTGTGATAGATACTCTTTTAAACAAATCTTTGGAAGTAGGTACACGTATTGAGAGGAACTCTAACTTATAAGATAATGTAAAACATTTTTGTGCCACAAGATTTCAATTCAGTCACTTCCTAGGGGTTTCCTTATTAGTTTTAAACATATTTAATAAAACAATTAATTAATGATATAATTTAATGACACATAACTATCATTTATATTTTACGATCACTTTGACTTTCCAAATGGTTGATATTTTTTTCACAAACTACTTAATTTCGATCCTAGCTGTGACAACAAAGCGTTTATGACGTTAAGCTGCGTATGAGAGTCAAAAATATTTTCACTGAACTGCTAACATAACCAAGATCACACTTTGAATCAATACTAAGACTATTATGGTATTATACAAACAATGTGAATAAATATATATGTAACAATGGACATAAATTGGAACTCATCCGGAGAGCGTCTCCCGCATGTCGGTCCCTTAAGCCATGAGAACATTACATCACTTGACATACTATTTGCGTGTACGAAACCATTTCTATCCAGGGATGATAGTATGTTCCGTTCAATGGAGCGTAGGATTTACGCGAGAAAGTTTTATTAGGAGCCGGCAAACGGAGCGTAACTGAATATATTCCTCTGGTCTTCGGTAGATTTTGCATAGAATTCTCTTGGCGGTATAATGGTTTCAATGTTATGACGTCAGAGATGTTTGGTTTTTTTTATTTACCTGGGACAAAGCTAATTCAAACTTTATTTTATACATATACTGAATTTTGGATTTAGTCCAACTCTTATCACTACGTAATATGAAACAAAGTTCTCTGCCACGTCTGTCTGTTCGCGATAAACTCAAAAACTACTGAACGGATTTTAATGCGTTTCCACCAGTAGATGAAGTGAATCATGATAGGTTTAGGTATATAATTTGTTTTTTTTTTCCATTATCCGGTCGGAACAACGTCCGTCGGGCCCGCTAGTACAGTATAAGAAAATAAAAATCTCCATGTCCACCATTGTGACATGAATCTCACAGATATTTGTTTCCCTCTGTATTTTCCGATTCAATATTTTTTTTTACTTAAGTGTTCTATAACCAATGTTTTCCTTTGAAAAGAGTTATTCATATAAACATGATGAAACAAAGGGATGTTTTAACACGTGTCTGTTAGCAAAGGAAAACAGTGAAATACTTTTAAGAGAAGACAGACAGGTGTGAACGTGAGACGATAGAAATAATTTATTTCCATTGAATAATCTTTTGCTAAATGTGTAATAAATACTTTTGTTCGTGTGTATGCTTCGATTTATTATATTTTAAGACTAACTGAGGTTTTTACAAGATAATAATATTAAGTTAATAGAACTATAGATAAACGTTTGTCGCTAGTCTCTGTTAACTGTACTGTGATTGTTAATTACTTAAGATTACTTAAAATTGATATTATCCAATATCTTCTCATTAATAATCTTGACCGTTGGCACACATTATTATTTGTTTATAGTTTTTTTATCCCATTCACTTCGCTGTAATTCGCAACTAGATAACGTTGCAGCGCATTAATTTCTGTATCATTTCACCGATTCCCATAAAGATTGTTGTATAGATATTTGAACAAGGAGAATATTTACGCAATACCATTTATTTAAAATAAAGTTATTTATTACAACAAATAATACAAGCAATAAATAATAACAAATCACTAGTTATTAATTACAATATGTTATAATCAAAGATGATAATTATATTAGGAACTTCCATAGTAACAATGCTAATCGAAGTGATGATTTGTACGTCCAATTTCGTGTAAACAAACTGTGTTCAAATAGTCAATTCCTTTACTGAATGGATTGTTGAGCATTTCTTCACATAAATCCGTTTGTAAAATGAATTAATTCAAAATAGGAATGACATAAACGGTCACGATTGGACGTGTGGAGTTATAATTTTCAAATTAATAAACCTTTGTTATTGTTTCGTTTTACAACTTCACAGGATATGCGGTCATAATAACTAGCTATTCATAAGAAATAAGTAGAAACAAGTCATGTACTAATGCGTATTACCGACCACAATATTATGACCGGAATAAAAAATCGCGAGTAAAACTTTAAACAAAAGCAAAATTTTGCATGGATTATTTAACTTTTTTTAAATACAGTGTAAACTCTTATAACGTCGTTCATTATAACGAAACCTTTACATAAGGTAGAAATTTGTTCAATTTGGTCGGTTTACCGCAAAACCATTTATTCGTTTTCTTCTTCTCTCCGTATGACGAAAACTCTGCATAACGAAAAAAAATCTCGGTCCCTTGAAATTCGTTACTGCTGTTGCAAGACAACCAATTCTAGCTGGTAGCATTTGACTAGAATCTTAAATGATACACTAAACTTAGAAGGAGACTGGCTCTTGAGTGCACATCCTGTAAAACATCTATGCTTATTTGGTGATAGATGATATCTTCTGACAGATCTAAATTTGTTAAATAGCTAGACGGTTATTATAAAAGAAATTACCACGACATTATGGCTTCATCATGATTTTTCTTTCACTAATATTTCCAACTTATTATAAAACACGCTATCACTCAGCCAACATCTCTTCAAATTTTTATCCTTTATCGTATAAACAAGAGGGTCCGGTGGACATTGCTCCGCCCTGATAATACAAAAAAAATGACAATAATATATATATATATATATATAGTTTAAATTTTTTTTTTTTCCCCCCAAAATCTTCCTTTTGAAAAAAAAACTTGGATTTTTTTTTTTTAAATTCAAAAGAACACGTGCCTCTAGACGATCTAAGTTAATTTTTGGGTATAATCATTTTTTTGGGAATTTTTCAGGAATTATATTTATTAGGATATATATTTTAGGATATATATTTAAACTTTCCTCATGAATCACTTCATGTACTGGTGAAAACCGCATGAAAATCCGATCAGTAGTTTTTGAGTTTATTGCGAACAGACAGATAGACGTGGCAGAGAACTTTGCTTTACAATATGATTCAAAGGAATTCTTTAAAGTTTATTTTTAGTTACGAGGGGTCATTATTTAGGGACACTACGCTTAAAGCATCACTAAACGAAAGAGTGCAGTCTCAAAAAGTACTCAGACCTACTTGAAAGCCACTATTAAAGGTACAGGCTTCAAACTGCTGGATTCTCAGCGATTTATTCTGTACCTCGTTAAATTATTTTACTATATTCAGAACGTCGAAATTTGTGCTTCTAGTTAGATCTTTCTATAAAAGGTGAAATAGTGGTAATAATAATGGTAAATTTATACCTAGTATTAATAAACATAGTAGCATGGTGTTAGTATATTTTGCAGTGTTCGTAGTGGAAGCTTTCATCTTAATAGTGATAGAAACAAACAATTTATATGTATTATACTACAGCCGGTATATTGTATTAAAACTTAAGAATCAAGTATAAGGCAGTTGTCTTAACTTCAAATAGTTACCACTACAAATATTAATCAATCAATGTTGTTGCAGACTCTATGACGATAACATAGAAAATTTAAGAAAATTCTAATTTATTTTATTCTGCGGTTTAATAATCGACATAATATAAAAAATATTGTTTAAATTTGATTTTATGTTATGCTGTTTTATTTAGTAATTAATCACAAAATAATATACAGGCTGAAAGTTTAGACAGTAGCAATATTTATGGAGACTACTCTGCACTCGATTCTCGCTCTAAATCAATTTAAAAAATAGGTGCTTAGTATTTGACCAATTTATCCAGAAAAATACAAAAAATAAACGCAATCCTCTACGCGTCTATGTTCAAGCACAGTGTCAATAACCGTCTGGTGACTTCACTTTCATTTGAAAGTGAACGTGGGAACGGCAAGAACAAAACAAAATGGTTTACTGTCCGTTTTATTATCGAAGGTTATTAACTCTGGGTCGCCCTTTACAGCCTTCGGGACCGGTCATTCCACCTAGGTTTATTACGATTGTTTTTATACTTTCGAATGTCTTAGAACAAACTTTAACTTGGGTTATTTTTGTTGTTTATTAGTATTTGTTTTGATATTATTATTTTATATGTTAAATGTGAACTATCATCTCTTAGAATACTGTAAGTGACTAACCTAACACCTGGTTATATTTATTTTTATTTATAATAATAAATATAATAATGTTATATTTATTTCTCCCCTATGTATTTTAATACCATTTTTCCGCTTGAGAAAATAATTTCGTGAGGTATTACACAGGTTAGTTAATAACTACCAATATTTTATAACAGATGATGTACTCGTAGTTCCATTTTGTGAACCTCGGGAACGAAGATCTGTAGGAAAAGTTAATTTAAAAAAGTGCAGTTTTATGAAGACATCCTAATATATCCATCTCATTTACTCTTTAATATAATTAAGTTACTGTGAGTTTTACTGTATTCCATCTTTGAACGTGCATTAATACATAAAGAAAGCCTTCAAAGCAACAGCAACAATACCCTCAGTTACGAGAGGCCAAAGAAAGTTATAAATATTTTATTCATTCACACGTCACTTTGTGTGACGGATAGAAAACTTTACGCACGGTAACTTTCCATTGACTGATCGACTTTAGAAGTTCTACTGAATAGTGTACGAGTAACTTTTAGGTCTTGTGGTTTGTAACTAGAAAATATTTTATTCCGTTTTGTATAACATTCAATTTGCTTAAGCATGAAAAATGCATTGAGAAAATGCCAATTTTCATGTAACTTAATATAAAAATGTCTGCACGAATAAGCACAAAGGGGTTATAAGAAGAATCCCATTATAGAATAATAAATATAAATACATGACTATAATACTTGTGACAAATTGCGTTCGTGTGTTTTTATTTTACTTCATAAATAAAAAAAAAATGTTTTTCGAGTTCTTTTGTTAAAAATTTTTTTTAAATATTTATTTTTTTTTTTTTTTTTTTTTTTTTTTTTTAATTTTAATATATTTTTTATTATTTTATATTTTTTTTTTTTAATAAATTTTTTTTTTATAAATAATTTTTCATTTTTTAAATATATATAACCCCCTCTCTTTTTTTTTTTTCCCTCTAATTTCCTCTCTCTTTTTTTCCCCAAATATTAAAAAATATGCAGAATGTATACATAGCAGTTAGGTATATCGAGTTTATATTCAAAGTTAATATAAAATAATCTTTGTTTTATTAATCAATCGACTTATTTATGAATAGCATTCCTAACATAATTTTTGCAATGCTAATTATAGTATTTGCAATGCTAATTAATTATGCTAACGGAAATTATTATTACTACAGCTAGAGTTCGATTTAAAACCGTATTTCTTCGACCTCTGAAGATTTAGCCTGGTAAATAAATAATCTCTTCAAAACAATCAATTGACTTATTGATCAATAGCTATTTTTGTAATACTAACTATATATATATTTAATACTAATATAATAATATACTACTATAATACATAATACTAATTATAATTATATATCGTATATAAATTTTGCAATACTAGTTATAATATTTGTAATGCTAATTCACCATAATTAATACCGAAAGTATTTGCAGTGCTAATTATGCCACTCGAAAGTATTGTTCTTTTAGTAAGAGTTCCGTAGTTCTTCGATCTCTGGATATCCAAATTAACCTTACTTATGAAGTAATTTTCATATTTTGATAAGTAAATCGAATGACGTATTTTATTTATAGTAAATGGAAAAGAAAATTTGCAATTCTAATTAATGTTAAAACATTCGATATTTTTATAGCAAGAGTTCGATTTCAAATTGTAATTCCGGGATCACGGAAATGCTACCCCAGTAAAGTATTCTTACTGACTAGTTAAAACTATCTATTCGCAGAGTCCGTATGTTCAGAATAACAGACATAATAGAACGCCCTTCTTTACGTCATCCAGTACGAATCTATTTGGAGTGAAGCCAATCGCTGGCAACTCTAGATAAGCAATTGGTTACCCCGAACGCTTTCTCAAGACAATTGCCTTCGATATTTTTGAGAAATGAAATAAATTGTCTTGCTAGAAAGCCATTCAAACGTTTTTCTGTGTTTTTATGCGAATAAATTGTTAAGGGGCGCGTGTACGGTTATTTTATGTTCGTTCTAACTTGGAAATACTGTTTTCTTTACCGGAATAAATGTTATCGTCCTTAAAGAATATTCACGTGTAATAAAACGTTAACGAGATTGTTAATAGTAGGTATATGGGGATCTTATTTACCATATCCTAACCTTATCAGAGCGAACAAATCTATTTGATGTTTGTAGCTTTTGAAACTGTATTCTTTACATTTTAGTTAGCTATTTGATCCATTAATTGATTCGGATTGATGTATATGAATATTAGCTATATCTGCGGCGTTCCATGCATTTAATATGAAGTAATTATTATAATAAAAAATCGTATTTAGCATTTCTTACAATATTATTGATAGCAATTATAGACTGTAATGAATGAGTGGTATATAATTTGCGTGTACAAAGTTTTAGAAAGACCAGTTAATTTTTTAAAGCTATGTGGAGATATGCAAACATGCAGACTGAGAGACAAGGTTTATAGTATCGTGTTTCTGATCAGTGGCTTTTATAATGTGCTAGATATCTATTACAAAAATTATAAAAATAAATCTATAGAAAAAATCACATAATTATTCACGTAGATGTCAGTTAAGCACATTACTATTTAAGTCTTAATATATAGTAAATGGGAGTAATTAACTGAAAGCAAATTCATTTTAAGTATATTTTGGAATTCACGTGTATTTTAATAACTGGAATTAAATTATTAATATCGTTCCTTGTATTTTACGGAAAACGTGAAAATTTAACTTGTAATATTTCTCGGGAAAATGTAATGTAATTAATCCAGGACGCGATTCTCTTCTAACTTAAACCTATAGTAGATATTTGTATTTTTCTTTTTATAAAATTCTTGGCTGCGAATAAATCTTATATGATAGTATGTGTTTGTGAATGTACATATATTATATCTGAATTTCCACAAATATAACAGCGTTATGATATCTTATTTAATTGAGAATCTATAGCTATTAAATTAATATTAACCTTTTTCAAATTTATATTAATTTTTAAATAATTGAGAATCACCTTTCGCCCTCCTAATTAAATTAGTTCGAGAGAGCGGAACAACAGCTTGTGCATCTTGTATGATTATTCGATAGCTAATGAGCTGTAAACTAGTTGATAGGCTATAGATATGCACTAAGGACTGAATTTGATTTGATTACGGCAAACATGTGTCTGAGTTGGTAATTTTTCTAAGTTCTTTGTAAGTTTTCATCCACATATTTATATAATATTCTAGATGACCCGTGCCCACTTCGTTGGGCGGTAATAGGCATTATCAACCTACAACTTTTCTCTAGAACTCCATCATATATATCTCATAATTAAGGCAGCGTTCGTAAGAAACGTTTTCGTTCGACCATTTTTCTCCGACTCCCCAGATATTACCTCCTACAACCTCACAAACTTTACCTCTTTATAATATTAGTATAGATTATAGATAATATAATTAGTTAATAGCTTCTGCCCGCGACTTCGCACGCGTGGAATAGTTATTTTGGGCTAAGACGCAGCGGAAGCTCTCAAAAGGAAAAAATACCCCGATTTTAAAACATTTTTCATTGTTGCTCCGCTCCTATTGGCCTTAGCGTGATGATATATAGCCTATAACCATTCTCGATGAATGAGCTATATAATACTGAAATAATTATTCAAATCGGACCAGTAGTTCCTAAGATTACCCCTTACAACGCCACAACGTCACAAACTCACAAACTCACAACGTCACAAGCTTTACCTCTTTATAATAGGGTCAAAACACGTCAAGTGGACCCCCCTTTTACCACTTGATCATAGAAAACTTATTAAAATATAATTATCGAAAGTAGTCATACCTAAAAATCATCCCTCAAAACAGTTTTAAAATTTTAATTTAACAACAATTTTTTTAACAATAAAATTTTCGGACTTTTAATTAAAAAATTAATTGTGAAAAAGCTATTGAAGAAACTTAACGAAATTTTCAGTGATTATAGAAAATATCTATATTTTCACATAATTTTTTTGTAAATTTTATTTGTTTATTATCATATTTTTTATTAACTTTTAAATAAACAAATAAAATTTTAATGACTTCTCAGTCCGATAATCGAATTTTTTTTTTTTAGTAATAAGCATTATACATTTAAGTTCTATATTTCGAAATAAAATTTCACTGCCCGGTATTAGTTTAAATAATATGAATTTTTATGTGACGCAGCGGCGAGCGGTACAAGTGCCGCGCGCTACTCAGCTCAGCCGTTAAGACTGTAGATCGCTACAAATTACACAATTATTATAAAATAAAAATCTTTTGTGAAAATATAGATATTTTACTATAATCACTGAAAATTTCGTTAAGTTATCTTCAATAGCTTTTTCACAATTAATTTTTTAATTAAAAGTACCGAAAATTTTTATTGTTAAAAAAATTGTTGTTAAATTCAAAATTTTCAAAAACTGTTTTAGGGTGATTTTAGGTATGACTACTTTCAAATTATATTTTAATAAGTTTTCTATGATCAAGTGGTAAAAGGGGGGTCCACTTGACGTGTTTTGACCCAATATTAATAGTATAGATTCTAGCTGACCCGTGTCCACTTCATTGGGCGGTAAACATTCATAAAAAAACAGGTTTTTGTGACTTAAATATAAAAGTTAGACATATGATGTCGCTAACTTTTTTGTAGGCATTATCAAGCTCTACAACTTTTCCCTAGAACTCAATCATATATCTCTCATAGTTAAGGCAGCGTTCGTAAGAAACGTTTTCGTTCGACCGTTTTTTCTCCGACTTACTTTGCAAATCCGACTTCCACAAAAAAGTCTTTTCATTTTTCGAGTTAATATATAGCCCGTGACACTCAGAAATAACGTGGCTTTCTATTGATAAAAGAATTTTCAAAATCGGTTTTGTAGATCCGGATATCTACAACGTCACAAACTCACAGACTTTACGTCTTTATAATATTAGTATAGATATAATTTTTCTATCCGTGTTTATGTGACTGAACTCCTAGACGGCTAGACCGATTTTGTTGAAATTCTTTGTATCTATTCCAGTGGATTCGAGAATGGGTTATATTCACAATTTGGCCAGGTAGGTGGCGCTGCGGTTGAATTTTAAGATTTTTAACTATCAAGGCAGCACAACGTCCCCCGGTCCCGCTAGTAGTTTAATACTTTTCTATCAGTACGACGTACATAAAATAGGGGATGAAGAGGGTTATATTTCTGAAATAAAATATTGACACCATCCCTCAGTAGTTTCACTGGTGTTGAATATTTAAAATGATGTACGACCGTCGGTGACCTAGCCGTAGAGAGCACGACTGTTGTGTAGAGAGCCGACAACGTATCTGAGTTACGTGGCGTGTTACCATGATAAGTATTTGCAGTTCGGCTCTATTCGATTATGATCGGCTCTTATCCTACAGTCAATTCGCCTTCGTCCACCGATACCCTGGCTACTACACGCCCCAGCTGCACTGTTACGTCGTTCTCGGTTAGCTTAATTTTTTTAACTACACTTGCTCCTTTCTTAAGAATCGTAGCGTAGATGAATCACTAAAGATCAAGTTTAATGAATTCAGTATCCTATCTCTGCCCTATTAACACATTCTTAATAATGTAATCTATATACGCAATAATTTATGTAGGCTGGATTTAAAAAAAAACTTTTAGCGCTAGAAATTATTACAATATAGTTATCTCATATTTAAGGCTCAGTACACTCGATGAAAGTTTTTTGGGTAATATTGTTCGGCTCTACAATAAGGGCATATATTTCCGATTTATCAGACAATGAGTTGAGGCACTGTGTCAAGCAGGTTTGACGTACAGAAGGTTATTATAAAGTTGTTCAGTATGTGAACGATATTGATGTCTGGAAGTGATATTCCACTCTATACATCTACTAAAATACAACTTAGTAATAAAAAGTAAACCAGTTTTATTATCCTGCCGGGTCACCTCGATGATTACCTTGTATTCGGGTGCTAAAGTATTGACTTTCATTAGCACCCCTTTTGGGCCGAAATTAAATAAGTACTTTTGATATTGATTGATGTTATGGCTTGTAACCTTTCTCAATAATCCTAACTAATATTATAAATGCGAGTATGTGTTTGTATTTTACGCTTTCTTGTCTTAACTATGCGTCATGAACGCGAACAAATTGCTTGAACGCGCTAAACTCAAGAACTACTGGTCCAATTTGAAAAATGATTTCAGTGTTACATAGCTCATTTATCGAGGAAGACTATTATAAGATATAAAATATAATCATGCTAAGACGTTAGCGCAAAGTAACTATTTCACGCGGACTAAGTCGCGGGCAGAAGCTGGTAATTCATAACGGTTTAGAAATGGATTTTACCTTTAAAAGAATTACTGTTTCTATTTATATAGATAGAAAAATATCGTTATTTACTACACTAGCACGCGCGTAGCTACTTACAAAAGCAGGTAGTCTATACAATTTCAACAGAATTTGTGAATACGAGTGATACTTCTTGTTGCGGCTGCGTAAATAGTCAATTAGGAAAAATAGTGTAAGCGAGGGTAGGAGCATTTGTTTGTCGATCCCTCCCGGCGATTGTGATGCCAGACCAGTTCACTCGCACACATCGTAGGCGAAGGACGCGCGCGCGCTTGATTCATGTCACTCCTCGTTTCGCCTTAACCTATTTGCACCATCGCCATTCGTCGGCGCCGACCACCGGCATCGAACCTCGAACGAGCCGCTGAGAGATCACAACATTCGCTACTTTCTGATATCTTTCTTCGCTTTCTTTCGCTGATATCGCATCACAGGTGGTCTCCGATCGAAGGAGGCACTACCACTTCTAAAGATTAATACGTTCAAATAAACAAACAATCCACTCAACTTCAATCCCTATAGATTTCAAAGTGGCTCATAAAATTACTGGTAGGCGTGGACTTTGTTTTTATCTATTACTTGTATATACTACGTATTATTCTCAAAGTTTAATTTAGAATTTAGTATTATATAAGTTTAATTATAGACAAAGAATTTAAATTAAATGAATTTCATTATCAACTCTAATTAATAAACTTTTGTGTCGAGACTTGAAACTTGGATGTAGATAAGTTAAAATTCAGATTTAGATTCTATATAAATTAATATGTCTCATCTTTTCAAAATCATTCAAGAGTTGAACGATCTTGTAGAATACATTGTGTCTTCTGTATACATTTGATATATCTATATATGTAAAATGATATAGGTCTGTTATTGTGCGCACATCACGCAAAAGCTACTGGATACATTTAGATCTTTTTTTTACTTCTTAGAGCCTAATCTAAAAAAGATTACCACGATACCTTAATTTAACAAAAATATATTATACTTTCAAGAAACTATAATTTTATGGGCACTACGCTTTTAGTAATGTATGAAGTGGGGCAAGCGGTGCGGTGCGCGTACTCAAGAGAGGGGAAGTAAACAGATAACATTATTCACAAAGAAATTTTGCAAGCAAAGTATATATTTGCTTTAATTTTTTTATGTTTTTTTCTGTGTATATGAAATATATCGTTAAAATAATAAGTAACGCAGATAATGTCACCGGTATCAACTAGAACTATATATGGGATATATAACTTCCGATTTTGTTTAATCAATCGCAACGAAAGTTGGCCCCTAAGTATTTTTACATGGCATAGGTTTTTATCACCCATTTTGCTGTAAATCAACCATTTGTTACAACAAAATATAACCAAATATGGCATTTATTTTTAAATGTATAAAAATCCAGTGTCATGATATTTGTCCGCGATAAACTCCGAAATTACTCAAACGATCTTCATGAAAACTGGCATTTATGTATAATTTGGTCCAACTTGAGAGATAGGATAATCTATATTTCGATTAATGCCTCAATATTTTTTTAATTAAAAAAAATGTATTGTCAATGTTGATTATTATTATTAATCATATGCTTCATCAGTCTCGAACAGATGGCACTTTAAATTAGTTTGTTGAGAGTAAACTGTAGGACCGACTGTTATAGATATCTTATACACTCATCAAAAAAGTCTAAAAAAAAAATTTTAATTTTAGGATGGTTCTTCACATTATAACGTTGTATTTTATTTTTAAAATAATATCCTTAGGGTTCTATTATGTAAAAATAACAGCTGTTGTCTTTATAAGTTCTTTTAATAACAGAAATGAACAATATTAGAATATACTGTAGAAACTAAGATACATAAGAAACTAAACTTTTTTCTTACAAAATGAAATTTCTAAAGAAAATGTATTTATTGTGAAAGAATAGAACAATTTAATACAAAGTATGGGCTCCTCTGCTATTCAGAACTTGTTGGCAACGATTATTCATTGAATTAATGAGACTGTTTATGTCATCTTGCGGTATTCGCTCCCAATGGAATTGTAGCAAATCCTTCAGCTGTTGGGTTGTTGTCGCTCCGTCCACGTCCTTCAAAACACGTCTCTGGAGCATGTCCCATGCGTGCTCGATGGGGTTGAGATCTGGCGATTGTGCAGGCCAGGGCAATACCCGGATGTTCTCCGTTGCAAAGTATTCACTGGTTCGCCGAGCTGTATGTGAACGCGCATTGTCATGCATTAACCTAAAATCACCAAAGTTTGTGCAAGTGGGTAGACATAAGGTCTGAGAATATCCTCAATGTAATTTTTAGCATTCATGTTTCCATTTACAAAAACGAGCTCAGTTCGCCTGTTCTTCATAATACCCGCCCATAACATAACTGTTGAGCCGCTGTATGGATGAACTTCCTGAACGCACTTGAGCCTTTCAGTATTTCCGGGCCGACGATACACTCGCATCCTTCTTGTATCAGGCTTAAACCCGAATCGCGACTCATCGGAAAACATAATTTTATCCCATTGTTCCTGGGTCCATGTTATGCGTTCTCTACACCATTCATATCGACGACGCGATTCCCGTGACGTATCGGTGGGCACCTATTGGGCGTCGAGCTCGTAGGCCGTACTCATGCAGTCGATTTCGCACAGTTTGAAGACTTACATCAACACCACTTGAAATTTGTAGCCTCAAACTTATCTCTCGAGCGGTTAACATCGGCTGGCGTCTTGCAGTCAGTTGTATGTACCGGTCTTGCCGAGTGGTTGTACTCCTTTTACGGCCTGGATGCTGTTCAGCGGGTTCTCCTGTATTATTGTAGCGCTGCCAAAGACGACAAATAACACTTCTATGAATGCCAAAATGTCGAGATACCTAAGATTGATTACTTCCCGCTTGCAACATCCCTACAGCTCTTTGCATTTCATCTGCCATCAAATGACGTCGCTTCATGACGTAAAGAATATCTAACAATTCAATTTTGTCGCTAACTTTATTTAAATGGTTGGTAAAATTATAAAATCAAGACTAAACGTAGCAATTAAAACGCACTTCAATTCAAACAAATTCGCAGTCATTTGAATTTTATGAAAAAACAAAACAATCAAATTTTTTTTTTACAACCAGCCAGTATGTCATCAATAACAAAAAAGTTAACTTACCTACACACTTTGTTTGAGTAAATACTTAGAAATTAATTAATATAAATGGTAAAATTTGTAATATCACGCATGTTGCTTAGACTTTTTTGATGTGTGTAGATGGCGCCACGTTTTGATTTTGAATTTCTAACTGAGCCACAGCAACTCGTGGCAGAGTCAGCTAGTTAAAGTATTAATAAATGAATCAGTTCATAATATAGCCGTGAAATTATTTGGATATCCTAAGTAATATCATAAATAATTTGTTAAATAACAATTTGTTTTTCTTTCTTTGTCCCGCTTTCTCCCAATACTTAACCACAATACCAAAAAAAGACGAAGCTATAGGGTACCTCTTATTCAGAAGAAAACAATATTTATCTACTCTGAAGCGAGCAAAACCGAGGGAAGAAGCTGTAAATAAAATAAAAATGAGCCAATACAATAGAGCAATTGATTTGATTCTACTTACTCCATAAAGGATATACCACTGTAAATACGTAGTCAATTTTTCTTACCCCGATAACCGTATGGAAAATTCTTACCGTACCCAAAATGTTCGGCATCACTTTTTCATAGTAAAACAGAACGTAAATATTTGCATAATGGCATTGTGTTCCGAGTTCCAATCATTTTATGACTACGCCCGCATTGTAAACCTTTGTTTGTGTTAGTATGGAATATAAAGAATAATTTGGGGAACAATACGCGGGGACAAAACGCCGCGTCGCTCGTACCTAAGGACACCAATAAAGGTTTATCACAATTTTGCTCTGGAATATGCATACACGTTGGATAAAAATGGACTACATTCACACCGTAGCGTAATTTTAAATATGATATTTTTAATAAACTCATTTTATTTACGGGTAATTCTCATGAAATCCCGAAATTACCTATCAATAAATTAATGAAAAATAATTAAATAAATTCATCTTCGTTTTCTCTTAAATTTGTAGAACTCATGTTATTAGAAGTGAAAAATATCGTGGTCCCCAGAATAAATGAGTTTTGAATAAATTTATGAACACTGAAAATAATCAAATGTGAGGGAATGACGGTGAGGGAATGACAAAATAAACCATAACCTAAAAAATCTCGCAACATAACCTTTTGTAACCATCTAACTTTTCTCTACGCTTTCTACCTTTAAAAACATACTTTACTACGTCATCAAAATTCAAATATTACAATTACCTTTTTTATTCTTCGCTGTGATGGAATGATTGTTTAAAATGTAATCTTTAAAAAATTACAATGACATCTTCTTCCAACAAGTACTTTAACAAGCTTGAAGTCAATTTGCCATTTCAAACAAGTGACCGTACTACCAACTATCAAAAACTAATGAGACTATTACTAAAGTCCTCAGGAATATATCTACTTATCGACTGTTGGTAATGATGTGAGGGAATGATAATTTTTCATGGGACACATGTTAAGTCAACATTAGACAACTTGTTCATGACTTATGATCCTAAACTCAGAGAAATTTTAAAAAGTTGTTGTATTTACAATAGACAAGTCATAGTTGCAAACAGATTTTTTAAGAAATTTTCGATAAAAACTTTAGACAATGTTTTAATCTGGAGTTTGGGACATAGTGAGGGAATGATTTTCAGAGTACTATATATTTATTATTCTTCACAAATGCCCGTACGGTTCCTAAGTTATGACCAACATTTTTAGCCTTGATAATATTCTTTCCGAAAAAAAAAAATACCATCATAAATCGCTTAGGATTATTGTCAAAATTGCTAGGACAGGAATTTCAAGTTTTCATGAGAATTACCCTTACACAAGTTTTATTCCACAATGGTATTAAATAAAGCCCGTAGATTAGATTTCGAGTTTCATTCGATCGATGATCTTTATTTTTATATCTGGTTGTTTCTCTTGTATATATAATAATGGTATATATTTTGTTCGTGATTTAAAAGTGATGCTTTATTCGGCATTAAATGTGTGATATATCATATTTTATCATTACATATTATAAAACAAAGTTCTCTTCGACTTCAGATATATTATTAGGTAGCGCAAATATCAATATTTTTTATTTAATTTGGTTAATTTAATAGTTCAGTTATTTTTCGCTTTTTAGTGCTTTATTCGTTTTTCACATCGAAGGCGGTTTATTTTTTTGGTAAAAATGTTTTATTTTTTAATTTTTAGTGTATATAAATATATCTGGTTTCTAATGGGTATAATAATTCGGTTCCAATTTCACGAAAATACGTAAAGACGGAAAGAAGTTGGTGAAAATCAAATAAACGATATTTCACCCCCTTAGGGGTTGAATATTTTATTCAAATTTATATGGGACCACCTATGACCTCTAACCAATTCAAATAAAAAAAGAATCATTAAAATCGGTTCATAATTGACGGAGAAATCGATTAACATACATAAAAAAAAATACATACAATCGAACGTAGTAACCTCCTCCTTTTTCGAAGTCGGTTAAAAACGATTGTAACATATAATCTAATCTAAGTATTATATACATGCATATATATATTTTAAAAAGATAAACCAGATCGAGTTTCTTGCCGGTTTTGACGTTCATAAGTGCCTTCTTAGGGCCTAAATTCAATAAAGTATCTTATATTCTTGGTTTTTTTACTGCGGTCAAACGCAAAACGATAAAGCTAAAAAAATATTGATATCTAACAAAATATATATACACACTCACCCATAGATACTTACTTAATATATTTACACGATAGTGTAACAAGTATTTCGTTGTAATACAGTAGATGTCCCCATTGTTCTTTGGGTACAATTCACAAACGGGGCACTGACAAAAAAGGCACCGATTTGATGGAAAAAGTCTCTGCAATAAGAAGATGAGAGCGCCCTCTGGAGACCTCACCTGAGAGGTCTCAGTTACAGCGGGCGGGGAATACTTTTTGATCTATAAGAAAAATTAAAATTGGAACTAGGTATTTCTTTTTTTTTTACTGCAAACAAGGTACTAACTTATCCATAAATTTATTGGCCCACGATTTATTGACGAATGACATAAAAACGGAAAATCACATAATTCTATATTTTCTCTTACGTACCGTGATATTGTAAGAATATTTTGAAAGGTTGAGACTTCCTTGTCAAGTTTTCCTTCATCTTAGTTGATTATAGCCGTTTTATTAATTTATATTAATAAGAAAAAGACTGAAGAAAAAAACCTTGACTACTACTACCTACTGGTGAAAACCGCATGAAAATTTGTTCAGTAGTATTTGAGTATATTGTGAACAGACAGACAGACGTGGGAGGGGAATTTGCTTTATAATATGTAGTGATAAGCGAATTTCAAAAAATTCATTGCTATGCGCTGGGATTCGAACTCGCGAACTTCGAACGTAATGTTTACTTATATAGCTCCTCCTAAATAGCTGGATTGATTACGATATTTTTTTTTGTATATTTCACTGGGAATCTGGATGGTTTAGATTAATAATTGGAATCGATAGATGGCGCTGCGATCTGATTCAAAGATTATTTCTTATTTTCAGGACATGATAACGTATGACAGGCCCGCTAGTAATTTTATATGATACTCAATTCTGCTCGGGGCTTTACTTACTTTTTATGTAGATTCTAAAATAAAATATAGCCCATTTCACTGCCTGATGATGTAGTTTTTTATAGTTGAAAGAATTTATAAAATCAGTTAAGTATTTTCACGGGTTTGTTCATTACAAAAAAAAACTGTTTTTAATAATAAAATAGTAAACATAACAATAAAAAATGTACTATGTATTTGCAAAATCGACTATAACTTTGTATAAAATTTTAACACTTGTGCAAAACGTGAAATAATAAGTAGATTTTGTACAACGAAGAATAATAACAATTGCCGTATTATTACAAAAAAGTTAATTTTTTTTTTTTTTTTTATTGTAGCTCGGCAAAGTGACTGTACTGTGCCTGATGGTAAGCACAGTACAATCCAAAAACAATGGCGACCGCCGAAAGACATACTATCCATCGCCGGTCGCCGCTGTCATGCCGGCCTGAAAGCGACCCCCCGCGGCCCCCCCCCCCCCCCCCCCTGGTTGCTGGATATACACCGGCTGATCCTGGAACGCGACACGCCCAAACGTGCCACTATGGCGGGTGTTCCACCCGGTGTACGGTGGTCGCGATCCAGTCGGGTACAGACACCCTACCACCCCGCAAATAATTATACGTTGAACTCTTACTTAACAAAAGTTTGATAACTAAAGAGTGTTTTACCCTTGTTTACAGATGGACACTATTCTAATTTAAATATTCTCTAACACTTGTTTAAGTTGACAGTTCATATTGTATTGTTGTAATTAACTGTTTCTCTGTTTGCCGGCAAAAGAAGATATATAGTAGATTATGAATTTCGTGGGTAAACTGATTTGGAAGGAGTAAATAAATTAAACAATTTTGGACATTACAAGTAAATCATAACTACGAATATTTGACACTATCGATATCTGATAGTGTATTTAATCTGTCATTATGCTGTTGTTCCATCTTACGCACTTTGACGTAATATATAAATGTTATAAATTGCTTATTTTATTTATTTTATAAATCATTTTCTTTTAACTAAAATATCACAATAATGATAACCAATTTAACGTTATAATAAGTACATTTTCTTAACGAGGATCTGGACTAAAATATTATTTATAAATTGAAACTGTTTTCAAAATATCTGTATATAAAGGAACGTTTTTGAATGATGTATTAAATTGAACTGATGCCAATCAGAGTTGCTTGCAAAAAAAAAAGTCAGTAAACAGATGAAGATGCTAGAGATCGCTTGGACACGCTTTTATAATAAAGTATTTTAAACATGACTTCAACTAGGTTTTAAATTTTAGGCACTGCTTAGTAAAACTCGTGTTCATTTTTGTTTTTGTAATAAGACCGTTAATCTTTAATTATAACTTTCACATACTTATCAGGTGTTAATTCTAACTTAAACGTGACTTATTAGGAGCCTAATCATTACATAGTATAAAACAAAGTCCCCTACCGCGTCTGTCTGTTCGCGATAAACTCAAAAACTACCAAACGGATTTTCATGTGGTTTCCATCAGTGGATACAGTGATTCATGAGGAACGTTTTAGTATATAATTTGTCAAGGATTTTTTCATAATCAGGGCGAGACAACGTCTGCCGGGCCCGCTAGTAAATAATAAAAAATTGGTTGTCTTTAAAATCGGATTACGGACGATAATTTTACGTGATAATGACTCGGACGTATCAACCGATGGAGTGGGAGAGAGATAGAGCTTGCACGCTCGGCTCAGATGGAACGTGACAATGAGTCATGCATATTCGTGCATGCAGCCGGCGTTCATAGATTTAGAAGACGTTGTCACGTCAAAAAAGTCGATGTAGTCATAAGAACTGCCGACAGAAATGAAAACTTGAAAACAATGGAATAACTGTGTTATTTTTTGAAATTTTAAATCGATATTGAATTCAATCTAAATTTATTAAATTTTATACTTTGTAAATTAACATTATTAACATTACTCTAGTTTTTACATCTATTGACACTCCGAGCAATAATTATATGCATTTTTATAGCATTTATTAAAAAAATCATATATGTGGTGGATTGTACAAGCTCAATAAAAAATATTAATGTTACCTGTACGACGCAATACTTCACGAGCATATCGAAGTCATCGGTGGCGGTCGGTGACGTGCCACCATAAGATTTTACCCATCCAAAAATTCAAACACGCATATGATACACTCGAATATATACAATGTCTGGTACAAGCATAATATGTCTCGAGCATGTCGAGGTCATCAGTGACATGAACCCATAAGTTTTCCCGTACCAAATATACACACATATGTTTTTAATTGCTCAACATGATTGAAGAAGTTTAAATTTCATAAAAGTGAAACTGAACGAACGCGGATAAATGCTTTGTGCATACATTTATTCTTTTAAAATATATTAAATCGCTAACACCTAGGCCAAACCTTAGGGACGTTACCTTGATTTCTGTCGGGCCCAAGCGACCACTCTAGCTGACTCCCAAATCAGAAAAAGACAAAAACGAAACACAACAACTACGTAACAACATTGTTGTCCTTATCATCGTGTTTTATGTAACGTTTGGGGTTTTCCTGTATATTTTTTTTTCTCTTCAATAAATAAACACCCTAATTCATATACGAAGTTATGTTTTACGGCGACGAAATACTGACGCCGATATGTGTGTCTTTTGTAAAAATGTCGGAAGATTTTTGTTAGTCACGGAAATTATTGTAATATTTGTTTTTAGCAAAAGTGCATGCGACAATTTTTCTATGTCATAATTTCATCGTATATAGGCCATCTATATAGGTAACCTGTCTTCTATATATATAACAGCATACTACGTGCGCTGGTGGACCGGTGGGACTCTCCGATGCTAGCTCGCTGGATACGGCTACATGCAGTCATACAGTAAATTTCCACCATCACCGGAGGTTTCACTCGGACTTGCCACTTAATGTTATATACTGTGTTCTGTGTTTTTGTTTATAATTTATTTTTCTGTTTTATTATTATTACTAATACTAATTTTTTTAATCCTGTAATTGTACCCACAAATATGGATGTAACGATGAGTCTGAAATAAATGATATTATTATTATTATATTATTATATATAATGAGAACGTAAATCTAACGGGTCTGTACTTTTTAAACTATTGTGAAAAAAATTGTTGCAGGAATAAGTAATAATATATATTTTAATCTTTTTTAGAAATTTCTGACTACTGAAACATGAATCACTGCTAAAGAACTATGTTCACGACAAAACCTCGCGAAGTGAATCATAAAGCATATCCTTGAGTAACATTTAGTATTTGTTTAATTAAAATCGGTTCTCTCTAACAAAAGTTAGTGTAAATTTAGACGTGTGTTAAGTACAAGAGAAAAGTAGGTAAGTAAATGTGCTGAATACATTTAGATGATTTTTTTTACATCATAGGAGGCAAACGAACCGATTGGTCATATGATATTAAGTGATCACTACAGTCCATAGACACTTGTAACACCAGGAGAGTCGCAAGTGCATTGCCATCCTATGTTTTGGGAATTGGGGAGTGGGGAAGGGGGAAGGGGGAGGGGAGGTGGGTATCCGGCGCTCTCACTGACCAAACGAAACACAACAAGCACTGTTACTTCACGTCGGTTTTCTGTGAAAGGGTGGTAGTACCCCGGGCGAGGTGATCCATTCATGCTGAAACCAGTAATAGCTTCCGTGTGGCTCTACCACCTACAAGAAATTTTATTAATTACTATTTTCTTAAATGAGGTTACACGCAGTCGAAGTCGCGGTCACAGCTAGTATCAAATAAAATTGAACTCGCGTCAAAAGTCTTTCATAAATATATTTCTATTTCGTACTCAGTTACAAATATGTAGCTCAATTCTTAGTTCTCGTTACTTGGAGTACAAAACCAGTAAAGTATTAGTAATTTTACCTGTAGCAACCTCTTAGTTAGCACGTTTTTAAATGTGTGGATATACTAAATTATGATTATACTTGGTAAGTACATTAAATCTAGATTACAGTGTTTTTGAAGCGATGGTGGCTTAGTTAATAGAGTGTTTGAGTGTTTGATCCCCGCTTCGATTGACGTAGACTCGAATCCTTGTGACTGAGTTAGCTGTTAGAGTATTCGCTGAAGGAAGCCATTTTAATGAAACAATTACAATAGCATGGTGGCAGGGCTTTTTTAAGTCCGCCTTGTGAGTTACCACACTTAAGTTAAAAATCTATCGCCAAACGCCTGTTCATGTATTCCGGTAGCTGCACTTAAGAGCCAGTCCCCTCTAGGTTTAGCGTGTTCCTTATCTTAGATCACATTCTCATTTAAAATCAGATGAGTTAGTGATCAAACGTTAAAACCTATAAAAAAGTTGAATATTTCATATCTTTTAGCATCCACCTGCCTTGTAATAATTGGCAGCAAATGAAATGGTATTTGTACGGCATATTATATATATTTGAATCAATTCCGTCCCTACTAACACATGGTGCGTAATCTAAAAATTCTTCGCTACATATTCATGACTGGTTATCATTTTTGCGTGATCTGTAGTTAAATAATGATGATTTGATTGTGAATACGATTTGTAACAAAACCGACCTAACGAGGAAAATATTTATCGGAACTCAGTTCTGGTAAGTACTTTTAGGCTCATCTCTTTTAATCATAGTTTCATATACGAAATCTAGTGTTTTTTTATTATAATAAAAAATGCTGCAGGAATCCAGTTCATCGGTCAAGATTATAAATGGATCTACAGCACGTATACATTTCTACAAAATAACACGTACCTTAAAGTATTATTTGTAATTTTTTTAAACCTCGGTTAATACCATAATTTGAATTCTGAATACATTTTTAAATGAAGAGATTATTTTTTAAACTATTAACTTTGAATAAACTACAGGGTTGGTATCATTGCTCTCATAAACATTACAGAATATATTCAAGTTTATGTAAATTATAACATTTCCATATAATTGTTCAAATTTAAGGCAGTTCACGAGAGGCTGTGAAGGAAATTTTAATTGGTCCAAAGTCGGTAAGTTTTAACGAGGTGAAGAGTCATTTTATAATCCGCCGGGTTTTACAGGAGGTTTTATTACTCTTAGAGTTTCGGGATGCTGGGTTGACACTTTTTGATGTACTACTCAGGGGAGTTTATAAAGTTACTTGTTTGAGAGAATCTACTTTATTTTCTTGCTTAATAGTCATAGTCACACATTAAAGAGATTTATTAGGGTAAGAGATTAAATGATCTTACGGACTACAACTGCAATATTTACCTAATAATTGTATATTAAATATTTAACACTGAGAATTGAAAATTGATCTGTAATAGAATTAGGAATAATTTAAATAAATATTTAAAAAATCATCGATAACAATACTATAGTTATTATTATTACAGAATTACAATAAAAAAAAGGTATTTCATGTAAAATACCTGATGAATCTGTGGGTGGTTTCAACAACTTTAACAATAGAATATGCCATCTCATATAAACATATCCTCCACAATACTTTTGTTTACGTTCAGTAATAAAAAGGAAAAGTTGAAGGACCCACTGTAATTACAGTAATGTTGTGGCAAAGTAAACATCAGAACTAAGTGAATTGCATCAATAACGTTGAAATCTGGAATCTCTTCCATTTCCCTGATTAAAGTAACTTTTCCCAATGCCTATAAACTCCAATATTTAGTTGTGCTCCTGTTATAAAATGTAACTTTACGGTTCAACAGAAAAGAAGGGGTGTTGCAAAAAGCTATAAACTTTAAATGTGACGTTCAAAGGAAAAGGTCGTAAAGTTTTTACGCCGAGAACCTGTAGCTTCCAGTCTAGTTGAAGATATTTCAGAACTTTGAGTATTACAAGCGAAGTGGGTGGTTCAAAGTTCTCTATAGTCTGATTAATTAAATTATTATTATATAACACTTCTTGGATAGGAGACTAATAATACTAGAAATTTAATTGATAATAATGATTAGTTTAAAACATCTTCACGTTTATTAATCTTTTGTTGATTAGGTTTTTGGTGGGTTTTTACTGGTTTTTATTTACTATTCGAAATAGTTGCTCAACTTTATACCATAGATTGATATCATATTGCTTAATTTCTTCTTTTTTTTATACAATAGGAGGCCGTCCATAGACATTAGACACTAGCAACATCAGAGGAGTCTCAAGTGGGTTGCCAGCCTGTGGAGGGATGGGGCGGGCTGGGGAGGGGAGGTGGGCCTCTGGCGCTTTTAATGACCGAACGAAACGCAACAATGCAAGCACTGTTATTTCACGTCGGTTTTCTGTGAGAGGGTGGTACTACCCCGGGCGAGCCGACCCATTCATGCTGAAACCAGTAATAGCTTCAACGTAGCTCTACCACCTACAATATATCTTCGCTATTATCTAAAAGTGCATTGGAAAGTATAACACGTATTATGAATTATCAGATATAATTAAATTTTCCTGGAGTATTCTAACAAGGGAGCCATCATTTTTTTAGAACATCGAGATCATTACAATACGAACATTTGGTAAAGATTATAATAATCCACTTAATAATACCAGGAATAATGAATAGTTAAAACTGATTAGTAACATTAGAAAATTAAGAAGAATCGTAACTGAGTAACTATAATAAAATCTTATATAATTTATTTCGTGCTACAGTTTCAATTGTTGTTGACGTAAATTTGTATATCTTTTAATATTTAGAGCTCTTTATTTATGTCCCTAATGCAAGACTTAAAAAAAAACTCGTTCATATATGACCATACAAGTAAAATCTTTTTAAAAATAGTTCGAGTGGAGTCTTTAATTTTTCATCGAACCTTTTAGCAAACCCTCTTAAGAATTTAGAAGGATAGCAAAGACTTCAGCTTTGTTTACTTGTGTGAAATATTTAATACATTTGCTCGAGTGCGAGTTTCGATGCATTATTGTAAAAGTAATATTATTAAAGTACATAGGATAAAAATATACTTCATTATGTCTTAGGACAAATTTTACCAACATTTCATTTTACTAATCGCTAATTAGAGAAGAATATAACAAAAGGATTCATTTAATAGTATTTTTTTAATAGTACCATACTAAACTGTGATATGGCATTTTTTTACAATTTTTACCATCACAGACATGAAAACCTGTTAGCAAATATTAATGCGTGTTCTGGTAGCAGAAAATAGATGCAGAAATTCTAGGCTTAGTACGTTACTCTTTACAGCAGTATCGTCATTGACCACCGAATAAAATTATTGCAACGCAAACTTATATAATGTACTAATTACAAACAGTCATTAAAAATAGAATGCCTTTGATCATGTTGATTGTGTTTTTACTTAGTTCAGTTAAATAATTTTATTTATATACATGAAACTGCTTTTCTATGGCTGAGGCCGTCTCGATCTAAAAACGATTTTCATTAATGTGATTGCTATCGAAATGTTCGGTTGAATATTGATTGTTGAATTATTTTATATACTCATATTCATACTTATATATATTTATAATAAAGTGTTGAGTATGTTTGTGGACGGATATACGAGTAGAGGAAGACTGAAAAAGGTATGGATGGACTGCGTGAAAAATATTATGTGCGTGAAAGGTGTACTGAGATGACATTTGACAGGAGAAAGTGGAAAAAGAAAACATGTTGTGCCGACCCTACTTAGGTGGGATAACGGTAATGATGATGATGATGATATATTTATAATGAGAGTTAACGTGTTTATATAATATCTTGTCAGAGGATCACCTTGTTAAACCTAATTTTTCGTACTACAAGTTAAATTGGAATGAGTGATTTATAATAATTGAGCTTCTTAAAGTATGCTGCACTGAACTACTGCGTCTCTTAAAACATCCTATTCCGATATTCTGCCTTATTTAAAACTGCACTATCTTTTCTTTATTAATCTATACTAATATTATAAAGAGGTAAAGTTTGTGAATTTGTGAGTTTGTGACGTTGTAGGGGGTTAATCTCAGGTACTACTGGCCCGATTATTTAGACATATTTTAATATTAAAAATTTGTTAATAAATTCTAATATACGCTTTCCTCTACGTGATGTGAGTCTAAAACGAAGGTTTCATATGTGCTGTGTAGCGTAGCTAAAATATGAGAACCACAGGATTTGTCACGTTTCTGGTATCATTTGTATTGTTGAGGTTTGTGTAAAAAAAACATTATTTGTACACTTTTCAGGTGGAATTATACTTTTTGTTACAGAAAAGATTTGGTAGCCCAACACATTTTACCTTATTTATTCTAGAACCTCCTTGAAAGCATGATACGCTTACCCCATGCCACCCATGTCAATTTAACCATTGTATTAGCCGACACAATAATTCTACGAGTAAACAACATTCACACATCTAAGTTTACGATCCTTGGCAAAACAATATTATTATATTGTTTATCTGACCAATACGTTTACTGGTACTCCTGTTGTGTCAACCGTGCTGTTGACTTTAGACTTTACGTCAATGGAGGTATAGTAGATTTTCCTTAAATTGACGAGTCTGTTAGAAACATGATTGTTATGATATATAAATCGAGTGAAATGAAATGGGCACGGGTGTAACGATAAACGTATATCTATTGTGATGATTCATATTTCTCGATATAACGGCTTAGTTAGAGTGAATTAAGGGTGGTGGGATATGATAATTGTATGAGACTGGGTCATAGCTAACATTAGCATGCGCTTTAGCGTATCACATTCTGGCATCAGCCGATGTTCGTCCAGTATCCCGACTGGATCTGGACTGGATCGCGACCACCGTACACCAGGTGGAACACCCGCCATAGTGGCACGTTTGGGCGTGTCGCGTTCCGGGATCAGCCGGGATCCAGCAACCGGGGGGGGCTGTCCCTGACTGGGTCGCTTTCAGGCCGGCATGACAGCGGCGACCGGCGATGGATAGTATGTCTTTCGGTGGTCGCCATTGTTTTTGGATTGTACTGTGCTTACGATCAGGCACAGTACACTCACTTTGCGAAGCCACAATAAAAAAAAAAGTATTCAAGTAGGTTGGTACGATGTTTGTATTTGACTGGCACGTCCCTACTATTTACATGGTTATGAACTCACCCCAGTGACCTTTTTCTGATTTATCTCTTTTTATAGTTAGTCAGTGTATATTCAACTATCGAAAAGCTTGTAAAGCCACCATGACACTGACGACCTGCGATGCGTTGATGATTTCCCTTTCATCATCGTTTTGTTTGGATTGTACTGTATTTACTATTAGGTACAGTGTTGTTAATTAAATATAATGGCAACTGAATAACTGAACATTATTTTGTCAATGTTTTAAAAGATCTTCTTATTGTCTTGTTTCAATCACCCGTTTTTATATGGTGATTTTTCAACTCAAACTTTTCACTTTCCTGTACGCTTTTCCAAACATTTTAATTCTTAGAAATCTGCCCTGACTAGCAGAAATAAATACAATAGATGGTACTGAGGTGATGTACGTAGGTGTAAATAGTCAAAACTCGGTATATCCAGAGAAGCTTTTTAAAAAGCACAATATATTTTGTCCGATACAAAAAAGAGTTTTTACAAGACTAACTTAAATAATTAAATACAATCTTTAATCGACTGTTTATGCAGGCCAGATGACCACCCAGTTATACCGACACAGTAATTGCTTAACTAGGCACATTCGGCAATTGATTTTTTTTTTATATCATAGGAGCCAAACGAACAGGTGGGTCACCTGATGTTAAGTGATCGCCACCGTCCATAGACGCTTGCAACACTAGGGGAGTTGCAAGTGCGTTGCCAGCCTGTGTTTGGGGGAGGGGGGAGTGGGAATGGCAGAGGGAGGAGAGGGACGGGAGGTGGTCTTCCGGCGCTCACGCTGACCGAATGAAACACAATAATGCAAATACTATTACTTCACGTCGGTTTTCTGTGAGAAGGTAGTACTACCCCGGGCGAGCCGACCCATTCATGCTGAAACCAGTAATAGTTTCAGCGTGGCTCCTACCACCTACAAACAATTATTGCTATTCATGTAAATATGTATTATCTAGCATTTATATTAAACAGCCCAACTAACCCCAATCTACCTTCCACTATTGTTTAATAAAGGATACACGCGTTCTCCTTAATCATTGCAATAAACAAAGACCCAGGGACATTAAGTTGAGGGTCTTGTAATAATGCTGAGGTAAATCGTACGTGATCTCTGAACGTAGTATGTAGAAGTGATGACTTCTGGCTTTACAGCTTAACTCGTTCGAGATTTGAGTTCGTCGAGTCGGTAATAAACAATGGACGTGGGTTCTTAGCCGTGTATTGATATGAACATATAACAAACATGACAAATTAATATATTAAAAGTTTTCAAAGGGAAATTAATCGACTTCAAAAAATATGAACTCAAAAGCGAAAAGTAATATTTTATTCTCTTCATTTAACATAACACTTTGTTTTAATTTTTTTTAATAATTTAAGCTCCAATTACAACATTTTCAAATATTTTCTATTATATATTTTTGAAGTCCGTAACAGATCCTAATGTTTATACAAAAAACATTCCCTAATAAGTGCCCAACTATGAAAACTCTATCCAAATCGGATCAGTAGTTTCAAATCGCGGACATACAAACATACATACATAGACACGAGTCGAATACAGAACCTACTATTGTGAAGTCCGCTAAAAATATTATATCCATATGATTAACGAAGTTGTTACTTTGCGGAAATCCATTATTAAATATTATTATGGACGTTACTTTGCACTTCCATTTGGAATTGACTGGCCGCTGTTACTTCTTACCACAACAGTAAACGTATTTTATTTTATTTTTATACTAGCGGGCCCGGCAGACGTTGTCCAGCCCTGATTATAAAAAAAATCCTGGACAAATTATATACCAAAACGTTCCTTGTGAGTCACTCTATCGACTGGTGAAAACCGCATAAAGATCTGTTCAGTAGTTTTTGAGTTTATCGCGAACAGACAGACAGGCAGACGCGGTAGAGGACTTTGTTTTATACTATGTAATGATTTCATTTTATTTTCATATATTAACAGTGTTAATCGGCAATAGATTCACCCATCCGCCTACGTCTGATTTGGACCAACGAACAACGACTCTTTTTAATTACATTTATTGTTACAGAAATGTTTTCTGTTGCAGTAACACGTGACAGCGGCTAATTAACTCCAAACAGAAGTGCAAAGTAACGTCCTCTCTAATATTTATTATAATACATATTTTATAGTATCCTTGTCAAATTAATTGTTGGATTCAAACGCTTATGATTGTCTGGATGCGCAATACTAATGACAAGACATGGAAATTGTGTTCGCTTCTAACGCTAGTTAAAGTAACTCGGTTAGACTGGATTGGTACCATTTGCACGTGTAAATCGTTTACAGTGACTGTCTTAGTTTCTTGTACTTTAGTATGAAACGATGTATATTCAGCGATGATTGCTGATGGATTGTAGATATCTATCTCTATTTCGGATATTCTAAAAATAGGATCTAGCGTTTCATCAAGATCTCATCTGATGGTAAATGACGATGTGGTCCAAGATAGTAAACGCTACACTTAGAGGAACTGGCTGTCAAGTGTAGCTGCCGGAATACTTTTATAGGTGCTTGTTGACATGTTTTCAGATTAAGGGTAGTAGGTAGCTGTAGGTCATTCGCAAGGATTTAAAACTACGTTGAGTCTACTACGGAGTCTCCGTTTCTTAACACACTAACTACAGAGCTATCCTAGTCACCATTGTTTCTTGGACTGGTCTGTGCTAAATACGAAGCATAGTGTCTTCTCTTAGTCGTGATGCAATAAAAAAAAAAAAAATAAGACAATTTAAAATCTCAACACCAAATAGAACATATTTGAGTTAGTGCCAGGTCTTCGTCTGACGTGTAGTTGGTTTTTATATTTTATTTATAATCTTGTGTTATTTGACTCTATCATTACATAGTATAAAACAAAGTACCCTGCCGCGTCTGTCTGTCTGTCTGTTCGCAATAAACTCAAAAACAACTAAATGGATTTTCATGTGGTTTTCACCAGTGGATACAGTGGTTCATGGGGAAGGTTTTAGTATATAATTTGTCAAGGTTTTTTTTATAGTCAGGGCGGTACAGCGTCTGCCGGGCCCGCTAGTATTTTATAATATTGGCGGAATTTTATGTAATATACTTAGTTCGGTTACAGTGCACAAGTGCAATATATGGAAGCATGGGAGCATGAATTCTGAGATGCCACAAAAAATCTCTGGATAGTCCTCGCAAGGGGTCCACCATCTTGTCAGAGCATTGAAATTATCACACGATACTTGTAATATTATTACCTACTTGACAATGGCAGTAATAATCTAGAAGATTTGTTGCCAAATTTTGGTTTAAAAAAAAATAGAACATATATTCTATGTTATGAAACTTCTACATGCGTACTTAATAAGTATATGTGGTTAATACGGGCATATACGTAGCCATAACGGTTTCATTAGTACCGGAAAAGTAAGAGAGAAATATGGTACGAACTTTCGGGAGAACACTGAACCTCATCCCTTTGTTTTTTCCAATTAGGGACAGTTGCAATTCCGTGTCCCGAGTAATTAGAAACGGAAAACTTCGCTTCGGGTGTAATTCGAAGACGTTTGTTTCTTTGTTTTTCCTTCGCGTGGAATTGATTTCGTGTAAACATAATTAATAATTAATAACAATTTACGATACTATAAACGTATTTTATTATACTAAGATATTAAATTAATTGTGTCAGATAATTAATTATAACTAACACTAGCATATGCCCGAGATTCTGCACAAGTTTTTTATGAACTAATTATTAAGTAATTATTTGCGACTCGTTGCTTTATTTTACTGAAATGGGTATATTTTGTTATTTCTAAATATATTATTAACAATTTGTTTTCCCGATTAATTAACGAATTATATAATTTTAGCGTTAACAAGATTTCAATTTGTTTTTGAGTTAAATGTAGACACACAAGCAGATAAACATTTTTTGTTTTATCAGTAGCCGTTCCACTAGTCACCTATTATAAAATAAAAATATATACAGATAAAGTACACATTTAGTAATATAGAATACTATTATTTTTATCTCTCCCTTATTTACAAACAACATGCTAGAATGTTATCAATCTTTGTTCCTTCTACAATTCACACGATACAAATAAATACATACATATATAAATATATACGAAAACCGTTACCTTTTTCTATCTTCAGTCAGGAGAAATACGTTAAATTGTTTTTCGTAAAATATAAAGTTTACGTGTAATAAAATGTGAACAAAACAAATGAACTAAGTAAAAATGGCTATGTGGTTAAGTTATACGCGGTAGAAGTAGGAGCGAGAGGTATACCAGCAAAATCTCTCTACAACCTTCTGAAGGACCTTGGCCTGTCGAGAACTGCAGTAAGTTCTATTTTAGAACGAGTATCAAAGGCTGCACTAACAGGTTCCTACCAAATTTGGCTAGGCAGGGCGGGAAACTCGAGCAGTGAAGGTGAGCGTTGATGCGCATCTCAAAGGGGGCCTCCTTAAACCTACACCTGGGTCGCAAGTCCTGGGAACTGCTCTGAGTTTCTCCCTCTGCCACACGATGGACCCGGCACCCGCACGGTGAATCCATGGAAGGCTAAGAAGTTCGTCTCTCAATGTATGAAAAAGGAATTCACTTTATCAAAATACATTTTAAGTTAATTGCTATCTCGTTCGACTATAAAATAATTCTCTTAATAATTTATTATCTTTTTTTTTCCTCATTTATTAATCTTTCTCTACATTTTATCAAATTATTTTTATTTTATTTTTTATTTTTTAATTAATATTTTATTTATTATTTTTTTCTTTTTTTTCTTTTTTTTATTTTTTTTTTTTTTTTTTTTTTTTTCTTTTATTTTAAAAAATTATTTATTTATTTATTTTTTTTTTTCTTTATACAGACATTCTTCTTTTTCATATTTTTGATCATTATTCAGCCTTTTTCCTCCCTGAATTTCCCTGAAATTATTCTACTAATTTCCTCCATTCCCTTCATATTTTTCATCATTCTTATTACTCTATTTATTCATTTTTATCTCCCTTTACCCATTAACCCCCTTAATATTTTTTTTTCTCCTTCCTATCTAATCAAATTTATATAATCCCTAACTCCAAGAAAACCTATCCATTCATTCAATACTATCACAATTTTATAAATACAATGAACAAAGTTTATTTATATTACCACTTTATGCTCAGAACAAAAAGCGGTTTGATGTAAGCTATACTTAGTAAATAGTTTTTTTTTTTTTTTTTTTTTTTTTTTTTTTTTTTTTTTTTTTTCTTTCCTTTTTTTTTTTTTTTTTTTTTTTTTTTTTTTTTTTTTTATTTTTATTTTTAAATTTAAATTTTATTTATTTTTTTTTTTTTTTTTTTTTTTTTTTTTTTATTTTTTTTATTTTTTATTATTTTTTTTTTTTTTTATTCCCCTCTTCCTTTTTTTTTTTTTTTTTTTTTCCGGTTTTTTTTGGTGGTTTTTACTCCTGACTCCCCCCCCATCCCCTTTTTGTTTTCTTTCGTTTTATTCCGGGTTCTCTCTGTCTTTTTTCCGGGCGGCCCGGGATTTTTTTTTTTTTTTTTCTTTTTTTTTTTTTTTATTTTTTTTTCTTTAATTTTTCCATAAAAAAAAAAAATAAAAGGTTTTTGGGTTAATTTAAAAAAAAAGTTTTGTTTATTATTTTTAAGGGATCAATTTTTTTTTTTCCTTGTAGGTTAATTAAATGACGTTTGCGACAGAAAAAAAAATTGTACTTTTACTGACAAAAGCCAAGTTTTACAATACTATCACTAAAGTAACACTTACACCTTATAATGCTTAGTTATGCTTAGCTCTTTGTTACTGGTTTCAGCATGAATGGGTCGGCTCGCCCGGAGTAGTACCACCCTTTCACAGAAAACCGACGTGAAGTAACAGTGCTTGCTTTGTTGGGTTTCGTTCGGTCAGTGAGAGCGCCGAAGGCCAACTTCCCTCACGCCACTTCGAGCCTCCCTCCCCTCCCTCCCCTCCCCCGCTTCCCCCTTCGATCCCCTATCTCCATGCCCCAAACACAGGCTGGCGACGCACTTACCACTCCCCTGGTGCTTCTAGTGTCTATGGACGGCGGTGATCACTTACCATCAGGTGACCATTCGGTTCGTTTGCCACCTATAATATAAAAAAAAACTCCGTAGCTTAGTAGTAAGTACCGGCAGCTGTGACTCAGTAGCGAGGATTCCAATCTACGTCCATCGACGTGGTGTCCGATCACGCTATTAACTAAGCCATTATCGTTTCAAAATCGCATCGATGACATGGTAAGGTACAGATAAATCCTTACTAATATATAAATGCACATAATATGTCTTTGTTTCAATGCAACGCTTTAATGTCATAACTGCTTAACTGAACATCATGAAATTTTGCATGTATCTTATCAGGTATACAGAGAACTAAATAGGGTAACTGTCGTAGAAAAAAAGTACTGTTCTCGAGGATAAAAAACATCATCTCAATATATATTATAAAAGGAATCCCTACGTCGCGTCTGTCTGTCTGTTCGCAGTAAACTCAAATACGATTGAACAGATTTTCATGCGATATTCATTAATGAATAGAGTGACTCACGAGGAAGGATTAGGTATAAAATTTGTCAAGATATTTTGTAAATTGGATGAAATGTAACGATAATTGTTAGAAGTGTTGAAAAAAGTCAAGCCGCCTGGGAGTTTTCATCGAAAATGCTGCCTAATTTCTTTGAGATATAACAAAACAATGAACGACGCAGGAGAAGTAGCAGGTATCAGCGAGTATTATATAAACGTAGCTGCAAGCAAAATTTACTTTTTCATAAATAGTTATTTTCATTAGTAATAATGAATTTCGTAAAGCTTCCTAGAAACATATTATAATCCGGTGTATCGTGTGTTCTTACCGCTGTTTAGCAGTGTTTATTTTAAGTGAAATGAGCTTAGAGGATTTTAACTAATTCCGCCATATTTACGCCCCGTTTCCGAGAAACAGAATTAAATTTCGGAACCTTATTAGATATAAACATAATAGTAACCTAATTATGATGTTATTAAAATAAGAAACAATTGTTGTTTGTTCATTTTTGCGGAAATTTACATAGATGTTAAAAGGTATCAATTAGTAGTTTATAAAATCTCATCTGGCAATATCGGGTTGGCTAAATCAGTTAATCTATACATATAATAAGAATGTAAATGTAACGTATCTGTACATTTTCGATTTTCGTGGAAAAAAATGTTGCAGGTGTCTAAGTATAAGTAATAGAATACATTTCAATCATTTTAGAAATGTCAGTCTGTCTGTCTGTTTGTATGAACACGCATCACCGCTAAAGTATTGGGTTCACAATAAAACCTAATATAAGAAAATCATAAAGCATATCCTCGGAAGTAACTTAGTCTTTGTTTCATTAAAATCGGTCTACTCTATCAAAAGTTATTGTAATTTTAATAACGCCGCGACTTAAGTATGTGAGTCAATATTTTAATATTTAATATTTTTATGGAGAACTCGCTTTAAATGATGAATCAATAAAAAGAGCCAAAAATACTTTGTAAATTCAAAATAACAAAATTTGTTTGCTCATGAAAATAATCCATGGTTTAGATATCCGCGGTTACAATGATGCAGTTCAACCTGATGTAGCAATTATATTTGGTACAGTTGATGATGAATTTTGAACGAAAATTAATTATTTTCAAAAGTTATTGGTAGTATTAAAAATATCTTTGTTTTAGATTCATCATTTGATTCTATTGTGTATCCATTACTTTTCCAAGCGATGTTACTGGGCATATAACTATTCCTCATAATGTACAGACTTCATTTAATTCAATATCACTCAGAAATGCCACCACTCATGGTGTCGTGTAAAATTAATTAAGAATTGTTTCATGAGTTGAGTGAGTTATTTTCGTAAAGTTATATTTACTTAAAATTTGAGAGTTCTACCACCTTATGTAACCGCCTGTTTTTTGTTTCAAATTTATAATTATTATTTCATTTAAACATAGATTTTTTTCATGTTTATATAATTTTAAAAAAAGTGGCAAATAACTGAGTAGCCATGATGAAAACCTTTGATTATAGAAGTAAGTTGACAAAAGAACCCTAATAAAGTTCAAACTTTAAAAAATCAATGAACTATGGTCGAATATCGACCACTGGGTGCCCACTAGTAATGAGAAATAGTCAACACTATATGCTCCTTTCTTTTTGCGATATATTTATGTGTAAATATATAGATAGCACTGGAATATTAAACTTGAATTAAAAACAATTATTTTCTTTTCCATTTGGTAATCTATTTAATAAATTACAAATATTAATAAAGTGTATTAATCATTCCTACATTCATTTGTGAATCACATGAAAGCATTAAATTTTCATTATATCAATTTAGGCTTTTGAAATGAGATTGCGTCTAATAAAAGGTCCGAATTAGAGAGTAAAAATGCACTAGAAAAGCTATTTCAAAAGAAAAGAGACTTCATTCAGCAGCCTATTCATTTGTCATATATATATTAATTAGTAACCATTGATATACAAAAACCCAAGATGCACACTTAACGTCTTACAGACGGCACACAAAAATGAGTGCATAATTTTGGAGTATGCAGTCATTTCAAATAGTCTCGCGTCGCATGCCTCCTTGTAAAATCAACTTTAAATCATTCAGGTAAGGTTGAATTTGTAAAATCATAAGTTTATCGCATAACCACGTATCTATGTATATATTGGAGAGTTTTGGCGGCTCGATTTGAGAGCTACTTTTATTCGAGACTGTGCGTCTTGGATTTTTATATGTCAACTAGCGGGCCCGGCAGACGTTGTCCCACCCTGATTATAAAAAAAATCCTTGACAAACTGTATACTAAAACGTTTCTCATCAATCGTTCTATCTACCGGTGAAAAGCGCATGAAAATCCGTTCGGTAGTTTTTGAGTTTCTCGCGAACAGACAGACGCGGTAGGGGACTTTGTTTTATACTATGTAATGATGATACTAACATACTTTTTTTAATTTGCATTGTAATGCAACTATCTCTTCTAGACAATACTTGGAAATGGTAAGTGTTAACTAAATGGATTTTATGTGACTTTAATATTCGAAAATGCTAAACGACATGTATACAGAAAGATTACGTTTGTAGTCAAATAAACGAAATACGCAACAGTCACAGGTATTATGTTAGTCAAATTTGTATTTATTTAGTTTAGGAATTAATAGTGATTGTATTTCTGGACCAATTCTATTGCTAAAAAAAATATGCATGATTTATACAGCTAAAAACAATTTATACATGTTTGAAAACAAATCATTTCACAACCCAAAGGCTTTGACAAAGCTGTCGAATCGAAATGCTCTATTGTTTCAGGACAACGTACGTAGTGTAACACGTTTTCAGACGGGACGGATAATAGCTTAGTTGTCATAGTACTTTTATATCGAGCGACCGTTTGGCAACGGAGCCAGCACCTGAGTTTTACGATAATGAATATTACACGTACGAGCTTTGTTATCGTACTGTCGAGGATAAAAATACGAGGGATTACAAACGAAAGGTATAATATACGGCACGTGTAGGAACAACATATTTCCTATAACCCAAAAATAACTGTGAACAAACTATAAATAAAAACAAACCGGACGGGAAAATTGATATTTAATTTGGCAGTGGACAGTAAAATCGCATGTTTTAGGGATATAAGGAATACTGTTTTTTTACTCAAAGGGATATAGATATAGATAGATATAGACATAGATATATAGAGATGCGGTAACAAGCAAAGCTTATTTATAGGAGACTAGTTGCTCGGTCCGGCTTCGCATGGGTGTACTGGCGAAGAAAATGAAACCAAATCTTCCCTTTAAAATGACACCTCAATAACCGAATGTGAATCTGTCACTTATATCAATATTTTTGACGATCTTTACTCTCTTATTTCAGTCACTTTTGATATGGAGACTAGCTGACCCACGCAATTTCGTCTGCGTGAAATCGATTACTACCGGTTCCAATTGCATTTCCAAACTCGAAAAATCGTTAAAACCCTAGAACCCGATTGCAGCGACATCCACCGTTTATGAATTTTCTTGGTATAATTGATTTGGAAGAAATAAATAAATTACACAATTTTAGAGATTCACAAGCAAATCGTAACTACTACTAAATGGAACTATTGACATTTGTTAATGTATTTGACAATTTATTAATCTGGCATTATATTGTTATTCTACCTCACGCACTTTCACGTAATATATTAATTTTATAAAATGCTTATTTTAACAATTACACCATTTTGTTTTAACCAAAATGTCCCAATAATGATAACCAATGTAACTTAAAATAAGTAAAACAAAAATTATGGAAATCTGAACAAAAATATTATTCGTGAATTGAAATTGTTCGCAAAATATCTATATGTAATGGAACATTTTTGAAAGATGAGATTTAATTGAACGAATGTTATTCAGGATTGCTAGCATAAAAAAACTTACACCAGGTGTTATCTAGAGGCCGCTTAGACACGTTTTTGTAATAAAGAATTTCGAACATGTGTTCAACTAGGTTTAAAATTTTAGGCACTGATTAGCAAAATTCGCGTTAAACCCGTGTTCATTTTGTTTTTGTAATAAGACCGTAAATGTTTAAATGACGCGACGCTTCTCGTGATTGACTTACACATGTGTAGAAAAAAAATCGATGAGGCGGACGTGACGCCATCTGTCATTCAGTAACATAAATAATTTCATTCTGTTTAAAATAAGAACGACCGTTAAATTGTTTGGATATAGTTCTTGCAAAAATACTAAAATCGCGATTAAAAAATGGGAGGGTTGGGTAGGAGTGTGAAAAATTGTAGTTATAGATATTTTTAAATAACGATAAAAAAAAATACAATAAAAATAAAAAAAAATTCTGGACAGCAACACCCTAATTACTTAGCGGCATGAAATATACATTACGACCTATTCTCATACCGACCAAATATACATAATAAATTTCATAAAAATCGGGCGAGCTTTTCGGAGGAGTTCGAACACTAACACCGTGACACGAGATTTTTATATATTAGATATGTTAACCCATTCTCTTCTTATATATAAACCTTGTCTTGCCACTTACATTTATTTATATAGATGTAAAAATCTGTTTCTTCAGTAATACCTGGAGTTCCACCACATTCCGTGTTGTAGATTACAAACTCTTTAATAAATTAATCATGAGTAAAAGAAACGTTATGTATGTAATAAAAAACAATGTCCAGTAATCAGTTATTTTATTTTAACTTCCATGCATGTACAAACAAACATTCCTCATAATTTTGACAGGCCAACACATGTAAGATTATCACTTTTTTAACCGACTTCGAAAAAGGAGGAGGTTACTACGTTCGGTTGTATTTTTTTATGTATGTTAATCGATATCTCCGTCAATTATGAACCGATTTTAATTATTCTTTTTTTATTTGAATTGGTTATATTCAGAAGTGGTCCCATATAAATTTGAAGAAAATATTCAACTCCTAAGGGGGTGAAATATAGTTTATTTGATTTTCACCCACTTCGTCTCTACGTATTTTCGTGAAATTGGAACCGATTTATTATACCCATTAGTTGGCATCGACTTCAAATATATTATTAGGTAGCGCGAATATCAATATTTTTTATTTAATTTGGTTAATTTAATAATTCAGTTATTTTTCGCTTTTTAGTGCCTTATAAGTTTTTCACATCGAAGGCGGTTTATTTTTTTTTTGGTTTTTTTTTTTAATAATAAATCCTATGTAGATTATAAATGTGATAGTGTTATTTTGATTAAATGAATTATTAGTGAAAAGTTTAAATCATGTTTTCTTAAGAGACCGTTCTGGTTTCGTTTTACAGATTTACTTTAATTCCAGCTGCCCATTGCAAAACTTCATTCATTTTGTTAAAGAAGCAGACATTTGTCTACATGCGATAACCACTCAAAAACGCTACTTACCGATTGACGTTTCTAGTATTACTTCAACATATTTATGTAATCTATGTTGGTAAATGACGATATGCGAATTTTAACTTATGAAACGCTTCGCAGTACGATTTATTTATATTCATTTTGTAAGTTATTTTCAGGAAAAACGTCATTGAATTAATCAAGATGAATCAGTCTCTAAAGAACTTAAATCCAATGATTATCCTTGACCTGGAAAAGACAAATATACTAAAGGCTGACCAGAAGTAAGCTATAAAATGGTTTCCAATTTTGTTAGATGACTGTCTTTCATCAAAACCTGGTAAGAAACAATAGATTACAAAAATGTTCTCGAGAAAATGAAATATAAGTATAATTACTAGGGTGTCCGTTATTTCCCAAATTGGATTTTATTTTGTAAACGCCCCTCAAATTTTTAGATTATGACCTAAAAAAAATATCAGACCCAAACCAGCCCTTAATATTTACATTAACCCGTGCCTAAATCATAATACATTTCCCATTTAAATAACATGGGATTTTTGCACTTTTTGCAGGTAATTTTTTTCCACTGAAACAAATGGAGCTAACAATACTTAAACAGCTGTTTCTTGGAGAAAATTTAACGCTCTACAAAAAAGATCTGAATGCTTTTTTCGATAAAACTTACCGTTTGAAAGTTAATCAACGATAAAGTTGTACAATGGATGGTACAATGGATGTTGAAAAAGTCAAATTTTACAAGCCAGGAGCCTTTCATCATGCACGCTGGATGTCTAAGGCGATTTATACTCTAAAAATTTACATATTTCGAGATATTTATGAACTAAATTCACAACTAAAAAAAATCTATTAGATATTTGTTTATTTATAGTGTTTATTTATGTGCCTCGGGCAGCACTCGCTCCAAATTTAGATTTACAATTTTTAAAAGTTCTTAATCAATACAGAACAATTGATAAAAAAATTTCGGAAGCTGTTTTACATAAATTCAAAAATCACTTATGATATGTAAATTCTGAAATAGCTGCTCTTGCATTTTTTGATCCAAACGTATCGGCTAACTTAAAATACAAAATGGTCATAGCGTTAAAAAATTGTGAAGATTCAGAATTTGATTCGTCCAAACGGTATATTATTAATACAGATGGTGAGATTAAAAATTTAGAAAAGAAGGATATTGATTATTTTATTAATTCGAATTCCTTAAAATTTTTCGATAGATTTAATATTAGTAAAGATTTTTTAGAAACTAATGCCGATACGTGGATTAAAAATGATAATTATTTAAATGGACTGGCAATTGTTAATAATCTGCAAGTAGTAAACGATGTAGCCGAAAGAGCTGTTCAATTAACACAAGATTATATCAATAGATTAACTGCTCAAGATAATCAAAAACAATACTTAATTCAAGTTGTAAGCGAATACAGAGCCAAATATCCTACTGCAACTAAAAAATGTTTGACAAAAAAATTAATAGAAATGAAAAAAGTACTATAAATATTTTGATACTATCATTTATAAGCAATGATATACTTTATATTGGATCCAACTTTTGTATTTATTTCTTTTATTACCTATCTGTATGCGTTTAGTTTGATATAAATAAAAATTATGGTGGAAATGAATAAAAACGATGAATTTAACTATGAGTACAACTTTGTTGTTGAATAACTTTTAAACGGTGAATTTTATCGAAAAAAGCGTTTAGATCTTTTTTGTAGAGCGTTAAATTTCCTCCAAGAAACAGCTGTTTAAGTATTGTTAGCTCCATTTGTTTCAGTTGAAAAAAATTAACTGCAAAAAGTGCAAAAATCCCATGTTATTTAAATGGGAAATGTATTATGATTTAGGCACGGGTTAATGTAAATATTAAGGGCTGGTTTGGGTCTGATATTTTTTTTTAGGTCATAATCTAAAAATTTGAGGGGCGTTTACAGAATAAAATCCAATTTGGGAAATAACGGACACCCTAGTAATTACTATCCGAGGACGTCTTAAGAAAATGGTTTGACAAATTCCAAACTACACAAAATAAGCTATATACTAAGTATTTGAAATAAAAAAGTAAATTAAAATTATCTTATAATATTTAAGCACGTATATACATATTTCTTGTTCTTATAAACAGTAATTCATGAAGAAAATATATATTTTGTAGTGATTTTTAAGTTAACATAGTGGTTAGACTACTTGTCTTAGCCTCTCCTTATATACCTTTATACAATAATATTGTGAGCGGGGAGATGGCTAGAGGAATGCCAGATCCAGTCTCCCTCTCTTCTTTTCTCTTATCTTCGATTTCCCTGGAAGTATTTTAACCATAATAATACGACGGTAAGCACCTCAGCTTCTAATACCCTGGGTATGGTTTCGATGAACACACAGCTCGCCGCTGATCACAGTCGTGCAGTATCCACGGATCACCCTCAGCGCCACAATGCGCTGCACATTGTTCAACACACGTACGTTGCGAAAAAAACAAATTATTAGCTTTGAACTTTACATTTAATAACATAAGAAACGTTATTATATATTTAAATAGGATTATTCATTGAAATGAGAGAAAACTTGTTTTTGTAATTTCGTTTGTTACAGTTATATATATGCTACTTACCAGGTTTCAGCAATGAACAATCTTTCGTTGTTTAACCCTAATAAATCTACCTATGGCCCAAATTTGCAATTTGTTTGCAACGCCAGTTCGTGGCCAGAATACCTTGATTAGTATAAGTTATCTCTTTCGTTCGGTATAAAAAAGAAAAGGATAGGTAAAGTAATTTGGTAGTACAAATTTCGGTTTCAGGAAATGGTAGAAATACAATGCCTTTAATATCTCAGTCAAGGTGAATGAATATATTTATGTCATATATTATAATTTACTGATTGATTAATTTGTCCAAAATATTAAGTATGTGCTTGTCAAGTCAGACTCCTGCTTTCTAAGAGTTATTCCGACGTGTAAAACTTATAAAACTGAAACTTTTGATTCGAACACTAAATTACTAGATTACCTACAACCATTCTGTCTATTCATCATGACGTTTTCCTTCTCTGAAAACTTAGGTTCATTAGGACTTCGAACCTTCATCGATGGGAATCGTTTCAACAGTATATCGTTTTGGTGTTCTAGCGCTAAATATATTGTTAGCACTCTCCGTACTATTGACTACATTGGGGGTGTTACTAATGACCTGAGACGCCATTCGTCGAAGTTATCGGCCATTCGTGCATAGACTGAATGCTATAAAAGGCCAGTCGGTCGAGTCATTTGGGACACAAGCTGTAGAGGCCCCAAGAAGGCCAATAGCGTAGTCAGTTCGAGAAAAAAAAAAAAAAAGTCATTTGGGACATTCTTGCTCAATCAGTGGAGCAAGTAACATCTACGGTACGAGGAGTAAGTTCGTGGTAACTATACTAGTGTTGTATTTCTGTATCTGCTAACGTTGTATTTAATTGTTCTTGGCGGACTGGACCTGCAGTGTCCCAAGATGTCGGAGGAGCTGGCCTGTGAAGGACGTAGAGAAATGGGACCGTGATCATTCTCGTGCGGAGCATCGGCCCGTCTGTATCGAGTGTGGTATATAGATGTGCAGTAGTGTGTTGCTGAATCGGTTGATTGAGCTTAATCGTTTTTATTATTTAATCCTTGTGATCGATTTTAATAATTGCTAAAACTATTAAACATTTTATCCTTCAAAATTAATTCAAATTCGCTTCCTATCATAAAATTCCTTTGAATTCGGTTGTAAATTGCAATAAACGTTATACGTGTACGAAACAAACGAACAGTAATTGGACACGACACGTCACACGATCGTGTTCATCAAAACTTCGCTTCTATTCGCCGGTCAATGGCTACGCAATTAGCTACGTGCGTTTTCAACAGTTTCCGTAATAGTGTGAGTTAGAAATAGAATTACTATCAGAAGAATACTTTTTATGGCACGGTAGGGAAAAATTAGCGTTACACGTTAAACATAAGGTAGGTATATATTTGTGTGTATGTGTAAGTAAGTGTCTGTCTGGGTCTAGTTATACTATAAAGTAAATTTTCAAAAAAAAGTATTAACCGACTTCAATATCAATCAAAAACCCATAAGGCGCTAAAAAGCGGAAAATAAATAGTTTATCAAATTAACCAAATTAAATAAAACATATGAATATGTGTGCTACTTAGAGATGTATTGGAAGTCGGTGCCAACCGAAATTTCAAATTTGTTCCAGGTAGAAATGTATTACAGAGACGACTTAAACTTTGTACCTATGTAGATGATATGATTTTCGGTTCGCACCGACTTCCAATACATCTCTAGGTAGCACACATATTCATATGTTTTATTTAATTTGGTTAATTTGATAAACTATTTATTTTCCACTTTTTAGCGCCTTATGGGTTTTTGATTGATATTGAAGTCGGTTAATACTTTTTTTTGAAAATTTACTTTATTTTTCCATTTTTAGTGTACATAAATATATTTTACTAGCAGTGCCCGCGAACTCCGTTCCGCCTTAAGTATATTAAAATATGCGCATTTTTGCGGTATGGTATGCGATATGGTTTCAGTTGGTTGTACAATAAGTAACGTTTGGTACGAACGCAACCTTATCAATAATCCGCGATAGTTTCTACCACCAACTCGGCTACCATCGCTTCACACATAATACACCTTAAGTAATGTAATTACAATGCTTGCGTCATATTGCAACACAGCAACGAACATAAGCACAATAGGCTCCTAAGAATTGAAGAGTTTTTTTTATAATATTGGTGGCAAACGACCATACGGGTCACCTGATGGTAAGTGATCACGGCCGCCCATTGATCGATTGATCAATCGATTGATCAACGGTCGAATTGATAACCTCCTCCTTTTTTTGAAGTCGGTTAAAAATGAGTAAATGTACAGTTAAGTATTTATAATACGGAGCTTAGTATAGTATATAGTTTATGAGCATTCTTATCTTTATATCTATAATTTTTCTGTCCACGTGTATGTCACTGATCTGCTCCTAAACGGCTGGATAGATTTTGGTGAAATTTTTTGTATGTTCAGGTGGATTCAAGAGCGTTATAGATTGGATCCGGTAAACGGTGTAATTTTAAGATTTTTTTTTATTATCAAGGCAGGATAACGTCCGCCGGGCCCGCTGGTATATATATGATTTAATACATCATTACATAGTATAAAACAAAGTTATCTGCCACGTCTGTTTGTCTGTATGTTCGCGATAAACTCAAAAACTGCTGAACGGATTTTCATACGATTTTCATCGGTACAGTGATTCATGAGGGAGGTTTAGGTGTATACGAATATAGGTATAATTTGTCAAGGTTTTTTATTATTAGGGAGGGACAGCGTCTACCGGATTCGTTAGTAAAAGCTAAAGAAGGTTCACTTCTACCGCGTGTACACACCAATACACGCACTGTTTTTATTTATTATTTGCTTCAATATTTAGGAAATAGATAATGAAACGTAAAATATATAGTGCGTTTTTTTGCAGATTAACTGTCGCACTTCGACGTTATATATGTTTAAAAAGTTTCTGAAATTGAGTATACCTTCTGTTACTCTAACAAAACTGATGTACAAGCCATAAATAGGTACCTAACTCCCAAAAATAGTATCGGCAATTATGCTAATTCTACTAAAAGTTCAACTCAGCGTAGTTTCCAATCCTTACAAATGAGTACATTCGGTGAAGGAAAACATTGTAATGGAACCATAGATAGCGTGATGTGTGCTATTGCTAAGCCAGCCTGACTAGCTATCACTCTTAAATTAAAAATGAGACGCCAAACCATTAAAGCGTGTTTGTGCAGTTGCATCTGGAAGCCAATCCTCTTGAGCTCTTCTTTGAACTTACGTATTAGAATTTTGAGCCTTACATTCACATAATATCAGGTGAGATTACAGTCAAACGTAAAGCTATATAAACAATAACAATCTGTAATTCTGGGCATATAATATATAAACACATTTTTATATAAGCGAGATTTACGCCACTAAAAGTATATCGACATTTCTATTCATAGTTGTGGAATTATTTCATTTAAAAAAACATGTCATAAAATAATGTCGTATAATATAGGACTCTATATTACGACAAACAAGACACACGGAGTGCCCATTGAAAATTATTAAAAAAAGCACATAAAGCTCACATACTATATTCAAAAAACGAGAATGACACCGCTTCGCTATAAAACTGAGCGCGGGAATGCCCGTCGTCGTCAACCCCTGAATAAAAAATACATCGCCCCTATCCAATTTTCGAAAGAGTTCTGTACAAAAGTTTCCTTTACATTCGACCAATTTTTGAAGTGAAAACTGCTTTAGACGCGTTGAGCGGTATTTTTAGCAGGAGATATATTTATAATTTCGAGTCATGACTTGCTACGTAAGCAAGACCGGGAGTATTGTGCTTCCGCGGCTTGCGTATGACTAGCAACGCTTAATATATGGCCTGTTAACATTTAATATTGATATTTTGCAGCTCATCATACGTTTGATTCATCAGTAGACTTTATAAAAATGTATATAATTATTCCTCCGAGTACCAATAGATATGAAAACCACACTAATGTTAATAATTTCTATATACAAATTCTGAAATTTAAATATCATTCGCACTATAATTCATATGCAAAATCAAAAGAGAACATATTTATTTCACGATTTTTAGTTTTCACTTGTAGTCCTTATGACTGCCTCGATTTTTAATATCCACTGCGAGATTTCTACCGAAGCTCTTATGTTAAAAAAATACACTCACAATTGTAAACAATAAAACACAATTGGATTAAACTCGTTCGTAAATTGAAAATTCTCGTGGGTGTTCCACATACCATTCGGAATCAATACAAATTCCAGAGCGTCTGGGATGCTTCACATTAGAATCTATATTAAAAACAAAATGCGACAAATAAATTGACCTCAATGTACGAATGTTAGAGATTCCTGGGAGCGAGCGTAAAACGAAACGTTATTAAATAATGGAGGCTACCAGATGGATTCCCATACTCCCAGCTAGACATGGCTTTGGTGGCCATTTGCAATCTTCTATACATATAATAAGAATGTATATCTAACGTGTCTGTACTTTTTGATTTTCGTGAAAAAAAAATGTGGCAAGTGTCTAGGAATAAGTAATAGAATACATCTCACTCATTTTTAGAAATGTCTGTCTGTCTGTTTATATGGGCACGCATCACTGCTAAAGCACTGGGTTCCCAATAAAATCCCAGCAATAAAATCATAATGCATACTTACTCTTTGAGTACTTAGTAATGAGTACTTAGTCTTTGTTTCATTAAAATCGGTCCACTCTATCAAAAGTTATTGTAATTTTAATGACTACGCGACTTATGTACGAGGGAAAAGTAGATAAGTAAATGGACTTAATACATTCAGAAGATTTTATAAGTACTGTTAATGACTACTTCCGGTATCGCTACGACACACCCGAGAGGTGAGACTACAACGCCACCCGGGGTAGCCACTATTGACCTGCGATACCGCGCTATAGACTCTATCGGGGGTGTTACTAATGACCTCAAACGCTATTGGTTGAAGTTATTGGCTGGTCATTATTCACACCGGTGTGAAAACTTCATTGATGGGAGTTCGGCATATAAAGGGCAAGATGTCGCTGATCTAGACGCACTTCTATGTGAAAATTATTGTAAGGCGAAGCTCTGCCCGAATAGATAGTCACAGTGTCTACAGAGTGTTATTGGTTTCCCTAACCGACCGACCGGCTGACTATACTTATTTTATAACAGTACTGTTTTTTACATTAGGTTCCACGTGGACGGAGTCGCGGGCACAGCTAGTGTTATATAAAAGCGATCGCCATTTTGATGTAACAAAAAAGCTATAAACAAAATAACTTGTTAACAATTCCCCTTTATAAGAAGAAATACGGTTGCTGTAGCAACCGAATTGTTAAATTCATATTTTAAAACTACACTCATCAAAAAAGTCTATTTTAAAACTACACTCATCAAAAAAGTCTAAGCAACATGTACTAATTTAAATTTTAGAATGGTTCTTCACATTATAACGTTGTATTTTATTTTTAAAATAATATCTTTAGGGTTCTATGATGTAAAAATAACAGCTGTTGTCTTTATAAGTTCTTTTAATAACAGAAATGAACAATATTAGAATATACTGTAGAAACTAAGATACATAAGAAACTAAACTTTTTTAATAAACATTATAATTTACTAATATATACATTTATACTAACGGGCCGGGCCGATGTTGTCCTGCCTTCATAATAAAAAAATCTAAAATTCAACCGCAGCCCCACCTTCCTGTTTCAATTGTGAATCTAAACCATTCTCGCATCCACTGGAACACTCACACAAAATTTCATCAAAATCGGTGAAACATCTAGGTGTCCTGACCATTTGCACTATCCGAGTTAATTGTAAACCAACTATCTAAATTGAATATAAGAAGTTTATGAATGAGAATAAATACTCAATTGAGTAGAGAAAATAGTTAACTAACCTTTAGCATCCAAAACAGAAACCATCAAGGTTGCAGAACTTAACAATGTTAACAATTTGCAATGACCTCTTGGGCCACTGCAAATTTTTTTCACCAAGCTTCAGGTTACGTCCGGAAATGATTTTTTCTAAACAATCATGGGCTTTATGTTTGGCATATAATATTAAATTTAAGTATAAAAAAATCCCTTTGGAATATTATGTATCCTTCAACTGAGCCGAAGGTCCGCGTTAAATTTGGTTTCGGGCCATAATTTGAAAACCACTGGTCTGAGGGTTCGGTTAAGACTTTCCACTAAGCATATTACTGCAAGCTTTTATATACATTAGCTTAATGAAGATTCCATTTGCGTATCTAATAAAATTCATCTTCCGTGAATGTATTTCATGTTAATATTTACTAAGAATACATAAAGCTTCATTACTCAAAGCCATAAAAGGGTGTGGGAGGCGGTTATTAAATCATTTATGTACTTAAGACTTGCTTTAATACTTAATGCATTATCTTATAGCGTTGTTAGATGTCATATACTTATTTAATAAGTTTATACCATTATTTTAATTATATCAATGTGTTTATATTATTATTAGATTAAATATATAAAATAACATAGAAATTACGAATGACATGAAAATTAGGATTTTTTATTACAGACCTATGAAATTGACGTCCTGCAGTACTGGCCATTTCAAATCAAAATAATTTTTGTTTGGCTAAGAATTCAAATTTCAAAATAATTTTATTTTAAAGACATGGAATTCTTTTCCAAAAGTAGTCATTTGTTTATTGATTAGTGTTACATTTTCATCGCATTTCAATCTTTTTTGTCATCATGGATACGTTAAAAATTCGAGTAATTATGGAATATGAGTACCGTCGTGGCAGCAACGCGGCACAAGCGGCACGCAACATCAACGACGTTTACGGAGCTAACACTAGAAACCAACGCACCACCTGTTATTGGTTTGCTCGCTTCCGTTCTGGGAATTTCGTTCTAGGCTATGACACTTCATGGTCACATTTAACATATAAAATTATAATATCAAAACAAATACTAATAAACTACCAAGCAAACCTAAGTTAAAATTTGTTCTAAGACTTTCAAAACACAATCCTAATAAACCTAGGTGCAATGACCGGCGTCGAAAGCTACAATGGGCGACCCGGAGTTAATAACTTTCGATAATAAAACGGGCAATAAACTCTTTTGTTTTGTTCCTGACGTTACCACGTTCCCTTTGAAGTGAAAGTGAAATCACCCAACGGTCATTGAAACTGTGTTTTAACATAGACGCGTAGAGGATTGTGTAATTATTTTTTTCGAACTGACTACGCTATTATCCTTGTAAGGCCTCAACAGCTTCACCGGACGACGGGATTGTGTAATTTTTTTTGTATTTTTCTAGATAATTAGGACAAATAATAACTACCTATTTTTTTTATTGATTTAGAACGAAGAATCGAGTGCAGAGTATCCTTCGTAAATATTGCTACTGTCTAAACATTCAGCCTGTATAATACATATAAATAAAATTATAGAGGTTCGCGGTTGTACACGAATTACGTAAAAACTGGTGAAAACATTTCGTTAAACTTCTTTTCGTTTTACTTCTTTTCTGGTTTTTATCCAAAAAAAAAACAACTATCACGAAATCTCTGTTTAATATAAAATGAGTAAAGTTTTATGTTACTACGAATTTATAAGCACTACAAAAGACTAAAGATATTTTGTAAGAAGTATATTTTTGTTTTCAATTTATTTTCTTTATTCTTGGACTATCTTGTGTCGCCAATTGGCTGAGTGCCTTAAGCGCTCGCCTTAGTAGTCCGGCGAAGCTGTTAAAACCTTGCTAGGTCAATAGCGTAATCAGTTCGAAAAACAAACCTTACTATCGTGCCTTAACCTTGGCGTTCTAGTGTTAAATATATAAACCACATGTTATATTAAAAATTACTGGGAAATATAAAGGGTAAAAAAATGAAACGATTACATTATTTTTATTATATTTTAATAACACTCTCTCAATACGCAAATGGTTACATCTAAATACTTTAAAAGCTACTATCAAATTCAATAAAGTTGTTATTACTTACAATAGTTTTTCTTTGACGAATTGTTTCCTTGCTTAAAAATGTTTAAATGCCTGTTTTTAACAGTTTATCGAAGAGTGTGTCCTTTGAGCGATATACAACGAGGGCTGATTATTCAGCAAAATATATTGCATCAATTAATTCGCACGACACATATTAAGCTGAATATTTTAGCGTGAGAACACAATTTGAGGCATCCTTTATGGTAGCGGTTGTAATTATTCTATTTAACTTAATAAATTATGACATATTTAGTCATAGACAACATTAAATCATCTATATATCAATATTTTATTACAAAAAAAGAATCAACCAATTGAATTTGCTTTTAGTAGTGAAAATAAACCTTTAGGAGTTCGTTGGTGGTAGAGCCACGCAGAAGCCGTTACTAGTTTTAGCATGAATGGGTCGGCTCACCCGGGGCAATACCACCCTCTCACAAAAAATTAAGTGAAGTAACAGTGCTTGCATTGTTGCGTTTCGTCCGGTCAGTGCGAGCGCCGGAGGCTCACCTCCCCTCCCCGCCACTGCCCTTACTCTCCCCCCCAACACAATCTGGCAACGCAGTTCCAACTCCTCTGGTGTTGCATGTGTCTATGGACGGTGGTGATCACTTAACATCAGTTGACCCACCTGTTCGTTTGCCTCCTATGATATAAAAAAGACTATCTTACCGCCTTGGCTTTGTTCAAGTGTACTAACGAAATAAATTAGACCAAATCTTGCCTTTATGTGGTAAAGAAATTAAACTAAACAACAAAATGTTAATGTGTTACTTCTTTTTAGATCTCCCGAATGCCTTCTGCTTCATTCATTCAGTCACATTTGTGTGGAAATTTTTTACATGACTTTTTCACTATTCCGTACAATTCTCGAAACATTTTTTTATCCCATAGAAACCCTATACTGACAATAATAATAAACACAACAACAAAGGAATCATCCAATAGCCGTTCTGAAGTTTAGAATGATTTTTTATTTATAAGTATAGATAGTGGTAAAAATGTGAAGTGACCCGATTGTTACATTACTATAACTTTCAATCTTTAGTTATGTGAAGCGGTTACGAATGTAAATATTTTGTGACATCGATTTCACGTGGTATTCAATATTTCAAATGAGAAGACAATCGTATCCACATCCACTACACTCAGTACTTGTTAAGATTGGCATTTTTATTAATAACTACCTGTGCCCTCGACTTTGTCCGCGCGGAACCTGATGTAAAAAAAGTGACAAAGTAATCTCAATGTATTAAGTATAGTTACTATCTACTTTTTTCTCGTACTTAAGTCACGTCGACATTAAAATTACAATAACTTTTGATACACCGAAGCGATTTTAACGAAACAAACACTAAATCTTACTCGAAGATATGCTTTACGATTTTCTTAAACAGGTTTTGTCATGAACGTGGTACTTTAGTAGTACTGCGTGTTCAAACAAACAGATAGACAGACAATTCTAAAAATGACTGAAATCTATTTTACTACTTTTTCCTAGACATTTAAAAGTACAGACACGTTAGATTTACATTATTATTATATGTATATATACAAAATTAATAATTAGGATTACTATAATAAAAAAAATAAGGTCCTATTTAGATACTAGCTTTACCTGAGACTTCCAACACATAGTTGTATAAAACGTTTGAATATTTATTTATTTATTTTATAACTGATTACTTCATTTATACGAAATATATATGTAGAGCTAGGCATAAAAAAACTTTCAACACACCGTTTGGAAATTAGTTAAATAAATTAAACGCCAGTTTTTGAATTGCCTACAAACTATACCAAGTTGGACAATCTCTACAAGTTCAAATTATGATATCTTTTTGCATATGCAAATTTTGTTTAAATCCATTAAACTACATTAAGCTAACTATTTATTTAAATAGCGAACATATGCAAGAATTCTTGGTCAGAGTACTATTAAGAATTGACAGCTATTTTGTATTATAATTCTGCTAGCTACGTTTTCGAGTTTTAATAAAAATATAACAGTTTTTATTTTATAAACATATGTCCGGTCTCGTGCCATGCATATAAGTAATATATGTAATAGTTTCTTATGTATTTTTTTAATGAATTTGCATTTCATACGAAGTAAGATGGCGGTTTGATAATTATCTTCCTCTTTGAAACATGATCATACTGCGCTATAAACGCTGCCTACTCGATAGTTTGTACGACATGGAGCGATAAATATACACGAATATACATGATATTGACATAATATTCTATATCTTTAGATCAGTTTGCAGACGTAAAAAGGTCTTACTTATAACATCATTGCATATTGTGTAGCGTGGACTGATATATTCCGATAATTCAATATAAACTTTTCAATCGGGTAATCGATCCGAATCAGAATTATTTCCCTTATATGTGTATTAATTATTCTTTGGTATATTCGATATTATACTTGATATATGTGTCATTGTTTACAAAAATAGCAGTTTAGTTATGCCTCGTATTTATATATAAAAAAAAATATTACCATAACGATATTTCAATATAAATTTCAGTTTAAAGCAATGGTACTAAACTTCCTAATGATGGAGCATAATAGTCTGGTTTTATGATTTTGTGCGACAACATCTCTTGTTCCGTGAAGCTTGTCAGTACTAATAATGTTTTGAATCCGACTGCCTTCCCCAGGCCGATGTCCTGTTCGATCCTGTAATATAAGTTTAATGTGAAATTATAATTAACAAAAAAACTACTAGTCATTTACAGATATTTGGTTAGTTAATTTGTGCAAAAGGATTAAAGCATATAATAATTTGATGATAAAAGTGTATATATGATTTAAATTAAACGTTACATGAACTGTAGAATTGCTAAATTATTTTCTAAGAGTTTTATTGATAACAATTAGAAGTCATCAATTTTCTATTTTTCAATTTACTAAATCAAATACACTAGTTGTATGCAAACATAATTAACATTAAGCTATGAATAATAAAATTAAAGTTCTTTATTAATTGTAAAATTATTATTTAAGATTTTTGTAACGCATTCATTGAAGAATATCATTTGGATCTATCTAGTGGAGATAAAAATAGCTTTATACTAGCAGAACTCGTAATTATAAGACGTAATTTTTAGAAAAAATTAAAATAGACATTTAATAAAATTATTCTTAACATATTAAACGTGGGAATGTTATATGGAAAATTGAAAGTGTACCGTTTTTATTCTTTAGCATTTGACTACAACCAGATTTGAAGTTAAATGCACAAAACCTAAAGAGCCCTTATTGAGTGCAGCTACCAGAATACACCTGCTTGGCTACAAATTTTCGGTTTGAGATTTAAGTTGCCCGTCGGGCGTTGAAAAAAGCATCATACTGTGGTTGCACCGCAATGTCATCAACGAAAGTTCAAGTTCAAGGACCTGATCATGTGCGAATGTTCCGAACACTGAACTGAGTTTTAACATTGCTTCAAACAATATACCTGCTTGGGAAGTATAATTAACTAATAACAAAAACACATATAAGGAAAATAAGACTCTATTTTGAGGTACCTACATATCACAAGTGTTTATATAGTTTTACGAATTTATTGATATTTACATATCACCGATAAAAAGCACGCGGCTCGGGTCCGTGACCTTAGCTTGCTTCATAGCTAACTCTCCGAACATTTTGCCAGGCTTGCCCAACTGTATCGGAGTACGATCCACGTGTTCCCCAACTAGGTCTGTGAACGCTCCCGTAGCTGTAATCATTAAAAATCATTATCATATATTACATTTAATTATAATGAACTAAAAAAAATGAATACACATTTTATAATTTTGGATACCAGTCTTTTTTCATATTGTGTAAATCTTGGTCTTAATTTCACTTCATTGTACGTGAAGATAAGGTTAATAATGGATCTCGCTTACCCATAAGGTGTCTATTCACTTTTTGCTTAAATATTCCCAAGTTATGTGCTGGCGAGTAGAATGATAGTTACCCGAACGTATAATTAATGAAGAAGCAAATCACTTCTTAATAGTCGCAGAATTATTAATCACATAAGGATAGAGAACTGTTTTAATGCTGAACGTATGCCATCACGGCAAACGGTGTGCCCCTTTTATGATACCGATTTCGACTTCCTTATATATGTGCGTATACTATTACATTTCGTTGATTCTCTGTGGGAACTGCGTACAGTATCTATCAGACTATAGTACGCTTGGAACGTTTACCACTTATATAGACGCTTGTAAAGGTCTAAACAAATTTAGTTTAAGCATTTTGTAGCTTCGTCCGGAAAACAAAATGTTCCTCAATTGATATAAATTTGGATATGAGTAGTTCAGTTTTTAGGTATTTAAGAGATACTGTGGCATTATTGATAAAAATAAATTTCAGTAATAATATCTATAAATAAATGTATTTATTAAAATTTGAGAAAACAAGCGAATTACTTATTTTTAATAATTATTTAAAAATAGAAGAACACTTTATAATCTAAAAGTCGTTTCAAAACAAAATAATTGTATCGGATTAAATTCGATAGTTCGTTACATTTTTAACTATCATTTTTTAGCTATCACTAAATCTTTCGAAGTTTTAATATTACAAGTATGAACGAGGTAAAGAAATGATTCTATTTTTAACTTTTAGAAGATGATCAAAAAGTTTTTTGAGCTTCCCAAGCTCCTTTATAAGAAATATTTTCCGCATTCCGTGGGTAGTGTTTTATAGATTATATTTTTGAAATTACAAACGAAAAATCATACCTAAAGCCAAACTGCCGGCGTAAGGCACCAGCTTATCAGTGGCACCATTTATGAAGAGCACCTCAGGTCGCTTCAAGTACGTTGAAGCTCTGTGTAATTTTGCCAGATTTACACGAAAATCGCTGTCGAAAACGACCGCTCCAATTTCCTCATCATCCTTGAGATATTGAGCGTAGTCACCGTAATATTCAGGGACTAATGTGGGCTGAAATTAATTTACGTCTATCCTTAGCTAAATTATAAAATCCAATAAAATAAGATCGTGAAAAAATGTATATGAAGTTATAGTTGTCCTACGAAGGAAGTTTACTGTAAAAAAAGTCCATGGATTTAAATAAGTCTATTAGGAAATAAACTATTACTTTTTTTTATCAAGCAGGCAAACGAATAAAGTTAGTGGAGAAGACAAGTGTATGCGCATCAGTAGAGGCTTCTTAAACATACACTAGGGTGACAAGTCTCAAACACTGCCCTGAACTCCTCTTTCTGCAACTTGGACCCGGAATTCGCACGGTGAATCTATGGAATGCTAAGAACGTCATTTCTTTTGTCATTGACAATTTGCATAAACAGAGGATACTCGCTTAAACTTCTTCTTTTAAAGTAATAAGTTGATCAGTATATCATTTGATATTAATGTTCTATGTACCCTAACACATTAATCACAGTAGAGAAGAACTATGTCTCAAATACACCGACTGGAACACAGGTATGGGTAATTGCTTCTAGGTCTTCATTTTAAGATGGTTAGGTTGCTAAGTGGATATTAGAAAAAATCTTATATGGTATAGTTTCATTACGATAATTTCCTTCAATTGAAACTCCGGCACATTAACACGCTATCACTGACCCGCCATCGTTTCTTCAAGGAAGTAACATAGAGTGGTAGTATAAAACTCTATTATTCAGTAATCATTTTTACCCCACGATTAAAAAATGACAACTTGTTTATTGCATTTGAAATTAGTTTGTAAGAAATGTATTATTTTCAAATATTAAAAGAAAACTAAAATGTTTTATTTTATATTTAGGCAAATGATATATTTAGAGGTAGACTTGTCTCTGTATATATTTTATTAGATATCATTACATAGTATTACATAGTATAAAACAAAGTCCCCTACCGCGTCTGTCTTTCTGTCTGTTCGCGATAAACTCAAAAACTACTGAAAGGATTTTCAAGCGGTTTTCACTAGTGGATAAAGTGATTCACGTGGAACGTTTTGGTATATAATTTGTCCAAGATTTTTTTTATAATCAGGGCGGGACATCGTCTGCCGGGCCCGCTAGTTATATATAAAGTATGATAATTAATTAACTCACCCCCTCTTCGCATTCGAAGCCGGATGCTTCCAAAACCCGTATAGTTTCGGGAGACGTCACACAGTATATTTTCTTATCAAAATTTATAGATTTCAAGTACTCCGCTATAGCTTTAGAAGGGATTGTCAAGTTGTCCTAAAATTAATATCTCCATTATATTTCTAAATGCATGTTGATTATGCGAAATGAACTGAGTGCCTCCGATTAAGCCAAAGATTTTTGTAATACCGAAACAATTATCTACGTATTGCATATAAACAGTTGGAAATCAAACAACGTTGTAACCTGTAAAACGCATTACCTTTTTATAACTTTACAACTGTATTTCGCAAATGAAAACACTTAAATTCGCATATAACATTCGTTATTATCTGGTAACAATAAGCTATTAATCTATACAGAAGCAGAAGAAAGCAAAGGCTCCAGTTAAGTATGCAATAGATAGGATGTTACAATTTTACTCAGTAATATAAAGGTTAATTATTATAACGTTTTTATTCCCTCGTTCCAATACTATACTTACAAATCCATTAACAATTTCAGTAGCTTGGAACAACGCTTCATAGTTCTCTCTGGATCTTGAACTGTTGTTTGATACAAAGCTTACAGTTTTACCGTGAATTTTCATTAATTGTACAAAGTCACCTGATCCTGGCATTGGTCTTTTGTTCCAAATTACCCCTTAAACCAATCGTTACAGTTAATATTAGAATTTTAGGAGGTGGTCTATCATTATCTTGTTGATGAATTGTAACTAAACCGTTGAAAGGAATGGAGTCTCGTCCCGTTGATGAATTTACATGGCCTTGCTGAATTTGATTGCGTGAGTAACATTGTGGACTGGGAGATAGATGTAGTAAGTGTTGCGGATGAAAGAATATCGAATATACTGGAAATATTAAATTGCTTTCATATAACAGAATCCAGATAGAAGATATCGATAACAGTTGTAGTGTAAAAATGAAAACCTCATACAATTTGTAGTGCAATAAAATATTTTCTTGAACTATGAATGCACTATCTGCTGCACGCGCACCACGTTTTTCGTTTTCAATGTTACAGGTACATTCATAGCTATTAAAAATTCACAATCACAAGTTCTCAGGGTAAACTGTTACAGTTTAACAATCTTTATGCAGTTTTAAAACTTTACGACTGAAGAAAAAAATATATTATACTTATTAGTTCATTTTAAAAACGTGGTATATATGTTTGAAAAGAATGCATCTATGTTACATTGTTTCATTTGTTTGGAACATATAAAAAATGGAAACATCTAGAGTTAGGAGTTTGTAAAGTAGAGTTATTCTAAATCCGCCTGACTAGCTACCACCCTCAAATTGAAAATCGGTCTGCAAGTACCTGTTGGTGTATTTTGGCAGCTGCATTTGGGAACCAGTCCCCTCTAGGCTTATCGTGTTCACCATCTTCAACCACATAGTAATTTTAAATCAGATCAGATTGTGGTCAAATTTATATAGAATAAAAAAAAGAATCGACAGAACCGATAATAACGAGACTTTTACTGGCTATCTATTCCTCTATAGGAATTACCAAAATATTGTCTAGGTACATACCAATATACTTTTTCATAACTGAGCATTAATGGTAAACTATATGGTATTTCATTGTTGCTGTATAACAGAGGTAACTAATTTAAAAGGCTTGTAGGGGTCAATTAGTAAATAGAAAGGTTATGGTACAAAAAATATACACTAATCATTTAAAAAAACATAATTAATAAAACATAATTAAGAGATAAAAATAAGTGATTTTAAATTAAAATACAAACAACACTACATAAGTAAAATTAAATAATTATCAATAAAATAATTCTATAGATGTTAATCACTTAAGAATAATTAAATAATGAAATATATTAGGGAATATACCGTCACAATCCGAGAACACATGATCGAAGGAATCGAGAAACTTTTTAAATTCATCAGAATTTAATCCCAGAAGATTTACGGGTTCAGAGCTCATATCGTTTGAATCACAAGACACGTCTAACAATATTTCTAAGCAATGAGCACGTGTACACCTGACCTAGTTGTGTATTGTACTGCGCCAGCATCAAACATGTATATGATTATTATTCCGTTTTTACATTGTATAGGTTTTAGCGTTTGACAATATCTAACATTAAATATGATGTGGTCTTACCTGCGTAGTAAGGGGCTGCCGGCAATGGTCACGAGCAGCTTAGGGCGCTTAGTGTTCATTACACCGCCCACTAGTTCATCAGGGAGGGTTTAATACCAGGTCTTTTCTTTTAAGATAAGTCGCGACCCTGCTGAAGACCCAACAGCTGCCGGGTCTGGTAGAAATCTTACAGAGGTGGCCCTTACCTACCCAGCTGAATTGCGCAAGAAAAAGACCGACGGGGCTAAGTCAGTACAAATCTGGCATTTCCATTTATACTGCCCGTTGAGAATCTAAGAAGATTACATAGCAAGAAAAAAAGGGTTACGCCAAGTTTCAAATCGAGTTCCAAATACAGCTGCTGGAGTAGGCTTAGAAAACATCAATCATCATGCTTGGCTTCATCACGATATTTACGTGATGTTGATTGAATTGAATTGAATTGAGATTGAAATTAGGTATATAAATTAAACGATAACATGACTTTTAATATACTTTAATTATATCTTCTCGATACATATTACAATACACAAAAACTCTGGAGATACCTCAGCACAGATCTAGTTTATATTCAAACTCATTCACTATAACTGCCATACGATTATGGAATACATTACCGCGTCGACTTCAAGATGTCGAAACTATCAATAAGTTTAAAACTCATTTACACCACTATTTATTCGAAAAAAAGGAGGCAGAGGGTTCCTGATTTTACAGTTTGTAGTTATAATTAACTGTAGCTGCGTGTATACATTCTTATTACTATCTTTGTCATTGTTATATATTTGTACGTATGTATGTAAGTAATTATGTATGTATGTATATTTATGTTATGTATGTATTTCTTTTAGGTTATATATTTATGTTATATATTCTTCTGTTTTATTTAAATAGGCACTACCTACAAAAGTTTTTGCTTAACATCAATACCGCTGGTTAGCTGGAAGAAAATGCCTCATGGCATTAAGCTCGCCAGTGTACGAATCAAAAGTGCAATAAAGAATTCATTCATTCATATTTAAATCACATCTAAATAATTTAAGAACTACTATCAAACTCTATAGAGTTGTTATTAGTTACAGCAGATTTACTTTATATATTACCTTAAAATTATATTAAAAAGTTTACTGTTTAATAATATGTCGAACCGTATTCCCTTTGGTAGATATAGGGTAAGGACTATTTATTCTACACAAGACATTCATACGACACGTATTAGGATTAGTATTTCATTTAATTTTAGTAGTTGCTATAATTTATTTGAAATCAGAAATGTAACTAACCAAAACATTAGTTTAACTATAGTTCAGGAATGTATGTAATGTATAAATAATAAGGAACGACTTATGCCCGGTTTCATAGGTACTTTAATTTTAGTTTATCTGTTCAATAGCGTTATCGGTTCGATAACTTGTCAAATTGCGTTTCTGAATACACAATCATACGATAAATGTCAGTAAAACTCAACGGGCCATTTGACAGTTTATCTTATGGTTAACTTTATTATCTTATGGTTAGCTATTGGTAGTTTAAAAGAGTATCTCAAAAACCGGGTATTAAACTTGCTTTGTAAAAAATACTATATCAATCATATTTTATAGGTAAATCCTAACAAACACTTACACGTAAGCCCAAGCTCATTCACAAAAGATATTAAGTTGACTAGTTCAACAATTAAGTGCTTAAAAAGCTATACAAATATTAACTGACACAATTCTTATATTTCTATATGATTAGTTAATAATTATTTATTTATTTGATGTGGATGGATACGTATGTAAACAATTTGTGATAACTGGTTCAAGTAAGACGCGATTCAAATGAGTTAAAAAAAAGAAATATTTATTTAACAAAATTATATTACATGGCATAAAAATAACTGTAGATTCCCGCATTAGGAACTGAATCCCGTGTCGCGGGTAATCATTTGAAACTACGTTACAAAATGTATGAACTGTTAGTGCCGTCAGTGGCTTACTTATTGGATAAATGAGATTAATATAATGTAAAACACAGGTATATATATTAAAAAAAACTGTAAAATTTACGCAGTATTAATAACTAAACACAAACACACATGGTTATCATATCTAAGTGAATGAGTGTAGGTAGATATATAAATTGACTTTAAAATTATATTTATTTTCATATCCTGCATCTGTTTAAGAGAGAATGTGAAGAATATTTTCAGTCTCCTGCTATGTCATAGATAATAACCAGTTTGTGACTCTTGTTTTTGCTTCTGTTAATTCTAGGTTAATTAATTCACAGTGATTATTCATTTTTTTTATATATGAATGGGAGGGCAAACTCACGAAAGCGTTGAGCGAAAGCGATGTTAACTTTGGGTGTTTTTATATTGAAACGCTGAGCGTGAGTAACATCAAAGGAATTTGTGATATCACTGTTGGAATGGTGGAAGTTTTCTAATGTTTTTGTGGTAAGTAAGGGTCATTTTTAATATGTATAACTGTCACACTGTCAGAAATTTGGACTCTCCATAGAGATCTCTTGTGGAGTAGCGATAAGGTTTTTTAAAACTAACCTTCAAGAGGGACCTATATCTTCTTATTTGAAACCTCATACCATTACCGACCGCTGCCGTGCTATAGACACGGCTCATCATATGGTTTGCGGGCCATGGAACTGTGAGTTTGTAGAAATATACCCGGTACTGAGGTAATATAATATTTAGGTTATCTTACCCACGTTTTGCAATTGATCTTAAAAGTAATCAAAATCTAATTTTGACGCCTTCATCAATCAAAAAGTGTAATTACTTATTTAAAACTACTGGAAGAAATTACAACAATTACGATTTGGTAAAGAATAAATGAAATCACAATTGGTTGCACATGGCATGGCTATATTTAAAGACTATATAAAACTAGACGTCGCTATGCCGTCAGTATCATGTGAGAAAATATTAGGTACAAAAATTGTCTATAAGGTTTCTATGGATTCTAAACATCCATAACATTTTTTTTCATATCTGCATCTAGTAGAAAATCTAGTGAAAATACAACAAAACTAAAATCGATATTCTAGTTAACGAAACGTTTGCCAATATTTACTTGATTGCGCAAAAAAAGGGTATATTTTTCGAGTTTATGTATGCCCATACAATTCTACATACGTATCAACGTTGCCAGATTTTCTTTTTTGCCATGTCGGGATTTTGGAACTTTTTGAGTGAAAAAAGCGGGGATTCTTTCGTCGAAAGCGGGGTATAGTAAAAAAACGTATATTATCAAAAGTTTTTGAATATTTATCTTTTTATTCGAGTTCAAATTATGTTTACGTGACAATAGATAGCAAAGATAGGCATTGAAAATTTATATTAATAAAAATTTGATATTTTAAATCAGATTTACCCTATCGTCAAATAGTCGAGTTTTATGCGTATTCTGTATTTAATCAATATGCACACACGATTGAGTTATTCCCGATAACGGGACTGAGCCAGTCCCGTGCGGGACATTTAATTTTGATTTAAAAATCGGGATGTCGCCATAATCGGGACGTCTGGCAACACTGATAAGTATGTACATCTATTTCTCTGACACGTTTTGTAGCTGAAAACGGTTACATTAAATATCATTAGATTGATAAAAGAGTAACATATTCTTAATCATATGGCAATCTCAAAAAGAAATAAAAATACGTTTTTTACTTATCAGTTCTTAACTGAACATCACTTTTATTGATACAACTAAAAATGACTGTATTTTAAAGTTGTTTTAATTAATAATTCTACTTGAATACACACCAAAATATATGTTACACTACCTATCCGCCCTAGTTTTCCATTGGTGTACTAAGTAAACGAGACCAAACTTTTCTCTTACAGTACGATTATGTAATGAAATACAATGGTTAACGAACAATAGAATGTTAATCTGTCAATTCTGTCTATATTTTTGAAGATCTCTATATTTTATATGCAGATATTTTAAACCAATTTTTCCCCTTTTTTGTACGATTATTCAAACATATTCAAACAAAATTTGTCCTGAAAATTTCAAACGCAACAAAGAATAATGAACCCAACCAGAAGCCATTTTGAAGTGATGCGTTTACATTTGGCAATTGATTTTATTTATATCGATTTTCTTTAACATTGTTACGACTATCACATATATGCGCGTAATACACAGCCTGATATTATCAACGAGAATCCCGCAATAGTAACTAAGCAGTATCGATTGTGAAATATACCGGTCGGAAATTTCACGTAAGCGTGGGTGACGTATTCATCTTCTTCGGACTATTGAATAATAACAAAAAAATGTTCTGAAAATATCACAGGACGGGGTTATAATTTAACACGTTGACTGACATAGGACTTTTGACGAAATTGACCTGGAAAGCGTTTTTGTTTTATTGATATTATGTTACTAAACTGATAATTATAGTAAATATAAAATTATTGTTTTTGGAAGAAAAAAACAGTACGAATTGTCTTGGAGTTATATTTAAAACTGAGTCATTATATTTCGAAACTGCAACACAGAATGTAAGTCAAACCTGGTGTTTTTTCCTCTTTTCCTGAAACCACCGATCTATGTTTATACTGATATATTATAATTCTGCTTATAGCTGTACAGATATGGCAACTAAAGAAAGGGCAAGATAACTCATAGTAGGTCTTCTGGGTAAGTTCACAAACTACGAGATATCTCGTTGTTGGCAGTCAACGTATTAAACCGACTGGACGCAGACCCTAGGTATTTTAAATTATGATTTATTTAAACACAATACGGTATACGACTGGCATATTGTGAAAGGGTTTACGTATCTCTTACCAATAGTCTCGGAATTGCGGAATTGTCTTGAAATCTGTTACCAAATATTTTTTCTATTACGAAGATTTTTCTTCTTTTGTTTCTTGGAATAGGCTATTGAATTCGGATTCAACATTTTAAAACTTTATAATACATTTATTATTATTAAGAAATATTATAGATTATCTAGCATTCACGCTACGTCATTTAGGAGCGGGGCATTTACAATACAATAGGTAGGTTAGAAAAGAAAATAAGCTAAACGAAAACGTCGGTATAGAGCGGGCGGGTAGACTCTGTGGCGAGCAGTTGAGTGCTGTGCTACGGGTAGGGTTACCAACCATACTTTATAATAATGTATCCTACTTTATTTTTGATAAATGCTCTTTATATTTCTGCATAAAAATAAATTATACGAAAATACTTTATTTGGGAACTTTAGAAAATATTTCTTATTTACTATGTATACTCGCGACCTTCGTTATTTTCCGATATACGTAATAAACAATTATTTATTCATTTATTTCAATTTAAATTTGTAATCTAATATTGTAACAGTAGTTTAGACTTTTTAAAATGACAACAAAATTATTGGCGTGTTTTAAAAGCACAAAAGTTAAGGAAATAAAAATTAAATATAGAAAATTCTATTTTCATTTCTTACAAATACTTTATTTTTTCTAGCTTTAAAGACATGTTATTTTTCTCAAAGAAAGTTGACAACCCTAGCTATAGGGTATATTGGAAGTCCAGAGAGGAATAAATTAAACGCCAATGAAACCACCGGCTAATATTTTCCACTAATTCTGGACAAACATTTTAGTTATTTCTTACGAATCTATATTATTTCCTCATACGTGTATATTTCCTTGAGTTATATCATAACAATGTTTATAATAATATGAAGTAAATATTTATTTTTCCTATATCTTTGTTTACACGATAGCAGTTTAAGTACGGCTTCTAATTAAAAAAAGTGTGTGTGTACTTATGTACACGCGTTAGAAGTTATACTTCTTTGGCGTAACAAGATAACAATCTGTTCAAAAATTTTATCTTTCGCCTTAATCTACGTTTGTAAAAAAAAACGACAAAAAAAAAAAAAAACTACGAGCGTACCAACATGCGCGACGAATATCGAGGTTCAATTTCTATTTTGTTGGTAGCTTTTTTTTCGAGACTTAATGAGCGGTTAAGCAGACAGCTTCATACTGTTAATTTTGTGTCACAAAAATTAAAATTTCACTCTCATCATTTTTTCATAACGCGCCTAAAGAAGTATAACTTCAATAAATAAAAATTGTACTACAACAATGACATTTACATACAAATTTCAGTTTAAAGCAATGGTACTAAACTTCCTAATGATGGAGCATAATAGTCTGGTTTGATGGTTTTGTGCGACAACATCTCTTGTTCCGTGAAGCTTGTCAGTACTAATAATGTTTTGAATCCGACTGCCTTCCCCAGGCCGATGTCCTGTTCGATCCTATAATTTAAGTTCATGGTAAATCATAAAATAGCAAAAAAAACTACTAGTCTTTTAACAATATTTAACTACTTAATAGTTGCCTTTATACGATAGGCACATTCACGCACGCTCGGAGTGTGCAAGACTGAAAACGGGAAAGCGCGTACGTAAATTCACTAGTGATTATTCTTTGTTTTTTGCACGCGCAGTCTTTGCTGCGCGAAAGAATTTTCACGCGGGAAAGAGTATGACATGTAAATGCAACTAATATGTACAAAGAGATACATTACAATTACATAATACAACATGTTTGTATGACTTCATATTCAATGGGTATTCCACTTAATTAGTAAATTGATGATTATACATTTATAATCATTGAGATGCGTCTACGGCTTCCCGTGAATGTAATTAATTTCGTATCGTCTTTCAATTATCACTTATACTTCATTAATTCTATGCTCCTATCTTTAAGTATTAGAAGCCCAGTGTATTCAAAGGTAATTTAGGTGGGTTGTGAATAAATGAAAATTAATATTATTTAAGCATTTTTTAAGATTTCTTTAAATTATTATTGAAACTTGATATCTTGTATCAATTGAGTAATGTTATATTTTAGTCAGGTATACATTTTATTACAATTGGTCAAACAATTTCTTAAATCCAATCATCCAAACAGACAGATTAGGCATTAGAACTATGCCCTGGACTCCCATTGCATGGGTTCGGCTGGCTGGGAGGCAATCTCGCAACCGGGCTGCCTCAGTCGGGTGTGGCGTGGGAAACGCCTGCCGCCGGGGGTGTCGCGGAGCTTGCTCACGCAACCCCGAGACACCTCCACAGTGCAGCGTAGGTTGTATTAAAGGCATTAGAACTATAAATTTATTAATATGGTTAAAACTTAGATATTCTGTAGATTTTTGTAATTTATTTGTTTGGCGCCCAAATCTCAAGAAGGAAATAACATTTTGACATATATTTAAAACACTCAGTACTTGGAACATTATTTACTTTTTTTGACATTTTTTTTTGAAATTTTGACTATTTTTGCAAGTCTAATAAAGCTGGTGTTTTTATAGCGAAAGTAACATTTCCCTATAGTGTGGATTGTTTGCCATAGTAGGAATAATATAAATATTATAAACTTTAGTGATAATAAAATACTCAGAAATATCTACAGTCTCATAGTATTTACATAAGTACTTATATAGATTTATCGATACTTACATATCACCGATAAAAAGCACGCGGCTCGGATCTGTAGCCTTAGCTCGTTTCATAGCTACATCTCCGAACATTTTACCAGGCTTGCCCAACTGTATCGGAGTACGATTCACATGTTCCCTTACTATATCTGTGAACGCTCCTGTAGCTGAAATTATCAAAAAATTATCGTCACGTACACTAGAAACACTACTGATTGATATTGGCTTTAATTTTTTTTTTAAATCAAACATTTTTAAATATTGAATGACATACTACATTTATTTAGTAACTCGCCGACCCGTGCAACTTCGTCTGCACCAAATCGGTTATTATAGGTTTCAATTGTATTTTTAAACGAAAATAATCTTAAAAAACCTAAAACCCGATTGCAGCGACATCTAGCACTTCCAATTGTGAATCCAAACTATCCAGGGACTCACTCAAACATATACCTACCCAGTTGGTATGTGAGAAATCTTTTAAATAAGCCTAGAACCTGTTCGCAGCGTTACCTAAAATGTCCAATGTAGATCAAAACTATCTTACATATATTGCCGATAAATGTCTACCCCTTGTAACTTCATCACTTAACATACTGTAAAAATTAAACTTTATTTACATTAAATTTCCATTTTGTTTTAGTTGTTTGTTTTATAAGAATTTGTAAAGTGCCTATACATGAAATCTTGCTTAATTTTGTCAAATTTATTTTACTTTTGGCATATAAGCCACCTTTTTGACTGAGATACTGAACTCTCCCGAGTTATAATTCCGAGAATATACCTTTCTAACAGTGAAATAATTTTTAAAATCGGATCAGTATTACCAAGGATTCCTCAACTGATTATTTTAATCGTAGATTCACAAACTTGAACCCAACTACTTCATTATCAAATATCGAAACAACACACGTACTGATAGAAATGTAATTGAGATTCATCTTCTACAATGCAATGTAACTATTATCTAGGTTTATATTTTAGGAAAAAATCTTGTCACCTTTGTTTAGCAAATATTTTTTATATAATAAAATAAATGTAACAATATATAAGTGACAGTTTCGTTTACTGCGTATTATGAAACAAAAAAATCAAAGGTAAAATCAGGTCCAAATTGAAAAAAGAGTGATACGTGTTCAAAGGGACAGACAAATAGGCAGATCCTGGAGAATCCCTTGCGTTTTATGAGACAAAAATTAATCCTAGATGTAATCTTGTAATATTAGTTATCACTGTGCCGAGTTTCGTTACAACTGGTTCAGTACTTTCAGAGTGATACGTGTTCACAGGGACAGACAGACAAAAATTGTAAACGGATTATTTTTGGCTTCAATATCGATAAAAAAGTCTACCCCGATTATAATTTAAAAAAAATATTTAATGTACAGATTTGGCCTTGTTACAGTTTTATTATTTATTTAGAAATAAATAATTTTACATGTAATATTAAAGTCTGTTAATTAGTTTATCTTATTCTTTTGTAATACTAAAACGTCTCACGCCACGTTTTAATTGTAAATTTATTATTAGTATTAAATACACATTAACACGACAGATATTAAATTAATTGTCTCTGTTAAATATTATCACTATGTCCTGCTTATACCTTATGAAGGAGCATAATGATATATTGCCTACATATTAATCTGAAATGTTCTTTATCTGGAACTGCGAAAGTCTAGGCCAAATTGGTACAATAATTTCTGATATCTACTTGGCTAAACTACAATTTTATTTATATCTATAGATTGGATAAAGGTAGACGATGTAATCTGTACATACTTAAGTTTTTTGCCGGCTTTTTAGTCTACGTTAATTGCCGTACGAACGAATAAATGAACACTTTTTGCCCACAATATTTAAGTAACCACATATCTCGAAACGCACTATTTAAAATGCTACATGTATATACATGTTAGAAACAAAAGTTTGTAATTTAATACACGTAACGATGTGTAAACGTGTTTCGAATTTAAATATACTGAAAATCATCGTTTCAAAGTAAAATAATTGTACCATACAAAATTCGAAAGCATTTTAAATTACCCTTATTTAGGTATTACTAAATTTTATGAAGTTTTAATATTACGACAATGAACGAGGGAAAAAATGATTCTATTCTTAACTTCTCTGAGATGATCAAAAAGTTTTTTGAGCTTTCCAAACTTCTTTCAAGATCTTTTGATGAGTTCTGTAGGTAGGGTTTCGTAGATTGTGTTTTTAAAATTTAAAACGAAAAATCTTACCTAAAGCTAAATTGCCGGCGTAAGGCACCAGCCTATCAGTGGCACCATTTATGAAGAGCACCTCAGGTCGCTTCAAGTACGTTGACGCTCTGTGTAATTTCGCCAGGTTTATACGAAAATCGCTGTCAAAAACGACCGCTCCAATCTCTTCATCGTCTATGAGATATTGAGCGTAGTCGGCGTAATATTCAGGGCCTAAGGTTGGCTGAAATGTATTTATTTATAAAAAATATTCAGCCAAACTGCTACACCCAATAAAATTAGATCTTCAGAAAGTCTACATGACTTTATCTAATTTGATAAAGCCTAATAGAAAAGATCATACTGTTTTTTTGTTTGGAAAAGCGGGGAACTAGTGCATCTAAGGGATAGAACGCTTTAATGCACATCTGTAGAGGCTTCTGAAAACATGCACTTTTGTCACAAGTTCTAAAAACTGCTCCGAACGCCTCGCTCTCCAACATAATAAACTAGGAATCCATAGTAAATTTATGAAACCCTAATAACACTGTCCCTTTCACTATTTTTTTTTTCTGAATATTAGCGATCGGTTTAAGAAGAGTGTATATACCTAAACTTCTTTTTCTTTATAAGTGTTAGCGTTGTACCACAATATTAGCTAATATTGAGGGATGATGTAGTTTTAGATGGTAATATGTTAAACCAAGAGAAAAGGATTGACTTTAAAGTGTTAGGTGATAAATATTAAACATGAGGAAAGTAATTAACCAAATTGGTATTGGGAAATACTATAACTACCATGCCGTAGTTTCATTACAATGTTCTCCTTAACCAGTACTACTGCTCATTACAAGGATTTGAATCAACGTCGATCGACGTGTGTTCCAATACTGCCACTAAGGCATTATCGTTTATTCGAGGAAGTAACATAGAGAAGTAGTATCAACCTCTAATATTCAGGAAAAATTACATTTTAATTAATTAATAAATTACTAGTGGGCGCCCAGTGGTCGACATTCGTTCATAGTTCATTAATTTTTTAAAGTTTGACCTTTATTAGGGTTCCTGTGTCAAAGGGATTCTATAATTGTTTATAGGTTTTCATCATAGCTACTCAGTTATTTTTCACTTTTTTTTTTTCAAATTATATAAACATAAAAAAATCTAAAATGAAAATTGAAATGAATTATAAATTTGAAACAAAAACAGATGGTTACATAAGGTGGTAAGGCTCTCAAATTATAAGTAAACATAACTATACGAAAATAAAGAAATTTATCGCAACTCATGACACAACTTTCAATTAATTTTATACGACACCATGGGTGGTATTTCTGGGTGAGATTGAATTAAATGTAGTCTCGTTGCTTGGAAAAGTAATGGACACACATTAGAATCAAATGATGAATCCAAAACAAAGATGATCTAAGGCATGGATTATTTTCATGAGCAAACAAATTTTCTTATTTTGATTTTACTACGTATTTTTTGGCTCATTTATTTATTGAATCATCGTTTGAAGTGACTTCACCATAAACACTAAACATTAAAATATTGACTTTGACTTTGGTAATATTGCTTTACTCTTATGACAACATGAAGCAAAGTGACATGAAGTGAAAGCAGTCTTGTCACCTAAAAATTTTGACATTCAATAAGACCAAAGAGAATAATAATTATTTCAGTGGTTCCATAAATGTACTAAAGATAAATTATTTATCAATTAATTATTAAAGTATATTATGAATTTACATATTATATTACTGAAGTTATACTTCTTTTGGCGCGTTAGGGAAATTTTTACGATGCACGCGCACACCGTCACGGAAAACTGACATCCTGAAGTTTTTACGATGCGCGTGCACACTGTCACGAAAAACCAACACTCTGAAGTTAGCTTTAGTCAACATTTTGTTTTTTTGTATTTGTTGCTTGTATTTCTTTGTATTAAAACTTTCAATGTATTAAATTCCTTTTTGAAGTTATACTTCTTTTGGCGCGTTAGGGAAAAATGATGAGAGTAAATTTTTACGATGCGCGTGCACACCGTCACGAAAAACCAACACTCTGAAGTTAGCTTTAGTCAACATTTTGTTTTTTTGTATTTGTTGCTTGTATTTCTTTGTATTAAAACTTTCAATGTATTAAATTCCTTTTTGAAGTTATACTTCTTTTGGCGCGTTAGGGAAAAATGATGAGAGTAAATTTTTACGATGCGCGTGCACACCGTCACGAAAAACCAACACTCTGAAGTTAGCTTTAGTCAACATTTTGTTTTTTTGTATTTGTTGCTTGTATTTCTTTGTATTAAAACTTTCAATGTATTAAATACCTTTTCTCTATTGTTAGTGTCGTTTTTTCTACAAACGTAGAATAAGGCGATAGGATTTTGGAATCTTGATTAAATAGGCTATTTTATTAAATAACTTGCCTAAGGTAGTATAGTACATTTTTTTTTAAAGATGAAGTGTAACAAAGTTATCTTACAAAACGTTTTTTAAACATGAATCAATAAAACTTTTTTTTTTTACAAAACTGACCATACGAATTATTGGATTTGTGACTGCAATCAATTGTATAGTTATTTAGGATTACATTTAAACCAAAAACACTACAAAATTGGGAAATTTGTGAACACAGTACCTAAATATGTGATCTAGGGTGTTGATTTTCCATATTTTCAAAATTATTATTATTATATGTTAACCAGGTAAGATAGAATGAATTTTTTATTTTTGCCTGAACCGGCATAACCTAGCCTATCGCCCCGTATCCGCTTCACGTTGAGTTTCGGGACATCCTGTATAAGATTTGTAATTTGAAATATTAACTATTAAAGTTGTTAAATTAAAATGCTTTATTTTAGGCTTAGATAAATAATATCTTTACAAGCAGGCTCGTTATATTTATTTCTTTAGGACTTATAAATAAAGTATGATAACTTTTTAACTTACTCCATGTTCGCACTGGAATCCATTTGCTTCCAAAATTCTTATAGTTTCGGGACACGCCACACAATATACCTTTTTATCGAAATTTACAGATTTCAAGTACTCCGCTATAGCGTTAGAAGGTATTGTCAAATTTTCCTGGAAATAACACTTGTTTTAATCCATTTCTCTATGATTAGTTTATGCGAAGTGAATTAAGTGCATTAAATGATTAGTATATTATTATATGTTTTCATATTCACAACAATGTCATCTTTGAAGCTAAAGAGTAGAAGCTATACGTATTGTTATTCGTACATCCTTGGCAAAGATTGAACTAAGAATAACGTAGTTTACAAAACAATTTGACGATCCTTCTTACATTGATTTTACAACAGTATTCCACAAAATAACTAATTCACACTGACTATATTCAATAAGGTCTGATAATTATAAGTTATTGTTAGCCTTTATAGCATTTGTAGCGTTATGGGATAAGAGAGGCAAGGTATTTGAACGTGCAATACTCGTAGGTACAATGTTATCATTACTAATTAAGCATTAGTTATACCGATACGTAAGTAAGTACGAAGAGAATAGGGCTATAATGCTTTGTAACAATCTTCGTATATGTTTCTTCGATCTTTTGGGCTTGATGATGAAGGAGTTTGCTATAAAAGCGTTTGATAATTTTGTTTAGCATGCGATCACTAATTTCAAGGCATTTTATGGACTTTGAAATTACCACGACTCTTTGGCTTGTACCTAAGTCATGACTATCGAATCTTTGGGACCTTATTATATAATGCTCATGCAACGCGTCAAGGGAAAGGTAAAGGTCTAGTATCAAATTGCGATTATTTTTCTCTCCTATTTCTTGCTAATTTCGAATAAATTTGTGCGACAACAACAAAACTAAAAAAAAACACTAACTTAAACATTAACCACTTTGGCAACTTTTTTCCGTATAGAACACTTACATATATCTATATATACTTACAAACCCATTCTCAATTCCGGAAGCTTGAAAGAATCCTTCATAGTTCTCTTTAGTTCTCAGACTGTTGTTCGATACAAAGCTTACAGTTTTACCGTGATCTTTCATTAATTGTACAAAGTCACCAGACCCTGGTAGTGGAGTTTTGTTCCAGATTACCCCTTAAATGAAGAATTAATTTTAATTTATTTATTTCCATTTTACATTTTCCACATATTTTTAAAATTTCTTCTAAACTATGCAGAGTCTATATCTTGGAAGCCAGGGTACGCTTAAATAGCTTATTTATAAAGAATAAGTACTTTAGCGGACTATTATTTTATTATAAGCTAAATTGTTGGATTATTAAATGGCTACATGACAAATATACTCATATATTCAATATAGTCATACATATAAATACTTTTAACTTAGAAGAATGTTAAAATTCCTTCAAATGTTGAACTTTAACTAGATCGTTGAATGGTTAAATATGGAGTTTTAGTAAATATACACGGCTTAGCTGGATTTTACTGCGCTGAGAACGATGTGGATTGAGATATACAATAGATGACCGATGGAATCTCAATTATTACAAGAAGTACTTAAACCTGTTCATACAATGAACCTAGGAAGTGTAGTAACAATGGTAATAAACAGAACTAAAGAATAAAAGCGTTACCAAAATTAATGTAAGACCATCATATCGTCATTCAGCTCTTTAGATGGGTTTTTAGGCTACGATACAGTTTTTCTAAAATAAACCCCTTTTCCCCTATTATAATTAGTTATATTACGCAAAAGGTGGATGTAGAAATATTTTTTTAAATTAAAACAGATAATCTAAAGATGTAATTGGCATTATCCAGTGACCTACTCTAGGACTTTCGAGTTTATTAGAGACAGACTTTTTGTAATTTATAGGTTGTAGAGTCAACATAATCTTGTCTGATGTTAAACACCTATGTGATCTAAGACGGTAAACACGCAAAACTTAGAGAGAAACTGGCTCTCAAGTGCCGCTGTCAGAACATACCAATAGGTACTTGGCGACAGAGTTCCAAATTTAGAGTAGCTAGTCAGGCGGACTTAGAGAAAGGCTCTCCGGTCGGCAACGCGCACGTAACACTTCTGATGTTACAAGTGTCTATAGGCTGCGGTGACCGCTTTACATCAGGTGGCCCGCGTGCTTGTTCGCTACCGTCGTGGTATAAAAAAAAAGCTCTACCACCATTCTATGGTTTCATAACGATGTTTTCAATCACCGAAAGCTCCAACTTAGTTGCAAAGACTCGAACCTGCATTTATTGAGTGTCCGACACGCTATCAACTAAGCCATCGTCGCTTCAACTACTTATATTTGAACACTATTTGAATCCTATTACTTGAAAAAATGTAGCTGTAACTAGCTTTTGCTCGCGGCATCGCTCGCATTCTTGTAGATTTGATCTATGCCTCGGAAACAAAACATTTTGTGGATGAAATGCAAAATGTTATGATGATCGATTAAGTCGTTAGGGCATGAAAGCGTAACAAACAACATCCCTTTCGCATTTATAGTATTAAGTTAGGATATTGATACTTCCATGGGCCTCGGCGGGGGCCACCACCTGGGGCCCACATTGTGGTGGAGGGCGCCCGGATCAGGGTGGGGACCCAGATGAAATATCTGGGCCTCACCCTGGACGGGCGCTGGCGGTTCGAGCCCCATTTCGCGGGGCTCGGACCGCGAATTGCTGGGGCGGCGGCGGCACTCGGCCGGTTGCTCCCCAACATAGGGGGGCCGGGTGCCGGGTGCCGCCGACTCTACATGGGAGTCGTGCGGGCGATGGCCGCCTACGGGGCACCAGTCTGGGCCGACGCCCTCGGTGCCGCCAACGTGCGCGCGCTGCGTAATGCGCAGCGCACGGTGGCACTGAGGGCGATCCGGGGGTACCGGACGGTGTCCTCGGCGGCGGCCTTCACGCTCGCCGGCTCCCTACCCTGGGAGCTGGAGGCAGGAGTTCTCGCCGCCGTGTACCAATTCACGGCGGCGAGAAAACGAAGGGGGGAGCCTCCGGCTCCCAGGGAAATTGAGGCGGAGAGACGGCGTCTCCGAGGAGACGCCGTCGAAAGATGGCAGCAGGACCTGGCGGACGAGCGTTTCGGGCGGTATACCGTAGACGCCGTCCGCCCGGTCCTGCGGGCGTGGTTAGATAGGGAGTGGGGCTCCCTGACGTTTCGGCTGGTGCAGGTACTCACCGGACACGGTTGTTTCGGGTGGTACCTGCACCGGATCGCACGCAGGGAGCCGACCGCCGCCTGTCACGAGTGCGGCGCTGACGAAGATACCGCGCAGCACACTCTGTCTGAGTGTGCTGCGTGGGGGGAGCAGCGCCGCACTCTGGCGGCGGCGGTAGGACCTGACTTGTCGCTGCCGAGCGTGGTCTCGGCCATGCTCGGCAGCGAACCGGCGTGGCGAGCGATGTCCTCCTTCTGCGAGGACGTCATCTCGCAGAAGGAGGAGGCGGAGAGGGCCCGCGAGGCAGATCCTCAAAGTGGCCCTCTCCGCCAAAGGAGGACAGGCGGGAGGAGGCGGCGATTCGCCCAACTCCTCCCGCCACCGTAGCCGGACCTGAGGGGGTGGGCCGGGGGGCCCATCTCCTCATTGCACAGGTCCGGCGGACGAGGGGGGACAGCCGGTGTGTACCCGGTATGTCCCTCTATAGGTAGGAGCCCGGCGGTCACCTTCCGCCGGGCGGACCGTGGGGGCGGCTCTACAAGGTTGATTAGCTTGAACGATCCCTTGCCGCCCCCACACAACGGTCTGACGGTACACCGTGGGGTTTTAGTCCGTGCGAGTCGGACATAACCCACTCTCTCCCCCGGGAGGGTGGGTATCCATAAGGGATTTCCCCACGTTAAAAAAAAAAAAAAAAAAAAGGATATTGATACTTAGAACAAACGAGACCATAGTACGGCCGTAGACCATTTGTCAATTGTTTGCTCGACTATTATCGTCAAATTAAGAATCTTTCGCAAATTACCTATTGGTTTATTCTGATACCTTTATTGATGGTCTGGCCCTTGTTTCTTAATTTAAGGTATCCCAAACTTTGATAACAGTGTCAGTTAACAATAACTGAAATAAAAACTATTTTGGATACCGCCTATATGAGTGGGATTTACAGATATACTGTGTTTCATTAAAAAGTCTTAAGTGCATTCTTTATGACGTGAAGTAACATGAAAAGGAATTTTTGCAGGTCGCCATGATGGCGACGACTGCCCTTGCCATTTATCACCGACAATTGCTATTGTGTTTGGACTGTACCATATTTTTCATCAGGTATTTTGTAGTCATTTTGCCGAACTAGTATAAAATAAAACTCTGAAGTGCTTTAAGATTTATAAAACTCGGTTCACTTTTGTCAAGCGATCACAATAGATCACATCATTCGCAACGATATGTAATTTAATAAGCCTACAAGTGTTATTTTTAACGATTTTGTAAGCTTATATTTGTCTAAATATTAATCAAAGAAGGTAGTATCAAAGGTGAAGGTCCCCGTTCGATACACGTAAGCGGTGTTTATAATAAAGAGAATAAATGGTTCATTAAGCGTGCTGTTTGTATAAGAAACTTATTAACATCCATATATTACTTAAAATATGTACAGTTAAATCATCACTTTCGTACACATGTACTTGTATATTTTATAATGCATGTTTAAATATTGTTTATTATTATATTTAGCAACATTGAAAATGTATTACCAGCACAGAATCGAAATCAAAAATTCTTTATTTAATTTAAGCCCTGAGAAGGCACTTATGAATTTCAAAACTATCACCAGTTCAGAAAACAACCCAGTCATTGAGAATGAAGTGTTAGAATAAGTATGATTTGTTATGTGTGCATGCTCCTTTAGAATACGACGCTTATGTGTAGACTAAACAGTCATTAAACATCTTTCATATAGCACAGTCGACTATTAATTTACTCAACCTAACCCCCAACATTACAAGAAGAACCGGCAAGAAACTCGGTCTAGTTGGTAATCCGCAATTTTATTTCAATTAAAAAAGGTTTTATTGTTCCATGGAAAATGATTTCACAAAGAATTCTTGTAATAATAATTGAAATAAGTTTTTTATTTCTGTAATTGTAATTTTGTCATAATTACATAAACCTTGTTAGACCTTCCTATGAATAAATCTTTTTTTTTTTTTTAACTGGTTCAGCAAAATGACTGCACTGTACCTGATGGAAAGTACAGTACAGTCTATAAACAACGGCGACTGTCAATGTTAAATAGCAATGGCAGTCATCGCTATCATGCCGACCTGCAAAAGTGTTTCTTCACGCCTCGTTTGAAGGACCCCATGTCATAAGAATCTACACCGATTTATGCCCATTTTCGTTTATATTATGGTAAACTTTACTCCCTAACTATTATGTATGTGCATAGATGGATACACTTTGGAGCTTTAATACTTGCGATTTTATTATGAAAGTAAAGATGGCAATCATGCAGTTTATTGATCACTCGTTTTAGATGCGTTAGTATAGAGAAGTTTCGAGAGGTAATGCCATTACGTTACTGAAACCGTTATATGTTACTACATAAAGCAAATAGATCATCAATGCAAACTAATTTAGAACATCGAGAAGATATGTTTTGGAATTGTCGCAGACATACGAACAGAAAATAACGATTATATTTTTTCATTCAAATTTAAAATAGAAATTTCTCATTGTCATGATTAGGAATACAGTACGAGACAATACACAAATTTCATTAATTATGTATGCAATATTTTTATTTAATTCATTTTGTTTCTTTCGATATCAAATAAATACTATTTTGTTTGTGGTAGACAGTCTTGCAATCTTCAAAATGTGAATAGTTTTTTTTTCAACCTGCCTAAAGCTATTGTCCTGATGGACCTTCACAGCTTCACCGAACTGACGTGAATAGTAATTCATTATTATAATATGTGAATAATATATATTATTTCTGTAGAGACCTCCAGAGATATAAGGGAAAAATTACTGTACAAAAGAAACGAAGAGTATCGAGTATAGAGTACATTAGATGTAGGAACGATATTAAAAATGTTATGCGTGACGATCTACTGTAATAAAGTCATTTGTAGATTACATTATCAGATCTCCACAGACCGATGCCTGAAGGTCAAACAGAACACCAAGAATCGATATTAATCGAATTGTTGTCACAATGATTAAATTAAAACTTTGAAACACATATATACTGTTGTCTCTCCAAACAGCTGAACAGAATTCTATGACAATTTTATTCGCAAAAATCTAATAAACGTACCATAATATCGTTAGAAGGCTTGTAAAAGTCAATGATTAACGACAAGATTAGAATACAATGAGAAAATAAAATAATTAATGAATTTTGACAAAACTGGGAGATAAAACGAAATAACAATACCGTTCTCATGAAAATTAAGTCGCGATAACCAGACAATTGTGTAAATAACCGGAATATCTATAATAATTATTATGTAAAAATTAAAATAAATAGTTTTAAAATGAAAAGACAAACAGCCATAGATAAACAAAATATTTTGTATTGTAACTATCAAACGAACACGAGAATTATTAAATAGCAACATATATTATGCAACATACCGTCACAGTCCGAGAACACATGGTCGAAAGAATCGAGAAACTCTTTAAATTCATTCGAATTTAACCCTAAAAGGTTCACGGGTTCCGAGCTCATATCGATTTAATCACAAAACACTTATATCGATATATTTAAACGATAAACACGTGTACGCCTAACCTAGTTGTGTTAGATACTGCGCCCGCGTCACATTATACCGTCTACATAAGTATATTTACACGAACGTCAAACGTGTATATGAGTATTGTTTCCATTTCATGTGTCTGTGACGTCATACGATATTTAGGTGTGTTCTTCATTGCAATTGATACGTTCTCTTTTACAGTTCAATTAAACAGAGAAAACAGATATTAAATTCTTTGCATTATTCTTGTCGTACTGATTTGTGGAAGTTCTTGAATTTAAATTGTTTATATAATCCCATAATATTATGTGTGATCATAACAATCTATTGATACACATAGATATGTACGTTTCTATTTTAATAATACATTTGTTAGGATAACAAATATGGAAGAATGCATGTGATTAAAAAATAATTCTTATCCTCAAGATGACAGTCATTCATTGGTTAGTTTAAATGAATATTGATTATATTTGCAATTAACCTTCTAAATTTAAAAACCAAGTTTATACTTTACTTCTAGATTCAGGTTTTTAAATTTTAGTGCAACTAGATACTGTACTTATTTTTTGTTTTTTTTTTTTATACATTTTTAAATTTTACTCTTAAAGTATTAGTGATTTTTACGTATTATTTAAATTATTTTGGTATAGTTTTTTCATACCATAATAAATTCTAGTAAGTACTTTTAATTATAGGTCATTTCACGCATATTCTCCAAAAACATCAATAAATACATAGGTATGTACTACTGTTTTCAATATTTTATAAATAAGTAAAGAGTTAAAAATAGTTAATAGTGTTATAAGACATTTTTTTACAAAAGTTATTTTTCTTACTATGCTAATAACTTATACAGAGTTATTTTTCATATTAAAATTATCAAGAGATTATTCAAGAGAATTTTCTAATAACAACATAAATGTTTTATAAAAAAAAAATTATTAACTTCAAACCATTTGTCCGGTTAAATAGCCCACTTCGGATTTAGTAACAAACTAAATTATGAAACTTTCAATAAAAACTATTCTCAATGTTCGCTACCTAATAAAAGCTCTCTAGGGGCCGACCAAACTTCTCTCGGCTATAAATCGCACTTGAACTTATTCTGAGAGGGTTAACAAACTCTTGCAATATGTATGTATAGGAATAAACTAAGTTGGTTTTATGATCGACACATTTTTTTCTTTTTATATTACTTTTCGAAGATTCTTCAATTAAATTATAAAAGTTATTAGATTTAATATTTAGACTCTGCTCGGTAATAAACAATAGTAGTAAATTACTGAAATACAATAGTATGATTATTGTATTAATGTGTTCTTATTACTTATCATATATAGTCCGGTGAAGCTGTTAAGACCTTGCTGGGTTAAGAGTGTAGTCAGTTCGAGAAAAAAAAGACTTGTCCTATACAAATCGAAGTGACAGAGTTTGTGTAAGGTTCTTCTACAGCATAATCCTCACCGCCATACCTGTTTTTGTCGCAAAACAGCAATGCTCGTACTGTTGTGTTCCGGTTTGAAGAATGTGCTTGGCAACACACTGACACATTAGATGTTACAACAAAGTACTCATTAAAAAAAAACTAGTATTATTGATCTCGGGACTGTGGTCCTATTAAGGGCACTTAACATCGGGTAAACTGTATGCTAATTTGTAACTGCAACATAGAAAAATATGGTAATATAGAAATAAAATATCATGCTGAAAATAAATCACAAACTTAGACTAAAAGCTAATCAAAAGCTAATAAAAATAACGAATAAAACACCAGTGCTTTGCAAATAAAACTTCCTGGTATTAAAAAAAAGAGAGTTAGCTGATTATCTGTAATTTAATTGAAATAAAAAATGTAATTTGCTGTTTATTCGATAATTCCCATTAGTTCATATTATAAGAAGAAACGGGTATTTTGTGTGCGCGTAATACATTCGACAAAGAGTGTAGAAATAATTGACCCAGTTTTTCTTTTAACCAATTTTTAAAAGAGGGGAAGGATTTCATTTTTATTTAATCTACCTTTATCTTCTACTTTAACCTTTACCTTACCGCAATTTAAGAAGTCTCAATTCAAAGATTGAAATAGTTTTTACTACGGTACACAGGTTTTCAAATATAAATCAGTTAAAATCCTAAACTTGTGTTAATGGAAACACACTATAAGTTTATCGATTCGCCGGCCGGTCGCCGTGGTGATGGCCTTGTTTTTAATTTCTGCCCGTCTCGATAGTCGATTAGTTCCAACATTGAAATTAGCGGGAAAGGGAAGCGGATTTGTTTCACCGTAAAACTATTACGATGATTGGCATAATTCCGTGGCCGGTGATTGCCTTCTCTAATTAGATACTGATTAAGGAAAACAAACGGTCATGACTCATTCGAAGGGTTAGGTAATGATTTGCCTTTGTTCTATGTTGACTGCTTGGAAAATATTTTATGGTGCCTTGGCTTGTTACTTCTCATTGAAGAATATATATGTCTGCCATTTCACCTTGCCACAGAGTCAGAATTATAATGTAGAAATATAAAATTGCTCTATCAAACACATGAGTATCTGAAAAACATGAGTATGTCTTCCTAAGAGCAGTGGTGACTATCAAGATATAGGCATCTATTGAACGGTAACGTCTATAGCTAGGTATCAGATGTAAATACAATGCTGTCACCTCGTTTATTCTGTTCTTCCTGACTGTAACCCTAGAAGGAAATTTAAGTATGGTTGGCCGCTTCAGTACTTACGAAAAAATACCTTAGTTGTCATGTGTTTTTCTATCATGCTAGAAGGAAATTCAACTATGGTTAGCTAGTTATGGAAATATATAAAATAATATTGCTAAAGATTTTGCCAAGCTTACGGAAATAGCAAACGCCCAACTACGCTACACACTTGTGACTTTTCCATTAAAAAATCCTATTGAGATTTCTTTTTACTTGAGGACTGAACTTGAAGGCGTTTACATTTACTTTTGTGGAAATTTGTTTAAAAAATTAAAAATTCAATATGAAAAAACTCAACTAGAAAAAGCAAGTACAACTTCAATTAAGAAAACTTGGCAATGTATAAATAATATAACTAATTTTAAAACTAAAAATAAAATTTCAACTGATCTCTTAAAATCTTGTATGGATAAAACTTATGCCGTTAATCAAGCAAACGTATTCTTTGCAAATATTGGTCGAAATCTAGCCGAAATGATAAATTGTAATCCCCCAGATAAACCAGATTTAGGTCCTGTATTACGAGATTCTTTTGTACTGCTAGAAACGGATAATTTTGAAGTCTTTTCAATCATTAACTCACTTCGTATTGAATGTGCTATGGGTTGGGATGGGATATCAACTAAGGTAGTTAAATTAAATGAAGATAAACTAATTCCAGCAATAACACACATTTGTAACCTTTCGATAACCAGTGGTAAATTCCCAATGGCATTCAAGAGGTCCATAATTATTCCAGTTCATAAAGATGGAGACAAATCAGTAATAAATAATTATCGTCCGATTTCCCTTTTGCCTATATTTTCCAAAATATTAGAGAAAATTATCAATAACCAGTTGGTAAAATTCTTGGAAAGCTCTGGATTACTATCAGATAATCAGTATGGATTTCGTAGAGGTAGATCAACGGTTGATGCCGTTCCAGAATTTTGCGCCTTTATTTCAAAACATCTTGACAAGGGATTTAAATGTCTTGGTATCTTTCTCGATCTTGCAAAGGCTTTCGATACAGTTTCGATTCCTCTTCTCTTACAAAAACTTGAGCATCTGGGGATCCGTGGAATACCATTCAACCTCTTTGAAGATTATCTTACAGACAGAACTCAGTCTGTTAAAATAGGAGATATTGTTAGTGACCCAGTTTCAGTCACATATGGCGTCCCACAGGGTAGTATTATCGGACCTACACTCTTTATGATCTACATAAACGATTTGTGTCAGTTAGAAATAGAAAACGGGAAAATGATTACCTTTGCTGATGACACTGTTCTATTATTTCATGGACAGAATTGGAGAAATACATTTCTAAGTGCTCAATTAGGTTTTAATTTTGTATGTGCCTGGCTACGTACAAATCAACTCACGCTGAACACAAGTAAAACAAAATTCATGACTTTTAATATTCAAAATAAATCTCATTCAAGCTTCGATGATCTGAGATTGATTGTACACTCATCATCGTGTCCGAATACATTAACTGACTATTGTAATTGTCCCCATTTAGATGAAGTTAAAATCACCAAATATTTGGGTGTCGTTATGGACAATAAATTATCTTTCCAATATCATATTTCGTCATTAGTACATCGCATCCGCAGGCTTATTCCAATTTTTAAATGTATTAGACAAGTAGCAAACAATAACATTGTAAAAACGATATACTTTGCATTATGCCAGTCACTTCTACTTTACTGCATTCCGTCTTGGGGGGGAACAAGTAAATCCATTTTGCTACCTCTAGAAAGGGCTCAAAGAGCCATACTGAAAGTAATGTTTTTCCGACCATATAGGTACCCCACAGAGAATCTTTACCAAGAATGTCAGGTTTTAACCGTTAGACAGCTTTTTATCCTACAAATTATCCTCCGTCAACATGTAGGAACGCCAAGCTTACAATTCTCTGATAAGAGAAGAAGGGTCGAGGATATAATAAAAGTACCTAAACATAACACTTGGTTTGTTTGTCGTTTTGAAGCCTTCCTGGGAGGATTGCTTTATAATAAAGCAAATAATATACTACAGATTAATCAATACAACAGACATACTATTAAAAAACTCACTTTCAAATGGTTACATTCACAAAATTACACAAATACAGAAAAATTATTATTACCACAATTTAAATTATAATTATAAATTCGGTAATTCAAATCATACACTTTTATTTAATAAACAATTCACTCATTACTATCATAAAACACTTATATCTCACTCGAAATACCGTGTTACACAATCATCTCACATATTTAGTTAATTCAAATTAAGTTTTTATTTATTACATATGTTTAATTCACTGTTTGTTTTAGTTCTCATTATATGAAATTGTGATATCTGCGATACGGCTTGTAACCAGTGCAGATACCAATATTACTGTTAATTATGTATACATTGACTTGGAACATTAAAATATTATTATTATTATTATTATTATTACTTCAGATATAGACCAATACATGTTGTTGTTATACCGTAATAAAAATATAAGTTAAAATAATTGAAATCAGCTCATTGAGGATGCTCCTTTGTTCGTTGTTTTCTTTGAAAGTGCCTTGCACGCTCGAACTTAACTTCAAAGACGGTGCGCCGAACGAGTCAATATAAAGTTTTTTAATGATCTCTATAATATTGATATTGTAATTAATAATAAACAAATATTGCTAAATGTTGTATTGATCGAGCATATCAGTGAAATAATTATCCTAATTCCACAGGGTCGGATCTCAGTATGCACGGAATTTTTGTATAATAACGTATTTGTTTTGGTAACACTACTGGATGATATGAGAATTTTTTTATTGAATCAATTTTATTATCTCTTAACAATAGATGACGCTTTCGCATATTTACTTATATAGCGTTCAACCGTTCAAATGCAACGATATTATAACTAAAAAGCTGAATATCGTTTTTCAAATGTTAGTATGCGTAGAAATTTGAACACTAAGGATATTAATTTTAATAATTGACAATATTGACGAATACATCTACAACAGACATAACTAGTATATCTTACCAATATTATACGTATAGTCCAAAGTTAGTTCGTTTGTTTGTAACACTTTCACACCTTAACTACTCAACCGAACATCATGAAACTTTGCATACGCATCGCCTTTTATCCGGAAAAAAATGTACTTTTCGCGAAGGATAGATAAAATCTACATTAAAGTGAGCAAAGCCGCGAGCAAAAGCTAGTACATAATTAATGAATGTCTTTCTATCTTTGTGTTTTTCTACCATTTATCGCACGAAAACTTCTTAATTAATACAATGTACAAGCATATAGCGCTTGAATCGTTTAATATCTAAAACAACAAGAACGAGGTCACGGAAAAAAATCAGTAATCAATAAATATAATTGACTACGACCTGGAATACTATTGGGCACGTAAAACTTACAAATGAATATTCAAGTCGACACAACTAATGATTTAATAACATGACCTGGGAATTAATTTCTAAATTATTTAGGTGTCGTTAGTGACGAACTGAATTAATTTCGGCGTGAGAAAATTAATTAAACAACGTACTTTTAATAAACTTTACAATAAATTAATTTGAAATTTTGATTTTCAGAAAAAAATGTATTAACGTCATGCATTCATTATAAAATGATTTAGATATTATTACATATTATAAAACAAAGTCATCTGCCACATCTGTCTGTTCGTGATAAACTCAAAAAACTACTGGAAGGATTCTAATGAAGATGAGCAGTAGATAGACTAATTTGTGAGGAAGGTTTAGATAAATAATTTGTCAAGGTTTTTATTATTATCAGGATGGGACAACGTTCGCCATACCCGCTATCATTACATAGTATAAAACAAAGTCCCCTACCGCGTCTGTCTGTCTGTCTGTTCGCGATAAGCTCAAAAACTATTGAACGGATTTTCAAGCGGTTTTCGCCAGTGGATAAAGTGGTTCATGAGGAATGTTTTGGTATATAATTTGTCAAGGATTTTTTTATAATCAGGGCGGGACAACGTTCGCCATACCCGCTATTTAAATATATGTCGATATATGAAATCAGGGTAAACGTGTGATAATTGATCTACATTCTAAAATTGCCCAGTTATTTTCCTAAAAACTAATATATTTTTTAGCTACCTCGTGACGTTAAATAAAACACTTATATGTATTTGAGAACGTAAATAAGCTCACGTAATTAATTTTGTGGATATATGTTCACTATGTAACCTAGATTTGATGCTTTTACTCATAAATCATTACATGTTTGTTTGTAGTCTTTACAATTTACTCTTAATAAAATATCATAACAAAGAGATATTTTGTTGGAGATAAGGATGCCTTTCGAAATTTCACATGGTGCATCTATTAAAATTTGTTGCGTCCATTCAGCACACAAGCGATTTTTGGCCTTATAGCGCTCTAAAAAGAAAAACTGGTTTATAATAATTCAAGCTTCACTAAATGCTAATAAAATTTACCGTAAAGAGTCATTCAAATAATAACTAAAAAATAAAATAACGCAGCTTCTGAAAATACAATATTACCTATCCCTATTTCGAGTACCTATACCCTTAACTGTTCATTAAAACCATAATAACGAAAACACAAGGTTCTTCTGAAATTTAGTATAAACTCTTTTTCTATGAAAGCGCCATATAAAATGCGTTTATCTACAAATTATTTGAGATTATTAAAAAAAACTCTTATTATCTTTTGTTCTAAATCTGCGAAGCGTTTTCCATTTCAAAATATTTTAACTTGCAATAAGGTTTCCCAATTAGGATAGAGGCATCGTATCGCCCTTTGAAATATTCGAGATAACAAGGCCGTTTACCTTGCACTGTCTACATTCTACAGTGAATCTTGGACCGATAAGAACGTTTTTTTTAATGCTTTTTCTTTCAGATAACCTTTGTAAAAGTTTCGTGATATAATTGATTAAAAAAATCAGCGGAAAAACGATTTTTTTGGCCTTCATTGTTGAATATTTGTATATAATTTTCTTACAATTGATGTCAAATTATTTATTCTGTATTTACGTGTAACGTATATTATTATTTATTTGTATACTCGTATAGTAGTTGTATAGAAGTCGTGGTGTTTGAGTGGTTTTATCGCTGTATTATCAACTCAATTTCCGTAGGCTCGAACGAATATTTCGAAAATCGCGTTTATTTACTAATTTAAATTGGGAACACTATCGGCTGACGGTGAAGGGTGGTAGGGTGTCTGTACCCGACTGGATCGCCACCACCGTACACCAGGTGGAACACCCGCCATAGTGGCACGTTTGGGCGTGTCGCGTTCCGGGATCAGCCGGTGTATATCCAGCAACCGGGGGGGGGGGGCTGTCCCTGACTGGGTCGCTTTCAGGCCGGCATGACAGCGGCGACCGGCGACTGATAGTATGTCTTTCGGTGGTCGCCATTGTTTTTGGATTGTACTGTGCTTACCATCAGGCACAGTACAGTCACTTTGCCGAGCTACAACAAAAAAAAAAAGGAAAATATTATGAAAAAACCTATGAAACGTAGTACGGCCGTATGTTGGATGATATAAAACTGTGGATTTCTCGGAGTTCGAACCGAGTACGTCATAGGCTGTCGTATTGATTATGCTGATACCGTCCTAAAGGAAGAGGCTCTGCAGTTTATCGCTTGGAGGATGATGTGATGATAGTATAATTATATACAAGCTGATTCTTTTTTAACTGGCTACGACATAGTTATTACTTACCTTACATTATAGCAAGCACAATCATTACATAGAATGAAACAAAGTCCCATACCGTGTCTGTCTGTTCGTGATAAACTCAAAAACTACTAAACAGATTTTCATGCGGTTTTCACCAGTTAAAAATGATTTATACTATCGAACATGATTATGGTATCCTACCGCACTTATACATAGACACATATGAGATTTTTCTCTTCACTAACAACTTTTTGAATATCTTTCTATAGTCTATGTATAAATAGAGGAACATAAAACAGTTCAGTATCTTCTTTCTTCTATATTTGTTAACCGATTCTTTTTTTGTTCCGTTGCTACTACTGATAACATTGAGTGTTATCGATAAAAAAATAGTTTTTTTCCTATCATCGACAAGTACAAGATTTAAATTATATGTTTCTATTCATTATAATTGGTGGCTTTGGGGGATAATGTTAGTCGCGTCCACTGTAAGTGTACCTCTCATTCCCCTGCACGTGCTCCCCGGGTGGCGTTCAAGACTAAAAATCTTCTGACCGTTGCACTATTCCACATTAATTGAATCTCACAGCGACAAATAGAGTAATCAATCGATCGACGATAATAAAAGATGCATACTCTATTAATGCCCGGTTTCTGAGGTACTTTAATTGTAGTTTATCTGTCCAATAGCGTTATCGGATCGATAACTTGTCAAATTGCGTTTCTGAACACACAACCATACGATAAATGTCAGTAAAATTCAACGGGCCATTTGATAGTTTATCGTATGGATAACTTTGTTGAGTCAATAACTATTGGTTTTTTTTTTTTTTATCGTAGATCGGCAAAATGACTGTACTGTGCCTGATGGTAAGCACAGTACAATCCAAAAACAATGGCGACTACCGAGAGACATACTATCCCTCGCCGGTCGCCGCTGTCAGTTTAAAAGAGTATCTCAGAAACCGGCCATTAGACATACGATTAAATAAATATTCATCATAATTCATAATCATTATGTTATCCTCTATATCCCTTAGATTAGTAAACCTAAAAAAAAGTGTTAAAACAAAACAAAAAATTATAACAGAATGGACCACGACTTTTAACCTGTCAGCTTACGTACCTTCGTCTGCTCGTTCTCATATATGAGTGATATAAAAAAGTCTTAACGTTTTAGCGTCAAACCCTATCTAATACATAAAACGTGGTACCAACATTAGCCCCGAACAGATCGTTCCCTCGCAATATATGGACGTAATGCTATTATTGAAATGAGCGAGAACTTAAACTTCCAGATCGTGACTCGGATATACCCAAGAAAGGGTATTCAAAATATACCCTAACACCTTTTTATAGTCAAATGTCATTGCGAATTTTTAGAGGTATTAGTTACGGTCACACGTAGGTATAAGAATGGTGGGACGTTGTTACACCGTAGTGTAATTGTTTAATCGTTAGGAATAAAATAAGACGTAAAGAAAAATCGTAAAAAAAATTACAAAAAAAAAACTGACTTCGATAAGAAAAACCAATATGACCCTAAAAAGCGAAAAAGAACTAAATTAATCAAATTAAATAAAAATATTGATATTTGCGCTACCTAATAATATATTCGAAATCAATGCCAACCTAAATTCATATCATTTACATACAAAGTTTGGGTCCACTCTCGTCTCCCGCGACGTATATCTATATCTACATATTTTATTACTTGCAACAAATTTGAAATGTAGGTTGGCATCGACTTCAGATATATTATTAGGTAACGCAAATATGCATATTTTTATATTTTATAATCATATATTATAAGAAGTAATAACAAATACACAATAGAAAAAAGTAATTTGTTGTTAATTTGGTAATCAAGAATAATTATAGTTCATGCATTTAACAACGACGGACTACCGCTTCTTGAAACCTCCATGATATTGTAGCGAAATTACTTGCTCAAGATATTTGAACGTTGGTATGTATCTCTACAGTTTTGATTATACATAACTATGTACATCAGTTTAATTACTTTGATAGAAATGTAACAAACCATGCTACGTACTTTGAAACTAACGCAGATATACGAAAACTAAAACATTGTGTTATCAAAAGTCATACCAATTAGTGTTATCCAAATGCAAGACCAAGACGAGACTTGGCTTGGTCTTGGTATTGGTCTTGCGTTAATACACCTGGTCTTGGTCTTGGTCTTGGTATTGCACCCCAAGTCTTGGTCTTGGTCTTGGTCTTGCAGCAAGAGTCTTGCAAATCTTGCTATTACCTATTTGTCTATTGCTCTTTATTAAACACGTTAGGTTAAACCTTAGAACAAACCAACAGATGAATAGATTATTAGCTTATATTTACTTAGTTAAGTAGTTACTTATGTATGATGGTTACTTATTAGCTTATATTATAGTTAGTCCAATCAAATTAACTAAATTCATAATAAACGAGTTTTGCAAGGACTATTTGCTGGAATAAAAATATGCAATACCTTCTCGTAGAAAGATAGTAGACGCTTCATTAAACCTGAAGTCCTTGTATTTTTTTTATACTGGCACACTTTAAAAGTAACTGAGGCGCAGAAGTAATTTCGAAAAACTCATTTAATTTACATTTTGATCTTAAAGTGTCTGGATCGGATGTTGCTCCCACTACTCCGATTAGAACTAATTGAATCTTGGTCACTCATGTGAAATTGTAAATTTATTAATCTGAGACCAATTATAATTCTCTGACCTCGAAGCAAAGTATGGGTATAAATTAAATCTATATCTATCATATACATCTAATAAGAATGTTAATCTAGTGTCCGTACTTTTTACATTTTTGTGAAAAAAATTGTTGCAGGTGTCTTGGAATAAGTAATTAAATACATTACAATAATTTTTAGAAATGTCTGGTCTATCTGCCTGTCTGTCTGTTTGTTTGAATACGTATTACTGCTAAAGTACTGCGTTCACGATAAAATCTCACTAAGAAATTTGCATTTCATTTAATTTTAGTTTCCTTAAAATCGGTTCACTCTATCGAAAGTTATTGTAATTGTAATGACGATGCGACTTGAGTACGAGAGAAAAGTAGATAAATAAATGGACTTAATATATTCGGACGATTTTATTAATCACTTTTTTATATTAGGTTGCATGCGGATGGAGTCGCGGGCACAGCTAGTTGAAGTATAAAACTCCTAGTAATGTGTCACGCCAAAAGATGAGTAAAGAAAGGTGATGAGCATTCATTAATAAACGTAGTGATTCTTAGGAAGATTAAAAATAGATATATCACCAGCTATATTTTACCTTCATACCTAACAATAAAATGTATCTACGTGTTTGCATCACGGTCCTCTTTTGATGAAGTTAATCTATATTAATTATTGATTTGATTTTAGGCAACACTAATACCAATACCGTAAGTATAATTAAAGAAACCATAGAGAGTTCAATTCCAAAACTAGATATATTCGATTTATGTAAACTCTAAGTATAACATTTTCAATTTACACAATTTGCGACAAGCTGTAGATTAGTTTAATTTTCAATACCTACGTCGAATTATTTATAAGAGAATATACTACTAATATTATAAAGAGGTAAAGTTTGTGAGGTTGTCGTGATTAATCACAGGAAGTATTGGTCCGATTGAGAAATTCTTTCAGTTTTAAAGAGCTCAATTATCGAGGAAGGCTATAGGCTATATATCATCTCGCTAAGATCATCAATAGGAGCAAAGCACCAGTGAAGAATGTTTCAAAATCGGGTTCTTTTTTCCTTTTGAGAGCTTCCACTGCGTGTTAGTAAGCCGAAAGTAACTATTCCACGCGGACGAAGTCGCAGGTAGAAGCTAGTAGTGTATAAACTAAATTAAGTTTATTTAATTTTAAACCCGTTAGAGATTTACAGAATTATAGTTAAGCAAAAAGTTAATATTAAAGGCTACGAAAGCTCGCGAATTTGATCACGCACATGACTGGGTTCTGTGTTATGAGTATATTTGTTGTTCTATGCTTGCATGTTGAACTAGATAACGTAATACAAGCTTTAGCTTAATTTTTTTTTTTTTTTTTCTGCAAACTCTCGGTCCGCACCATTTTTTTGCTATCGCTTTTTAAGTGTAAGTTAAGTTAAAAATCGTATCTGTGAGCATCTATTGGGTGTTTTTTATTTATTTATTTTTTATTTTTTTTTATTTTTTTTTTATTTTTTTATTTATTTATTTATTTTTTTTATTTAACTTAGCTTAATTTAACTTAGTTTTAGAACTAAATAGTAAGTTGTGCATTTTTTTTTATCATATTATTTACTCCAAAATGTTTGAGTATGTTACGATACCGTGTGATAAGAGTTTTTGCACCTGAAATAAGGAAAAGTTCACGGTGAGTGGTTACACTGGAATATTTTTCTAGAAATATCAAATGGCTTTCAACATTTTTTTATAAAAGATGGAATACCCGTATAGCGGGAAATCGAATATTCTAGTCAGACTGAGGGTTTTTATGTATATTTCATGAATAAAATCATAAAGTGGGTTTCGGTGTGTTTCTTTTCGCTTAAATGTTAAAAGCTGTAACGCTTGGGCTTAGTACCTAAATCTCATATAAGTAGAAATTACCTGCCTAATAGCATCTGTTTGGCTAATTCATCTTTTATTGTGTTTATAATTTTGTTTTTTTAATATATTATAGGGGGCAAAGGAACAGGCGGGTCACCTGATCGTAAGTGATCACCGCCGTCCATAGACACTAGTAACACCAGGGGAGTCGCCAGTGCATTGCCAGCCTGTGTTTGGGGGAGAGGGGTTGGAAAAGTGGGGCGGTGGTCCTCCGGCGCTCTCACTGACCGAACGAAAATGTTACTTCACGTCGGTTTTCTGTGAGAGGGTGGTACTAACCTGGCGAGCCGACCTATTCATGCTTTAACCAGTAATAGCTTCAGCGTGGCTCTACCACCTATTACCTGCCAGGACGAGATTTGTATAAAAAAAAATGTTTAAAAAATAACTCGATAATTGAAGAATTTGGGTTCAAAATCTCCATATAAAAAGTAAGAGAATGAGACAGTAGGCAGTATGGAGATAGTTAAAAAAATTGTCAGAATTGACAGATTGACGTCGAGTTGTTGAGTTGGCATTTTATTCCATTACTACCTGCGCCTGCGACTCCGTCCGCGTGCAATTGAATGATAAAAAACAGTGACTAACAAAATAATCTCAATGTATTAAGTCCATTTACTTATCTTCTTTTCTCTCGTACTTAAATCGCGTTGTTATTAAAATTACAATAACTTTTGATAGTGTAAACCGATTTTTATGAATCCAAGAGCAAATGTTATTCGAGTAAACGCTTTATGATTTTCTCAGTGACGTTTTAAGTGAACGTAGTACTTTAACACTAATGCGTGTTCAAACAAACAGACAGACATTTCTAAAAATGATTGAAGTGTATTTTATTACTTATTCCAAGACAATTTTTTAACGAAAATCTAAAAAGTACAGACACGTTAAACTTACTTTCTTATCATATGCATAGGATAGATATGGTTGCACAGTAACAGATTTCATTTTCTTCGGTAGTACACTAGAACTGGTTTAGAATATATCAGTCTATGTTTTTTTAACTAACTAATATTTATTAAATGGAAATCCGATACGTACTTGTTAATAAGATAGAGTTTTTTTTAGATATGTTTGCCTATTATTACTTATGACTACATACATACTCAAGTATACTTTATCACCTGTCGTGAACAATTCTACTGGGATTTATATCCGTACGAAGATAGGTCCGGATGTCACAAGCAAAGTAGACGTTTTGACGTCCTTTGTTGTCAAACATAGGCTGTGGATAAACTGAATAGGTACGTCAAAGCCCGCATGATATTAAATAAAGGTACTCTGATGACACGGAAAATTAATTAATTCTGTAATCAATCACTCTCGCAGTGTGTGCAGAAACAATACATAAGTAGTATCCGAGCATATATATCTATAATGCATCGAAAATAATTTTATTACAGTAGAATCCTGATAATTCGATTATCGACGGAAATGCGAATAAAACTGAATAATAGAGGTTTCGATTTATAAAGGATTTTGATTTAAATAAGGTTTTGTAGATCATTTTTCTACTTATAGGGCCTAAGATTCTATCCTAACTAAAGTTTTGATTTAAAGAAGTAAAACAAATTAAAATTGTTGTTACGTTTTAATTAAAAACTTTTGTTCTAGTATGTACATATTGTCGATATTTTTTTAATTAAAGATAATAAATTAATAACTTTACATTAAATGAATATATCGTGATAATTCTTATTTTATAAGGATCGTGTCAAAATTTTAAAAATCGAGTGGTAGTTCACCTACATTGAAAGTGAAAGTTAGTATACTAATTCATTTTTAATAGAATAAGACGAATACGGTTTGGAGATGGTAAACATTAGTTTTCGGCAATATTTTGTAATAAAACTTACATATTATAAAACAAAGTCCTCTGCCACGTCTGTTTGTCTGTCCGCAATAAACTCAAAAACTACCGAACGGATTTTCATGCGTTTTTCATCAGTAGATAAAGTGATTAATGAGGAAAGTTTAGGTATATAATTTGTCAAGGTGTTTGTTTTATTATCAGGGTGGGACAATGTCCGCCGGGCCCGCTAGTTTTAATATATATTGTTAATAATTCACAACACGGAATATTTTTAAAAACTTCGCGATGTAACTACGATCCAGCAGAAAATAATGTGTTATAGATTTCAACGTTTCTCTCTCTCTCTCTATCTTACCCTCTCTGTATATATTTTGATTAGATTAATTTACTATCTCATTCTCTCACTGCCTAAAACCTATACGTATATTTATAGTCAAATATTTTTAGTTACACATTTTCGTTTCATAAAATTACATATTTCCATTTCACGCCATCCCAAAAGAAGTTTTGCTTTAAAAAATGATTGAAATATGTATATCCAGTAGTTTTTGCGTGATACGCGTACAACGACAGACTTATTGTTTTATTTAAATGTAATAGAATATATAGAAAGTAGCCACTGGTGTTGAAAGCTTTCTTCGGAACAAGTCACCATCAATTTCCGAAATGCGCTATTCTTCATAATACTTTGAAGACGTGTCTTTAAGCTCGCATACACTCAGATATAATTGTTAAAGTTTTTAAAGGGTTAAACATTTTTACAATGGCACTGTGAACAAAGTTAGTGACGAGGATTCCTTGAGATAATTTGCTCCAGTCACCCCCGGGGCCGGTAACTAGCCCGACCTCTGTGACACGACCTTTTCATCATCATTTAGATATGAAAAGATTTCCGATGAATACGGGAGATATTTCTATGCTAAATATCTTGTTAAATGATATTTTTTATCTCGATTTTTCATATTATTTATATTTGTCAAAGTATTCGTAAAATAAACAGAATGGATTTTCCAGGTTAAATCCTGACTAATATTATAAATGTTAAAGTGAGTCTGTTTGTTTGTTACGCTTACAGGGTACAGAAAAGGACATACCTTTCATTCAGAAAAAGATATATTCCGAGAGATAAATCAAATTTACATTTCTCAGAACGAATTCATGAAAAAACGATAATATTTTTGTAAATGTAATATATTTTAATATTTTTTTAAATCGAAACTTCTTATTTAAGTCTTTGGAATTCTGATCGGCAACCTTTATGTGTGACGAAAAGTGGTGAGGGTAAACACTGTGTCGGGTAGAGTGTTGAAAACATCGGTTCTCGTGCTATCACCGTAGTTAAGCAACGTCGGATACGGTCAGTGCTTGGACGGGTGACTATCTGGGAAGACCACGTGATGTTGGCTTTTTGTTGTATTTTTTTATGTGAAACATCTATAGACGCGGGTAAACCTGATTTTAGCTTGGCGCGACGTGGCGACACAAAGCACGAACTTTGCACTATTAACAAAATACTCAAAAATATATGCAACCCTATCTGTATAAACATAAGATTCAAATTGTTTTGTCGGCCCTTTGTAAAATGCCGTCAAACACACCGCGCCTACGCCTCCTTGAATTTTTGTATATAATAAAATGAATATTTATGCAATAAAATAAATAAACAGTAATTATTTTATGGAACAAATTTGTAATGCTTTATCTTTTCATTATGCCATAGCTGATTCCTGTAGTAATCTGTTCTTTTAGGCATATAATTTATACAAAACAATTTCGATGTTTTCACATCAGCCAGGGGTCCCGTGACGGTTCAATTTTTTTAATTAAAATGTTTCCATATAATACTGAAGTTTCACTTCTATCGTGTGTTTGTACGACACAGCATGCTTTTATTTTGTTAGCGTCCACGTCTTTATTCTGGTGAAGATAGTTTTTTTTTTATTTCAGGCAAACTACGTGTCCTATCTCTATTTAATTGTGGGCTGTCTTTTATTTCTTAATTATAATTTTGTAAGCCCTACAACTTTTTTACTGATTTACTGTTACTGCTTAGGTTGCAAGGAAATACGTAACGAGTTGCAACAGATTTCCTACTGTTGATGATAGCTAGCCAGGCGGCCTTAGAAATTTGAATAAATTACTAACTAGATTTCAAATGAATGCATTATATAGAATTTTTACATTTAATCAAATATGTAAATGTTTTTAAAAGATTAAAAGAAGTTCGCAACTTTTCGTGAAGGGATAATAGAAAGAAATCCAAAAATCAACTGTAATTGAATCAATCCACGAAAAACGAGCGCTAACAAGTAACAGAGCAAATATTTACTTTAATCAACGTAAAGCCCTAAACCGATTCAAACGTGATGCAAACTTGTGTTCGAATTTTAAATAAAACTTTCTGTTTTTCATACGGTTTTTAGTAAAACGTTCACAGCTCAGAGCTGAATAAATAGGCCTATTTTTTGTGTATGTTATACAGCGTGGATTTTTGATTTTTACCATCAACGAACATCAGGTATAAAGAAAGCTTTTTACGGTTTCTGATGTTTCTAATACTCCAAAACCAGTCAGTCACATAGTAATGTATATGTAATAGTAATAATGTAATATAATAGTAAAATAATGTAATAGTAATGCTCACAAGTAACAGGTTCGATTAGTATCAAAAAAAATATTTAGTGAAAATTAAATCTACATTAAAGTATTGTCGTGAGCAAAAACCTGTAATTTATATTTATTATTGTAAGCATAGTATCTCTATATCTAATATATTTCAAGGACTCTTTATGTATGACTTTTGTTAATACGAGTATATAAACAGGAATAAAAAAAAGTGTGCGTGTACTTATGTACACGCGTTAGAAGTTATACTTATTTGGCGTAACAAGATAAAAATCTTTTTAAAAATTTTATCTTTCGCCTTATTCTACGTTTGTAGAAAAAACGACACTAACAATAGAAAAAAGGTATTTAAAACATTGAAAGTTTTAATACAACGAAATACAAAGAAACAAAATGTTGACTATAGCTATCTACAGGGTGTCGGTTTTTCGTGACGGTGTGCGCGCGCATCGTAATAACTTCAGGGTGTCGGTTTCTCGTGACGGTGTGCGCGCGCATCGTAAAAATGTACTCTCATCATTTTTCCCTAACGCGCCAAAAATTTGAACTCATCTCACAGCACATATCATCAAAGGAATACTATAACAATACATTTATAGTTCACGCAAGCCAATCGACGGGTATAGCTAGTTATTAGTGTCTTTGTTGTTTACAGTGTATAAATCGGCACAGTTAACAAAATATCAATAATAACACAACCGTATAAAATCCTTACATTTGAAATATAAATATTCGACGAAGCTTACCGAACACTTTGCAATGGGACGCGCCGGCCGACACGTTTTATGGAAATGCACGCTGCATAGTTTACGATCGCATGAAACGTTCAAAAGATTTGTCACTACCTTTGTCCTCATAATATAGATTTCTAGATAATACAGAGTAAAATTTAAATCTGAATATTATCGTATACATTAAAATAATTCATTAATTCTGTAGAAATAATGTTCACAACGTCATTAGAGATCAGACTAAATACGTAGACTATGATTTATAAAGGCACTGTTTGTATTAACTAAAATATAAGTGATAAGTATCAAGTTAGTTTGAGAAAATCCTGCCATTTGGAAGAGCTGTGTTGTGTGAAACGTTAGTTACACGAAATGATATTCTAAAAACTTATGAATATAATTACAAAGTTTTAATTAACGTATTGTAATGCGTAATTAATAGTAATGCGTTTTATATTTCGTATAATAAAAGATTAAATGCATGAGTTTGTTAACAACATTGTGTAATAAATAACTTTGCATGTGCACGCGGTCATGTGTTTATGTCTGTGTGTTGGAACTTTGTGCTTACTTAGGTAGAATATATCAACGTTATTGAAGTATTTATTGTACCCTGTAGTGTATATAAACCTATATCTATGAAGAGTTTGTTTTCTTGATCACGCTAACCTCAAGAACTACTGGTTCGATTTGAGAAATTATTTAAGTGTTAGAAAGCTAATTTATCGAGGAAGGCTATATATAATAGGAGCGAAGCATTAATGAAAAGTGTTTCAAAATCAGTGTTAACGTACGTGATATTTTAAAACACTTTCACCTTCTACGTAAACGAAGTCGCGAGTTAAAGTTAGCGTTAGTCCAAAGTGACTATTCCACCGCGGACGAAGTCGCGGGCAGTAGCCAGTGTGTGTATAAATGATGGAATTTTGAGTATAAGTACGCTTTACGGCAGGAGTTACGAACAAAGTGGAACTTTTAATTATTTATAAAGAAACAAACACGCGGTCACGTGGATGCCAGTTCTATACGTTTAAACAAGCCTCCTGGCGCAGTGGTAGTGAATGATATTGAGTTGGTTCGATCGCTGCATATGACGAAGTTTTGTGTAATTAACATAATTATTAGTACTGTAGTCGAGTGTTAAATATCAACAAATATATCAGTAGTATAATTGGCATAATACAAGCAATAATTATTTTGAAATTGAATGACCGTGACGTGAAATTGTGTGTTGAAGTTTATTTAATTTTATTTGCCTATAAGACTTAATATATATCTTGTGTTATAAGGTTCCTTGGGTTATATATAGATCCACGCGTTTATCTTGTACACTGCTGTATTTTAATAAATATTAAAGGAAATACAGCGAAATAAATAAATGAAACATATAAATTCCTTTACAACAGGGAATATGTCGAAATAAGTAAAACAAATACCTTACGACCCACACGTAACCACCATGAGGTTCTCCTAAAGCCATCTAAAACATTTTCGTTGAGATTCGTCAAGCGATAACTTAGCTGCGATGACGGTATACATCATTGCAAACGAGAAAAGTTTGATTGGAGAGAACCTTCAGAAATTCATTAGCGTACGCAGGCGCTGGAAACGAAATTACCCCGACAGGGGGCGTTAATAAAAACTTGCTCAAGTTTGGAACATGCTACGTCTGGTACTGCGAACATACTGATCTGGGAGCTGTACATGTTTATATTTACTTTGTTCATGCTCAAAAACGGAATGTTTGTTAAGACAACTAACGTTAATTTATGTAAGTAAACGTATATTAACAGAAGACACGCGCATTTTAATTTTACCGAAGCCATGTAGCCTTCAAAGGCGCAAACAATTTTATAATTCAGTTTGACAAAAAACATAATTAAAGTAATATTAAAAAATCATGTTAAGAATTTTATCTTATTTCATTCAGCATTGTCTTTATAATGGCGAGGCATTGTGCCTTACTAGTATGCTCAATACAATTCAAGAAAAAAGTTCTACATGTGTGGATGGGCCTGCCATCTTTATAATTTTTCTGTGAATTATAACCTTTATTTTTTAATTTAACACATAAAAGATCCTAATTCCAAATTTTCAACCTTCCACCACATCATAAAAAAAATATCTGAATGTAACACGATAACGTCTACTTACCAGATCCGCTACCATTAATATATAAATATTATGGTATATATAATATCATACTTGTAAATAGATTCTGTGAATCTTAAAATGACTAGCTCCGAGACGTCTGGCACAAGGAGCGTACGAACAAGAAACTAAGACGGAAAGTGACTTTAAGTACATCCTACTTCTTTAATTAATTCCTGAAGTAAGAGATTCGATTTCATTCATCAACGTGTCGGTAACGAATGTGAAATTTTAAGGTTTCGATTAAATTTGCACGAAATATATCTGATATTTAAAATCTTTAATTAATATCTTATTAATGTTTGTATAACACAATAAACTAGCGGGCCGGGTAGACGTTTTCGTGCCTTGATAATAAAAAAAAAGTGTGTGCGTACTTATGTACACGCGTTAGAAGTTATACTTCTTTGGCGTAACAAGATAAAAAAAATTCAAAAATTTTATCTTTCGCCTTATTCTACGTTTGTAGAAAAAACGACACTAACAATAGAAAAAAGGTATTTAATACATTGAAAGTTTTAATACAAAGAAATACAAACAAAGAATACAAAGAAACAAAATGTTGACTATAGCTAACTTCAGGGTGTCCGTTTTTCGTGACGGTGTGCGCGCGCATCGTAAAAATTTACTTTCATCATTTTTCAACAAACGAGTATAACTTCAAAAATCTAAAATTCATCTGCAGCACCACCTACCGGTTCTAATCTAAACCATTCTCGGATCCACTGAAACACGCACACAAAATTTCATCAAAATCGGTCCAACCGTTTAGGAGGAGTTCAGTGACATACACACGTACAGAAGAAATTTATATATAAATATTTGCCATTGAGACACAGGATTCCCTAATTTATATGGCAGCGGTCATCATGTAGAATCCATCAATTTTCAACCAACTGCTTAATAGTTTACGGTTCATATTTCTAATTTGAGAAATTGTGTTATAATTCATTTTGTAAATTTCGTATTTGTAATCAACCTCTTCACTATTGCTGCTTTAGTATACTGTTTATTACTTGTAATAAATTATAATTTCTTGTAATAATATAACAGCACCTATTTGTAATATTGTTGTTTCTGTAATATGTATTATATCGCATACTTTTAAAGTGTAAAATTTTGGGAATAAGTTTAATAAATTACTCAAACACCGAAGAAAAATTTCAAGAAGCAATGTTAACAAAAAATTATTTTGCAAACACTTATACAGAGTTGTACGGCTTCCAGATTTGAAATTATAATGAATACGCAAAATACAATGTATTTAAAACAATATTACAAGTAACTTTATAATAAACTAGCGACTGTCTGTGGCTTCGATTGCATTAAATTTCGATATAAATCTCAATAACAATAAAATATAGTCTAAATGGATGCAACAGTGTCGGTGTTTATAGATCTCAAATATGCCCACATTCATATTTCTATAAATACTAGGTTTTGCTCGTGACTTCGATCGCCTCAATAGAGATTTGGTCTATCATTTGCGACCAATATATTTTTTCTGGATTGATGAATTTGTATATATATTCTATGCAATGTCAATGTTAAATTTCGTTAGTTAAGTGATTATTGCGTGAAAGTATAAGTTACAAACAAACACATATTTATATTTATAATATTATAGTTAGGATGTATTAAAAATAACAACTTTTATAGTGAACTAGCTGTGCCCGCGACTCCGTTTGCGTGGAACCTACTGTAAAAAAAACACTGACTGATAAAATCATGTGCATGTATCAAATCCCTTTACTTATTTACTTTTCTCTCGTACTTAAGTCGCGTCATCATTAAAATTACAATAACTTTCGATAAAGTAACCCGATTTTAATGAAAAACACTAAATGTTACACGAGAATATGCTTTATAATTTTCTTGGTGAGATTTTATTGTGAATGCAGTAATTTAGCAGTGATGTGTGTTCACAGAAATATACAGACAGCTAGACATTCCTATAAATGATTGAAATTAATTTTATTACTTATTTATTCCAAGACACCTGTAACAATTTTTTTCACAAAAATCTAAGGTCTACAGACACGTTACATTTACATTCTTATTATATATATATATTATATCATAGGAGGCAAACGAACAGGTGGTGATCACCACCGTCCATAGACACTTGCAGCACCAGAGGAGACGCAAGTGCGTTGCCACCCTGTATTTGGGAGAAGGGGGAGTGGGGACGTGGAGAGGGGGAGGGGAATTGGGTATCCGGCGCTCTCACTAACCGAACGAAATGCAGCAATGCAAGCACTGTTACTTCACGCCTGTTTTCGGTGGGTCGGGTGATACTACCCCGGGCGAGCCGACCCATTCATGCTGAAACCAGTAATACCTTCAGCATGGCTCTACCACCTACAATTACTATTATATAATTACCTACATAAACTATTATATGTATAGATTAACTTTAATGCTTAAAAATTGGTTAGCAAATATTTAATAATTGTGTGTTAAATAAATAAATATATTTAATAATTAAGATTAAGACAAAAATATATATTTCCCTATTAGATTGCGACCACAGCGTGGGTGATGGGAACTCTCTTATCTATATTTTTTTAAATAGTTTCATAGGTTTTTACGTTTGACCACAAATTCATGTGCTGATAAATAAAATGCGGTCTATGATAGTAAACCCGTCAAACATAACGGATACTATCAATCAACTGTATCTATCAAGTGTATCTATCAAGTGTATCTATCAAGTGTATCTATCAAGTATATCTATCAAGTGTATCTATCAAGTGTAGCTGACAGAACACACCAGTAGATGCTTGGCGACAGATTTTGAACTTGACGGTGGTAGATAGCCAGGCGGACTTAGAAAAAACCCTACCACCATGTTTTTTTATGTCATAGCAGACAAACGAACAGGTGGGTCACCTGATGTTAAGTGATCACCACCGTCCATAGACATTAACAACACCTACGGTTTCATCACGAGGTTCTCCTTCACCAATAGCTCCGACTAAGTTTTCCAAGATTCGACTAAGATTCGAACCTACGTCTATCGACACTGTGTCTGAACAAGCTATCAACTAAGTCATCACCGCTTCGAATAAAAATATACACAAAAATCGTCAGTCTCACAAAAGCTTGGAAATGACTCGACCGATTTCAATAACTTTTTTGTGTTGTTTATCTCAATTTTAGGATTGTATAGGAAATAACTAAGTTAGGAAACCCAAAGGACTATCCGAAAAATCTAAATATGATAATTTTGTATGGTAGTTATCATCTCGAATTACTTTCAATAGAGACCGGTCATGACAGAGCTATTATTCGACAGCTACGCCGCATCGTGCAAAATTGTTATTCATTTCGTATTTTTGTTGTGAAATCTGTTTACATTTCCATTCATCTTCTTCTATTACATATAATAAAAATGAAGTGTCTGTATGTAACATCAAAATAAAAATTTTTGACTGATTGGGTATGAAAGTATACACGCTTCTGATAACAAAAATGCAATTTTTAAAATATTTGTCGGTCTGTCTGTCTGTTTGTTCCGGGTAATCTCCGAAACGGCTGGACCGATTTTGAAGGGAATTTCACTAGCAGATAGAAAAAATTACAGCGGGTTACTTAGGCTACTTTAAATTAGACTAGCTGTTAACCGCGGCTTCGTCCGCAATGCTATCTTCGAAACGGTTGGATCGATTTTCACGGGACTTTCAATGGTAGATAGCTGACCTTATAAAAAATAATTTAAGCAAATTTTCATTTATACTAGCTGTTAACCGTGGCTTCGCCTACAACGTTTATTTTATTTATTTATTTATTTATTTATTTATTTATTTATTTATTTATTTATTTTGCATGCGATACAATAGGTTACGGTGCTGTTATATTATTTTATAAGTAATTATAACTTATTACACATAATATATAAAAAGCAAAAACAACAATAGTGAAAAGGTTAACTATAAATCATAAACTTATAAAAAAAGAAAAATGTTATTATACAATTTATCAAACTAGAACTAAGGACCGCAAACTATCAAAAAGTAGATAAAAAATTGATGAAATCTACATTTGACCACTGCCACCTAAACTAGGTAATCCTGTGTCTCAGGTGGCAGTAAACATTATGACTCTATTAATGAACACGTTATACAACCGCAGTGTATAATTTATTTTGAAACGCTGTATACAAAACAAGTGCATGTTAACAACATTCTCAATATAGTTACATATTAGAAATTAGGGCTAAAATATATTCAATTTTGTTACAAAAATTCTTATTCTAAGAAGTAATCATCTACATTTATTACATTTAATGATACCTGCGTGAAAAATTATGCATTGACAGTTATTACACTTTATATATCTGCCAGTAATATTTTTTCCGTTTGATCATAATCTAAGTTTTGAAGCCAAGATTCAATCTTCATTTTGCATCTGTGCTTGTTTAAATGTGTAATATCTAACAATCTGTCAATCTTGTTAATCAGTCTAGAACTCAGTATATAATATTGTTTTTCAGCGCAAGTTGTTCGGTGCTTTGGGACTAAAGATACAGTTTTATGTCGGTGATTTATATCATTATCAGAGTCTACTGTCAGTGTTGAATGCTTACGGATGGTAGCTTTGAGTATAAAGAGCTGTCTAACCGATAGGACTTGACACTCTGAATATAGTTTTTTAGTTGGATAAAGTCTTGGTCTAGATGACATTACTTTTAGAACAGCTCTTTGGGCTATTTCTAGTGCGATAAGTATAGACTTTGAAGCACCACCCCATACCGGAATGCAGTATGATAATAGTGACTGGCATAACGAAAAGTAAACAATTTTGAGAGTTTGGTAATCAGCGGAGTCTCTTAGGTTTTTAAATATGTATATTAATTTCCGCGTTCGATTGACCAGAGCAATTATTTGAGAGTTCCATCTTAGGAATTCATCAACATGAACCCCTAAATATTTTATTACGTTTGTCCTTTCCAATGCTGGACAGTTGCATATAGATCCTAAAGAGCATGTATGACTTTTAATACATAATGAATTGTCAGGAGGACGAGTTAAGGAACTCAAGTTGAAGGCTATATATTTAGTCTTACTAACATTTAGCGTAAGTGAGTTTTCTGAAAGCCAGTCCATTACAAGCTTAAGGACAGACTCGGCATGAGATGATGCTTCGGACCAAGAAGTTCCATATACTAATAAAGCTGTGTCGTCTGCAAACGTGAATATATGAGAATCTCGAACATTTAACTGGCACAGATCATTAATATAGATTATATAGATAATATAGATTAAAAATATATAGAAAAAAATATCTCCAAAATGGTTGGACTGGTCTTCACAAAACTTTCACTGGCAGATAGCTGACCATATAAAAAGTAATTCCAGTAATTTTAGTTTATACTAGCTGTTAACCGTGGTTTTGCCCGCAGTGCTATCTCCAAACTGGTTTGACCGATCTTCACGAGACTTTCACTGGCAAATAGTTGATCTTATAAAAAGTAATTTAGGCAATTTTAATTTATACTAGCTGTTAACCGTGGCTTCGCCCGCAGTACTATCTCCAAAACTGTTCGATCGTTTTTTACAGGATTTTCACTGACAGATAGCGGACATTATAAAAAGTTATTTAATCTATTTTAATTTAGACTAGCTGTTAACCATGGCTTCGCCCGCAGTGCTATGTCTAAAACGGTTTGACCAATAATCACGGGACTTTCACTGGCAGATAACTGGCCTTATAGGAAGTGATTTAAGTTAATTTTTTTTAGCCTTGCTGTTACCCGCGACTTCGACCACATGAAATTTAGCAAAAGTATGTTGTTCACTGTAAACATGTGCATAAGATGTGCGTTGTACTGGACTCCAAGAATAAATATAATTGAAATTCATATGTCTGTATCTATGTATGTAATTTGAATTATAATGTCTTTTCGGTCATTTTGATTTACTTACCGCGCTTTCGTCTACATAACTCAGCAATCATAGTAGCATATAAGAATATTGTATCCAAGTCAATGAGCACTATTTTAATTGTCGAATATTAAAAACTGCTTAGACAGATATAAAGTTTTATATCTTGAATTATTTTAATGCAAGATTTCAGGACGTCAGCTCATTCATTGTTTTTAATCAACATTGTAATTAGTAATAGTAATTTTGAAGATATAAGGGATTTTTGTAATAATATATAAGTTCATAAACGTATTAATTATTGACAATACGGGCATATTATATATTCTAATAACATCTTTAAGTCATTGTTTCATTAGTTCTTTATACTGTGTAAGTGAGCACTGAGGAAGCTATATGGAGGGTTAAGGTTCCAAATATGTTGCTGATGATAAACCTCATTTGACACACTGTTAGGATTTATATATCTAATGTATACGTTACATGTCACTGTAGGTGGCGTGTGTGTCATACTTACAATTGTTTTTAAAGAGCATTTCTATAACTGTTCATGGTCTCACAGTTTTATATTTCTTTAATACAATTTTAAAAAACGCCTGCGGAGCTGCGGGTGCAGCTAGTTTTTAAATAAAAAGTGGATTTTATAAATAACTTTGCTTTATCCGTTTTATTAAATAAAGTAAATTTGCTTTGCAGGAATAGACAGAACAATAAATTAATTCAAACGTGTTTTAGCCACTCGAGGACGTAGTTTGAGGATTATAAAGTTATCAAGGAAGGTTCAATAGATTGGAGTGACCTTGAAAATAATTCTGCGTGGTTTTAATGCTTTGTTGTACACAATGAAATTTTATAAGTTATTATTGTCAACTAATTTTGATGAAATTCTATGTAGATATATTTTATACATTATACGTTGTAGCACTTGACCACAGTTTCATCTCATACTAAATGACAATATGGTCTAAGGTGGTAAATACGTTATATCTAAAGGGATACCGGCTCTCAGGTATAGCTGCCGAAATACACCAACAGATGCTTGGCGATAGATTTCCAACTTGAGAGCGGCGGACATAGAAAAACCTTACTACCGTGCAGATATGAATATATGATTTCGACTCTGTACTCGATACCCTGTAAAATGTTATCAATAATATTTTTAAAATTGAATAAAAAGTGCGTATAACAGTCACACGCGATTGAAGTAAATCTTTTTAATTTGTTACTTACATTGAAACTTAACGCACGGTCGCGCGCGTATCTACATAACTATTTCTATTGTATGTTTTTTATTATTATTCAAATTAATTTTTTTATTAATTTTTTTTCCGAAATTTTTGCATGATTTGTTTATAAATTATTTATTGACAAAATCAAAGATATTTAAAAACCGGATGGTACAGAAACATGACGCCATATTGCCGTAACGGACTTCCGTTGCATTGTCGTCCAGTTAACTCCAAGTTGCGCCTAAAGAAGTTTTACTTCAAAAATAGCAGACGAAAATAAATATTGCATAATTAACTATATGCCGCTTGTCATATTTTAGATTCATCACAGAGTTATTTATAGACCTCAGTGATTATGTTGTAGTTTGGATAAATTGCCTACCAAAATAAATATCGAGAGCTATTAATATTATTATAGGACAATATTGAAGAATAAAACGTACTAATAAATATATCAGCAGACAAACGATTAATAATATTTCTGATATTACCACAAATTATACAGTATGAATCTAATAAAACCTATAATATAGGGAGTTAAGTTTCTACGTCTAAATTTAAACATTTAATTGACCATTCAGACCTCTAAACTTTCCCCACTTTTACGCCCACATCTCTTTAAAAGTATCGTGAATATTGTAAAACTTCGTTGATTATATGAAATATGAAGCATTTGAACGCACTGCCGGCTATTATTATTATACAGATATGCGGCTTATTATACAGAAAGTTTGAAATTTGTTTTTCATTGTAGTCGATATCACAAATTACCTGACTTATATTGTACTAGCTGGCCCGCGACTCCATCCACGTGGAATATTTTCTCTGCGCTAACGCTAACATGCAGCGAAAGCTATCAAAAGGGAAAAAAAACGATTCTGAAACATTCTTCACTGGTGCTCCGCTTCTATTGATCTTCACGTGATGATATATAGCCTATAAATGAGCTATCTAACACCGGAATAATTTTTCAAATCGGACCAGTAGTTCCTGAGATTAGCGCGTTCAACCAAACAAACAAACTCTCCATCTTTATAATATTAAGTATAGATTATTATATTATTTGTTCAAAGATGACAATTTAATTTAGATAGGAGAGTCGATTGAAATAAAATATCAACAGTGTCAACATATCAAGAGTTTCAGTTACTAATTTCAGGCTTTCTCTTACTAGTTTTAGATTTAACTTTATCAGATACACGTTGCGGAACAGAAATGCAAAGTAACGTCCACTCTTATATTCAATAATGGACTACTGCAAGGTGAGCTATCATTCATCAATAACAAACATTAAAATTCTGCAATTAATAAGAATCTTACATCATCATGCCAATGAGCATTAGAACGCAGCTCACTGAAAGACGAAATACATCACAAAACAATAAGGGTAAATACCAAAATAACAGATTCTGTATCCTTTACTCATAGTCTGAACTATAAATGGACAAGACGCGTGGCTCGATTTACAGATAATAGATGGACAAATACCATAACACTGTATAGGTGATAGAGTCACGCTGAAGCTATTGCTGGTTTCAGCATGAATGCAACGGCTCGCCCGGGGTAGTACCACTCGACCCACACAAACACGGAAGTGAAGTAGCAGTGCTTGCATTGTTGCGTTTCGTTGTCAGTGAAAGCGCCGGGTACCCACCTCAGTACCTAATACAGAGCAGCGGCGTCTCAGGCAAGAAGAGGGACATTATCTCCTGTTGTTAGTTGTTTGCGTAAATCAATTTCAGCGGGCGATTTAAGATATAATACGACATGAGTTGCAAGTTTTTCATGCAGGAACAATATATAAATATATCACAACTCAGTACATTGCGTTGTAATGCGTTGCGATGTTTCGAATTTCAAATTTCTTCTTCGGTTTTCGAACTGAAATCTATATCTATACATATAATAAAAATGTAAATCTAATATATCTGTACTTTTTAGATTTTTGTGACAAAATTTTTTTACAAGTATCTAGGAATAAGTAATAAAAACATCTCAATCATTTTTAGAAATATCTGTCTGTCTGTTTGTATGACTGTTCTGTTCAACAACAAAATCTGTTCACTGTATCAAAAGTTATTGTAATTTTAATGACGACGCGACTTAAGTACGAGAGAAAAGTATATAAGTAAATGGACTTAATACATTCAGATGATCTTATTAGTCATTGTTTTTTACATTAGGTTGTACGCGGGCGAGGTCACGGATACAGGTAGTCCATTATAAAATGCGCCTGCATACTCTTTACTCGATGAATGGGATGGAGACCAGAAACACATTATCTAAAGCTCAGCTGTTAAATGTATTCATAAGGGCTAACCAAAATGTTTACTAAAGGTCCTATTATAATATTACTATCACATTTGTTGTCGGCGACCTTCCCTGTCACTGTGTGAGACGGGTCGAGAACGTCACGTCCTGTATTCACTGCCATTACTTTTCCATACGACAGGGCTTAACTCACTCCGTGACTCAAACGAGATGATTGATTTATACAACGTAAAAATATTCCGTTACAATTTCCACCTGAAAATTGTATCTCGAATTGAAAGTAGGCTTCGGTATGACAGCATTAATTTTCCGAGCCAGCAAACGTATTAGGTGAGTTGGATTTCAAGTCGTCTTGGCACACTCTTAATGAGATAGAAATATGGGTGGTATTCGCTTGTAAATATTTACCAAACGGTAAGTATAAGATTGCTAATAACCCATGTTCACGCTTTGTAGTTCTCTGTGAGAAATGATAAGAATTTGTGTCGACGTAAGAAACACGTAGCTTCTACTGAATGATAAATCCTAAGTTACTATTTTGTTTAATTTTAATTAATTAAATTACTATTTATATAAATGTAATGAAGAGATTAAAATATATTCTGTCATGTGTATTTCAGAGCATGCCTCCTCAAGGGTTCAAGAGGTTTAACCATCTTAGATCGCATTGTTATTTAGCTTCAAGCCAGAATGTGGTCAACGGTTAAAATTTTTGTTTTTACATTTTGTATAGGGGCTTTTATTCCGCCGAACATATCAGCCCCATTTTTCCCCAATCCTTCTAGCTCTATAATTAGAGTCGCTGATGAAGTATCATTACCAGGTTATACAGTATCTTAACTTCACCCGAACAGGGTCCAGCCAAGATGCTGTAACAAATACCTAGGTTCTGGCCACTACTTTTCATACTACTCATCAACGACTATCTTTCGATGCGGTTCTTAGCACACTCCAACATTAAGTGATGCACGTCCTCAATTTTTCTGTATACATCGCAGTTGGGAGATTCTGCTTTCCTCATTAGGTATGCGAAACGTCTCGATGGATAGTGCCCCGAACGGAGTCTTAAAGCTACCTTAACATATTGTCGGTTTAGGTTACATTCATTAAACCACGGTATACGAAGAAGTTAAGCTCTAGTTTAAACTATCTTAACAAGCAAAACGGAAACCCCTTCTCCTTCTTCCATTTTCTCCTTTCCTCTACAAAACGGCGGGTACGCGTCTCCCTAGATTCACAGTAGCATTCATACTAGTAAGAACGAAAAGGTTTGAAAATTTTTTCTGTGTCGTACTGTGAAGATATGAAAACGCCTCCCAGCTAGCGTGTTCCCTTCTTTTTACTATATCGGGTCTTTCAATTGAGGTGTGAAGAAGCACTTTTGCAGGTCAGCATGATGACGACGAATGCCGTTGGTATTTAGCATCGACAGTCGTCATGGTTTTTGAACTGCACCGTATATTCCATCAGGTATTGTGCAGTAATTTCGCAGCACTAGTATAAAAAGTTCAAGTGTACTGAAATCGAAAAAAGTATTTATCAGTATTTCTTTTCCGTTAGCATCAAAGAATCTGTTGAAAGAATTAATGAATTTGGTACCACTAATATCACTACATATTATAAAACAAAGTCCACTGCCACGTCTGTCTGTCTGTTTCTGTCTGTCTGTTCGCGATAAACTCAAAAACTACTGACCAGATTTTCATGCGGTTTTCACCAGTGAATAAAGTAATTCATTAGATATATAATTTGTAAAGGTTTTTTTATTATCAGGGTGGAACAAAGCCCGCGGGGCCCTCTAGTAATATCATATAAAAATAATCTAATTCGAGGACGTCATTAATAACTTTTAATCAAATCCCTTGCCAAATGTCACAAAGCTATTTATTTTTTATTAGTTTTTTCTTAACAATGGATGCGTACAATTCTATGGCAGTACGTAATCTGTACATCACTTTAATTACCCCGGAACTCAAGTAACTACGAGCTCGGGTTCTCCTAATTGAGAGAATTTCAATGTTTACATCAAACCTTGGTTGTACGTTGAATATACATGTCTAAAGCCTGTTAATTGAAGTTACTAAGGGATTACTATAGTTTACTGTAATACTTGTATGACGATAAAGAATTCTTTGACGCTTTTCAACATTTCTCATACACTCTACATGTAAATAAACAAAACAAGGCAGTTTTATCGTTTAATAAATTTCGATAAAAATACTTTTGTGAATGCAAAAGTATCTTATTAGATAAATTATGAAGACAGCTATGAAAAATAATACATTCAAAAAATACACCAAGCGTAGCGTGATTGTAGATAAATAAATTTTACTGCTGAAAATTGTCTGAATGTATCTCTAGAAGAGGATTATATAAAAATTTTATATTTTTAATAAATTTCAAATGTGATACTTCACGTGAACTCTTTTGAACTCTAGAGAAAATGAAGCTTGAATTTATAAGTAGAACCATTGCATAGTTATACACTGTGTACGAAATATAAAAATAAACTTCAGTTAGGCATATATAACTTAGTAGCTGACCCGGCCACGCGTTGTTCTAACTTAGATATTACATATTCAATTCAAATTATGATAAAGTATTTGGTATTATGGCACAATAAGTCTGCCTATAAACTTGATACAAAAAAAGCGAAGTTACGTAGGAAATAGATTAACCGAACACGTGCACCATAAAATAAAACTGGGGTTGATAAAGAAATTCAAAATTAAAAAGTGACGCCATATAGATATCTATAACAGTCGGTTCTATAGTTTTCTATCAATAAATTAATTTAAAACGCCATCTGTTCGAGACAGATGAAACTTTAAATTAATAACAATAATGAACATTGACAATCATTTAATTTATAATTAAAAAATATTGAGGCCGTTAATCGAAATGTAAATTATGTATTGATTAAAATTATGTATGTCTCTCAAGTTGGACCAAAATATACATAAATGTCAACTTTCATGAAGATCGGTTGAGTAGGTTCGGAGTTCATCGTGGACAAACATGACATTAAATTTTTAAATATTACGATTTATTATCTGTTGCTACTACTAATTGCAGCAATCGCTATATATTTGCTATTGAACTATATAAATAAAATGATAGAGGTCTGTCATTGTGCGAATCACACGAAAACTGCTAGATTTCTTCTTATATACTTAGCCCTTATCAAAAAATATCACGTTAGCTTCATTTGATAAGTTGTTGTTAGAATTTTAAGAAATTATGATTTGCAAGCACTGTGCTTTCAGTGATTTGGAGAAGTGGGACATACGGCTTATGTTTTCTCCTCTATAAATCAAACGATGCAGACTAAGTTGGGAATATCAGCTAGTATACAATTTAAAGTTATAATTACAACATTTTTTTACATCATTGGTGGCAAACGAATATGCGGGAAACCTGATAATAAGTGATCATCGCCGCCAATGGATTCTTGCGACACGAGAAGAATCACAGATGCGTTGCACAGGCACACAGGACCGCCTTGAGAATATAATGTATGTATGTATAATGTATGTATGTATATAAATATATGAATATTTTCGATGTTTCAATAATTCCACAAGCCAATATTCATTACGATCGGTTGAACGGTACTAAGTTAGTGTGTTCCAGCGCCATCTATTGAGCGAGTTGTAGTGCACATAGATGGATTTAAAACATTTTGAAGTTAGAAATTTATTAAAGAGGGTCGTAATTTAAGCTACTATTAAACTGTAATAAGATAGGTTTGCCGTTGTGCGCATTTCGCGCAAAAACTACTGAATAGATTATGATTGTTTTTAGTTGAATGTCTTAGACAATAGGTCCTTATCTAAAAAAAGTTAAAGTTTCTTTTAGTATTGAATTTTTAAAAAACTACGATTTCTGCAAGCACTCCAAAAGAAATTCACAGAAAAATTAAAGACAGTAAGTAAGCAAAGCATTTTTGCTTTATATATATATTTTTTATGTTTTTTCTTCTCTAGATGAAATATATTCTAAAGGTAATACATAATGAAGGCGAAATTAAGGTTTTAGCTAGTTTATTAAAAATCCTTAAAATTAAATTCATGATTTTTTTGGTAACTGAATTAAAATAAATAATTATTTTAGTGCCTAGTTTTTATTACAAATACAAGCTATGGGAAGAAGAAGTGTGGGAAGAGATATGTCATAGAAAATGGAGATAGATATATATAATCCATAAAGAGAAATAAAGCATTTAATACTAGATGATACTCGAGTCTTCATTCTTGTCAAAATAGTTTCATCATGAGATCCACGTATTTGGATTCAGTGCTGTGTTTCTTTAATTATAATGTTATAATTACTACTTAACCCCTACAATACTTTTATTATTCAGTTACCTCTGTTAAATTTTATCATTACTACAAGTGCCCCACTTAAAAAGCGCAACGATATATAGGCTAAATAATATTCAGAGAAGTCCTTACCCGGCTATGAAAATTTCATTAATTTCTGTGTAGTTAATTCGATGATCATGTCGGTTAGTTTTAATTATTGCAACCAATCTTCTTTACTTTATTTGTCAAGCGGGTGTTGGCGTCAAAAGATCAATATGTGAACGACGGGGATGTCTGGAATTGACTCCTTTCTGTTCATTCACTAAAAACGATTATTACTGCCATTATCGAGTAGGAAATAATATCACAAGTTGCATGTTATAATTCAATATTTTGACAAGATGGTGGCTCCCTTGCTAGAACTTTCCAGGGAGTTCTGTGGCATCTCATAATTCATGTGCCGTAGTATTATTTCCCTTCCACTTCACCTGTGCACAATAACCGAATTATATTATGTTAAATACAATCCATACTACAAAATATAGAGTTAAATATAAATAACATAAGATTATGAATAATATACAATATATATATTACAGAATAAGATTCCGCCAGAAACTCCATTTTAATTTTGTTTATGTGCATAAAGTAATATGAAAAGATGTTACAATATAAAAAAAATGTAATATATTTTACGCTCTCACCAAATCCACTACTCAGTGTGAGGTTTCCATTGAAAATTCCATTTAAATTCACTGTCTCTTGAATATGAAGGTGAATGCTGAATTTTTCACACGTCAAAGAGTATTAAAGCCGCAGGTACGGGGTAAAAAGTTTGCCAGCAATTTTGAAATTTCGTTACAAACTCTGCAAAACCTCTTAAGCGTTATATTTAAAATTGAAATGTAATATATCAGTAACAAAGAAAAGATATGTCTGCTTTATGTAATTAAGCATTTTATTATATTAAAGTGACACTTTTTTGGTTTTAGCGATGGGCCACAATCTTGGATATTAAATGACCAGGCGGCATAAGATGTTGGTATGACAAACCTAAAGATGCACCGGCTCTCAAGTGCAGTTACCGAAACACATGTGTAGGTGCTTGTCGATAGATTTTCAGCCTGAGAAAAAAAATCGAGTGTGAGTTAACATTTAAATTTTAAATTAAACTTAGTATTTTGTTAATTTTTTAAGAGAATGAGATTTACATACTATGGATGTGCCAACAAAGAGACAAATGAGAGAGAGTGCAGTTAATTGACATTTTTTTTTATTACCTAAAGGTAACATTTTAGTACAGATAAAAATTGTTTGATAAAATATAAAAAAAAAATATTTATGTTACAAAATCGATAAAGTTACATCATACATGAACATTACTATCATTATCGCTTATTTCTAAACGTGACAGTAGGTGGCTTATGATGACTTAAGGTACATTAAGAATATAGTATACTGCATGGAGTCTAGTCTCCATAGTACGCAGAGTCCGTGTATAGGCCCGTATACGGCGGTAGAGTAGTAGGGACGCAGGGGGCTACGAACATCGCATAAAGAGGAGACGAGGGACAGGGAAACAATACAGAAACGATTATATCTCATTCTGTCACTGCCTAAAACCTATATAAACTATCTCTTATCCGTTACACATTTTCGTTCTATAAAATCAAATTCACACCGGGACGAAAAGAAATATATCAAAATAATTTATTGACCTATAACACCACATTAGTACACTGCACCCATGCCAAGCCGAGGTAGGTCCCAAGTTAAGAATATAAATTTAAACACTATTATAAAATACTTCTATATAGGATTTAGAAATGAGTAATTCTGTTTTGAGTCTCTTATAATTACAATTTTAAACGAAGTGCATAAAACTAGAGTACATTAACTTAACTAAACTACATTAAGCGTGTATTGAGTTAAATTTTGCATCTGAATTTGATGTTTGTAAATACATAAATGTGAGCGTTAAGATTTCGTAATACTTAATTCGAAGTAAAGTACTTAAATGTAACTTATTAAAGGAATTACAATTTAATAAAATATTACGGAGCTCAAGAGATTGTTTGTTTGAACGTGATAATATAAGGAATGAGTAGTCAGATTATGGAAATTGTTCTTTGACTTGTACTTGTTGTAAAATTGTAGTTTATTTAATAAAGTTATAAGTTATCGTACATCAGCAGAACAATAATCATACAAAATGTGACTAAAAGGGTACGCTAAGTGACAATGATTTAATAAATTGTGAAACACATGTGTATAGAAAATTTTCAATAGAAATTTATAATCAATGGAAGATGCATTTACGTTTTTGTGTCTAATTGAATAGATCAAAAATAATTTAAATCTCATAAGTATATGAATTAATCAATAAATAAATGATATTTAGACTCTAGTAGTTTATTTAATATATATATATATCATTACATAGTATAAAACAAAGTCCTCTACCGCGTCTGTCTATCTGTCTGTTCGCGATAAACTCAAAAACTACTTAACGGATCTTTATGCGGTTTTCACCAATGGATAGAGTGATTCATGAGGAACGTTTTGGTATATAATTTGTCAAGGATTTTTTTTAAAAACAGGGCGGGGCAACGTCTGCCGGGTCCGCTAGTATATATATATATATATATGTATACACTAGTGTATATACACTAGTGTATATACACCAGCGGACGTTGTCCTGACTTGATAATAATAAAAATCCTAATATTCAACAGCAGCACCACCTACCGGGTCCAATATTGAATCTAAACTATTCTTGAATCTACCTGAACAATCACAAAAAAAATCCTCAAAAGTTGTCTATTCATTTAGAAGGAGTTCAGTTACATTCATTCATACGGACAGAAGAATTATATAATATATGTGGAATGATCGAGAACACAGTGGAATCTGGAGAAACAATCTTTAATTCATTTTTACACAACTTACAAGTTATAGTCCTATAATCTTTCTTCACCGCTAACATATAAAAAACACGTCATTACACATAGATTTTTTTAAATAAAATACAATACAAACGGATACGAGTTATTTGAGCCATCCTTCATTGTATAGATCAAACGTAGATACAAATATTTAAAATATTCCATTAAATATGTTTTTTTATTGTTTATTAATTCCCACATGTATATTATATAAAGAGAAACACTCTTCGCTAGCCTCTCGCACATCATTTGTGATATAGGTCTTAAAATAATTTGGTACTTGAATGTCAAAAGACGAGAATATATTAAATGACTTTTTTGTTAATGGTAAATACATACTAATCATGTATGTACTTGCTTTTGTTAGCAGATTCGCTCGTGTTAACGTAGATTTGATCTATCCGTCGAGAGGAATGTATATGTTCTGAGTAAATCATAAACTTGTACCCTAATAATATTATACCCTTTTTTGTACTCCTACTAATGTGTAGAAAAAATTTCATGATGATCGGTTAAGTGACTAAGGTGTGAAAAACTTATAAACAAATGTATACTCCAGCAGTCAGGTGCGCAGGAAATATTCCAGTGCACAAGCGTACTCGCAAACGCAGGTGCACAAACTCGTCTTCCCCCTCCCTAGTCCAGTGGAACGGAAAACCGATACAACCAGAGGAAGGTTCCTATGATGTGTCTGGCCGACGGTTACTACCGCCTTCTACCGTCGCCCTTGGCCATTCACCTTGCCTTGCAATTCCGCCGGGTCCGCCAAACTTTTTGCATATCTGCTTTAAGCTGCCTTTCCGAAATAGACTTTATGCACTGAGCGAGAAGGTTTCGCTACAAGGCCTGTTAAGAGACAGACTCCCCTCAATCAGGTTTAGCCCCCGAGCTGACGCGGTTTGCCGGGGTGCGGCCGCTGCGTGCACTACAGCTACTTGGAGCCACTGACGAGAGATTGCAACGCGCCTGCGGTCAGTAGAGCACTACCGCCCTATATGGGCTAGCTGGTAGAACCCTAAAGATGATACAGCTAGACGCCCTGCTACACCCCTATATAAACAAATAAAGTCACATTTATAATATTACGAAGGTTGTATTTTTGTATGTAAAATGAACCATATACAGCGTGCTCTGAAACTAAACTATTTTCTTTATGTAAAACAACTGCGTTTAACACTACCACGATAATTTACAACCGGCTGTTACTCACTCAACCCCGGCATTATTTCAAAACTACAACATTGTTTCTTGCCCGACAAACAATGTATTTTACAAAACTACTTCCCACTACAGAGTGAAATTATTTAAAAAACTTAAATATTTCTAGGGATTCTTTACGGCAGACCTTGTTGTTGAATTTAAAACGAGGTTGTAATGCTTTATTTTTTATAGCAACTATACAAATGGAGTGTAATCTTTTACAAGTATATGTATGTACGTTTGTTTCTTTGACAAAATTTGTAGCATTTTTTGTTTTTCTTTATTAAACATGCTATTTGTTAAATGTATTATATTTTGTATATTAAATTTGTTAATTTCACAATTGCATAACTAATAGATAACCTTTATAAATGTTCCTTAAAGCCTGACACTTTGGATCTTCATTGAGACGTTGCGTTACTTCGCATCTTTTACAAGACCTACCACGGATATCATTCTGAAGAGTTGTTCGGATTGATACCTACTGCTGAGTTCCATTTCCGAACGACTCGTCACAAATTAAAATTCCATCCATGTCATCTCGATGGTTGGAAGTCGTCTACTATCCGATTTTCGTGTATTTTTTCCCACGTACGTCGGTTCTCTGGAATGAAATACCAGCGACAACGTTTTCAAACCAGTATAACCTAGGACAAAGCATCTGTGATGCCCCTCGTGTGGCGATTACTTACCATCAGATGAACCGTCTGTATGTTTGCCTCCAATCGAATAGAAAAAAATAAACGTGTATTCTGCGAATACTACTAATCATTAAGACCTAATTCGAATACTCTCCAACAAAAATTACGGTGTCAATAATTTATACGCAATTTAGACGCACTCGTAGAAAAATTATGTATACAAAAACAAAACAAATCACTTTTAATATATTGCAGAGAAAATTCACAACACTAAGCCTCTTTCGGAGTGAAAATGGCGTATCGTATTAAATTTAATTGCAACCGAGGCCTTTTCATAGCTGCGTGCAACGCTTGCCATAATGACGTCATTTCGGTAATGTTATTATAGGTTAGGCTGGTATCACACTGATATGTTATGGGAGTTTGTCAACAATGATTACGTTGATGTTATCATTTCCTTATATAATATATTAGATATACTTGTAGATTCATTCACGCCGTAATACTGTTTTAACAAACTCATTCAAGTCCCGTTCGAAGGAACAATTTATAGCAATCGATATCAATTCTTTGTTCCCGAAACAACATTATCTTAATCTATCGTTATATTTATAGCACAGCTTAATTACGCATATTACACACAGAACAGATGTAGTAGTATTCCTAACTTAATAAAGATGTTACAAATATGAAGTTAATTTGTATGCTGAAATACCTGTTTTAGGGAATGGCTTAAGCGAATTAATATTAAGTCTGAAGTTGGATTTCAGTACATCATTTGAAAAAAATGAATTCTGACAAAAAGCCTTTCTAGCGAATGGATTTTTAAAACCCATCCTTAGTGCTTAGTTATATTAGTTTAGTGCTTAGCTTAGCTAAGTTATTACATAAATATTCTAGACTCACAATAAGGTCAAAATCAAAAATAATTTATTCAATTTAGGAGCTATAACTTTGCTTAAATAACAAAACACTACCCACGATTTTTAAAACGACCCAGTCATCGAGAAATGCTAACAGGAATCTCAATCTAGTTTATTTACCTTTGTATACTTTTATATTATAGTGCTCGTTAAACTTTCACGATGCTCTGAATTTAGTTGAGCGGAATACAAATTTAGGCATAAATACGTATTATATTATATTACTATCTGACCCATGCAACTTCTTCTGCACCAAATCGGTTATTATAGGTTTCAATCGTATTTTTAAACGCAAATAATTAAAAAAAAAAACCTAAAACCTGGTTGCAGCGATATCTAGTACTTCCAATTGTGAATCAAAATTATCCAGGGACTCACTCAAACATATACCCAGTTGGTATGTGAGAAATCTTTTAAAATAAGCTTAAAGCCTGTTCGCAGCATTACCTAAAGTGTCCAATGAAGATCAAAACTAACTCACATATATTGCCGATAAATGTCTTCCCAGTACCCCTTGTAGTAACTTCATCACTTAACATACTGTAAAAATTAAACTTTATCTACATTAAATTTCCATTTTGTATTAGTTGTTTGTTTTATAAGAATTTGTAAAGTATACGTGAAATCTGCATTCAATCTTAATTTTGACAAATTAATTTTACTTTTGCCATATAAATGCCATATAATTTTCACTGAGATACTGAACTTGGGATAATATACCTTTTGCAACAGTGAAAATATTTTTGAAATCGGATCAGTAGTACCAAGCATTCCTCGAAAACAAAACTTTACCTCTCTTTATAATATTAGTATCTATAAATACAACATAGTAACTGCAAACACCTCAACTGATTATTTTAATCGTAGATTCACAAACCTGAACCCAACTACTTCAAGACTCAACAACATTTAGAAAACTAATTTTATCAAATATAGAAACAACACACGCACTGATAGAACTGTAATTGAGATTCATCTTCTACAATGCAATGTAACTATTATCTAGGTTTATGTTTTAGGAAAAAATCTTGTCAACTTTGTTTAGTAAACATTTTTTTTACAATAAAATAAATGTAACAACATATAAGTGACAATTTCGTTTACACATATTTTTCATATGTAGTTGATAATTATGCATAGAAATGTCATGTAGCCGTAGCTCAGTTATATCGTACTGGACATTATGTGGTCCGACGGAGTCGACGACACGGAACCCAGCGATTATTTTTTTTGGTATTTTTTTTTAAGTAGCTTAGGGAAATATGGCTTAAATTTTTAGCTAATCTGTCTGCTATTATAGCACAAAGAAAATTTACCAAAATCCGTCAAGAATTTCATTAACTACAAATTTTTGACTTTCGTCCGTTATCCTGGAGGATAACGTTTCGTCCAAGTTTTGTCGAAATCGGTTTAGTACTTTCAGAGTGATGCGTGTTCACATAGACAGACAGACAAACAGACAGAAAGACAAAAATTTTAAAAGGGTTATTTTTGACTTCTATATCGATAACAAAGTCTACCCCGATTATAATTTTCAAAAAATATTTAATTTACAGATTTGGCCTTATTACAGTTTTATTATAGTATAGATAGATAATAGCTTTTCCCCGTGACTTCGTCTACGTGGAATAGTTACTTTGGGCAGACGCTAACACGTAGCGGAAAATTTTGAAAACAACAAAAAAAAACCGCGATATTGACACACTTTTCATCGGTACTTCGTTGCTATTGGTCTTAGCGTAATGAAATAAAATGAAATAAACAAGCTATCTAACACCGAAAATTTTCAAACCGGACCAGTAGTTCCTGAGATTAAGGCGTTCAAACAAACCATTCAGATTTATAATATTAGTTTTTGGTAGGAGGCAGAGCCACGCTGAAGCTATTGCTGGTTTCAGCATGAATGGGTCGGCTCGACCGGGGTAGTACTATCTTCTCACAGAAAACCGACGTGAAGTAACAGTGCTTGCATTGTTGCGTTTCGTTCGGTCAGTGAGAGCGCCGGCCTCTGAGAGAGGTTGAGATAAGAATGAGATGAGATTGTACTGAAACGTTAAAACCTATAGCCTATTTAAAAAAATACTGTATCGTAGGAAAACGTGTGGTGACGTACCTGCTATTCTAGATGTTGTGTTGCTCGTCGAGGTGTCGAGCCGCAGTATTCTCGTTACAGAATAACCTAGGCGTTGGTTGTTTTTTCGTGTACAAGACGATCGGTAGGATAGGGATTTTTCACGAATATTTAACGTTTTCAGGTTCGTAAAAGTGCCAGAAGAACAAAATGCGACTTTCACGTAAGAACTGGTGCTATTGTTTTTTAAAATAGTCGATCCGGTGGCGCGGGTGTTCGTGCGCGTGCACGAACACCCGCAATCAATGCTCAATGGGCATGCAGCGAGGTTCTCCAACCACATTCCAATGAAAAACCATGAATAGGTTATGCTCCGCTGTTTATCACAGCACATATAATATTCCGGAGGCAAGAAAAATAATAAATTAAAAAAAGGAAAAGAAAAAATATTGTTACGGCGGGTACGTAACAAGTCCTATTACCTAAAAAGCCCCTCTATAGGTTCTACTAAGCCTAAAACACGGTAAACTAATTCATGATTATTTGTAATATTAAAATCATGTCGGTCTGTTACAAAATCAAGCCTTCAAATTTTGTTAGTCAGTCTTAGGAGTTTAATTAGCTACAACACTTAAACGACACGTGTGAAACCGAATAATTCAAACGAAATCAATCATTCGACTCAGCACACCCTGTAGACCTTAACATATTAAGACATAAAAACATTTAGAGTCCCACTCAAACTGATTGAGGGTCAGCGGTATCGTTAGTGACCATCGATCATGCTGTCAGACTGCTGGTGGAACCCTTTGCAGTATTGTCTCGGGGCTTGTGCCGAAGTTGGTCCGTATAGGATTCTGAGCTCGCTTGTGCTTGATATATAGTGTCCTTAGTCTCGAGAGGTTGTGAACATAGGCCATTATATTACGTGCGTGTCTGCTCAATATTATTCTAACAAATATTACAAATATTGTTAAAAATAAAGATAAGGCTTGTGCATTCTGATGGTCCATGAATCCCAGGGATTGGACTTTAATTTAAGGATGGAGATACATGATAGCGTTTACATGCTATAGAGGCAATATACACCACAACACCTGTGTCTACTATACCGACCTGACTGACTACGAAATTAGTAGGTTCCTCCATCATGCCGTGTACGCTTCGGCGCGGAACATTGTGAATTGTAACTTAAAAGCAGAAAAAAAATGCAGTCCAAGAGTCTGCAGAAATAAAATTAAAAATGCGAAAGTGAGTTTGTTACTTTTTCACGTCCTAACTGCTCATTTTTTGTTCAAATTTGGCATTCTCGTTAACAGGTGTATGGATAAGGATATAGTGTACCTTTCATTTATAAAAATATAAATTATTACAGCAAATGAAGCCGCAAGCAAAAGCTAGTAAATTTATAAAGTGCACACGTTTATTGTGCATAAAAATGACAAATACAAATGACAAATGATGTTTTACTATATACATTTCCAAATAATTACACGATATAGGTAATTAGTTACAATTTCAAAATTTTAATTAATTTATTATCAAATCATTAATTGGTAGATATTAATCGTTGAGAAAATTTCACAATCACACGATATAGGTAATTTTTTACAATTTCAAAATTTTAATTAATTTATTATCAAATATTAATTGGTAGATATTAATCGTTGAGAAAATTTCACAATCACAAGAAAGATTCTTTTGTTTATATTCATACCCTCTTTATGTGTAAATAAACATTTGAAATCAATTTAGAAAAATCATTAAAATTGGTCAAGTTGTTCAGAAGGTAGATTATTATGAATACACGCACGTCTGAATTGTATATATAAATTAATGGGTGTTTAAATATTTGAGATAAATAAACTTGTACACCGTTTGATAGATAAACATAAAAATTAATATATCTAAGTGTTTATCAGAAGGTTTTTATGCAATCGATTATATGGCAAGTTTTCACCAGATGAGTCTGCATTATATCGACTTTTATATTAGAGCAAGATCACGTCAACAGGACCCCCCATTTTCCACTTGATCATAAAAATTAATCCCATGTATTTTTTTTAGGAGTTCATACCATGATAAAATGATCCCCCAAAACGATTTTAAAAAATTTCGATTTTAACAATATTTTTTTTTACAATGAAAATTTTAGGTACTTTTAATTAAAAAATGGACTGTAAATCAACCGTTAAAGTTAAATTAATGGGACTTGAAGGATTTATTTTTAAAATGTTTATATTTTGATAAAATATTAATACCTAAAAATTATTTGTTTATTATCATATTGTTAATTAACTTTTAAGTTAACAAATGAAAATTTCAATGACTTCTCGGTGAAAAAATGAAGTTTTTTTTAATCGGTTACATGCATTATTTATTAAAATTTAAGATTTTAGAAAAAAAATTGACTGCTCGCGATTAGTTTAAACAATATGAATTTATTTATCACAGCGCGCCGAGCGCTAGGCGCTGTCAGAATACCGCGCCGTCGAGCGTCAGACTACGATGCAGCTTACGTTTTTTTTTTTTAAATAAATAAAATAAAGTTAAGAAATGTCTACAAAATTTCATATCTATTACTAGTTCGTTTTTTCCATTTAACTTTAATAATAGAGAATTTATTTATTGTATTAGTCATAATATTGATCATAATAATAATAAAATTTGTTTGATAATTATATTTTTAATTATAATTAATCGAAGCTGCAACGTAGTCTGACGCTCGACGACGCGGTATTCTGACAGCGCCTGGCGCTCGGCGCGTTGTGATAAATAAATTCATATTGTTTAAACTAATCGCGAGCAGTGAAATTTTTTTCTGAAATCTTAAATTTCAATAAATAACACATGTAACCGATAAAAAAAAACTTAATTTTTTCACCGAGAAGTCATTGAAATTTTCATTTGTTAACTTAAAAGTTAATTAACAATATGAAAATAAACAAATAATTTTTAAGTATTAACATTTTATCAAAATATAAACATTTTAAAAATAAATCCTTCAAGTCCCATTAATTTAACTTTAACGGTTGATTTACAATCCATTTTTTAATTAAAAGTACCTAAAATTTTCATTGTAAAAAAAATTATTGTTAAAATCGAAATTTTTTTAAATCGTTTTGGGGGATAATTTTATCATGGTATGAACTCATAAAAAAAATACATGGGATTAATTTTTATGATCAAGTGGAAAATGGGAGGTCCAGTTGACGTGATCTTGCTCATTATCTAACCAATCGCAATTAAAATTGATATTCTTAAATATTTGAAGACAGAGAATAACACAAATAATGAGTTGCAAGTTGTAATAATATAGCTATGAAATTGCTAATGTATATTTCGATCGCTATATACTATTAACTATTCTACCCACACGATTAAATTACATTTTAGAAATCATTTTTAAGAAAAGTTTCGCGTAGAAAGGCTCCTTTGGCTTCAGTTACCTTCGTACTTATGCATTTTTTCATAGATATATAAAACAAATTGAAGCAGTCATAGAGACTGCCAACAGATGTGAAAACTCATAACAATAGAATAACTGTATTCTGTTTTCAATTTTTTAAATTAATTATAGTTTGCATTATTTAAATTTTGTAATTTGCAAATTGAAATTATTATCATTAGTCTGGTTTTCGCGTCTATTGGTACTCCAAACAATGATTATATATACATTTTTATACAGTTTATAATTAATATATAATAGGCTACACAATCTCAGTACGAAATATCAATATGAAATCTACACAGCCTCCTATACTACGCGTCGCTAGTCTAACGCAACTCCTGCCAAAAATACTGTTCAACGCGCCCAAAGCAGTTTTCATTTCAAAAATAATACTAAATATTATATTTAGTAAAAAGATATTTTAACTATAAAGTACGTGTTGGTGAAATCAAATCACGTATGTTTCCAGACCATCGATATTTGAACTAGTGGACTAATGTTTGTTGTTGTTGCTATATCGTAAACACAAGCCTACATTATATGACTGCACAACTAATGTATCTACATGGAGTACACGCCTTCGAACGGTTCAGTATTGTTTGAAATGGAATGTGTATCCGTATCGCAAACATTTAGCTAAGTATTTTGTTTGAAATTCTTTTTCATTACTTTTCTTAAATCTTTGTTCGTTCTTTATTACTTATCATCAACTAAGTGATGCTTCTTTAAAATTATATTATCAAACATGAATTAGAAAATATAGAATATATCTAGAAATGACCTTCGCTCAATATATTTGAGATTTTAAAACGTACAATAAATATTATATACACCATATTTATATATACAAGTTTTCTTATTTTGATTTTACATATTTTTCGCTCATTTTTTATTGAATCATCATTTGAGTACACCATAAAGAAATACTAAACATTAAAATATTGACATTGACTTTGGAAATATTGCTTTACTCTTATGGCAACATGAAGCAAAGTGACATGAAGTGAAAGCAGTCTGTCACATAAAAATTTTGACATTCAATAACACCAAAGAGAATAATAATTATTTCAGTAGTTCCATAAATTTACTAAAAATAAATTATTTATCAATTAATATTATTTATATTATGAATTTACATATGATATTATTCTAAAATTAACCTACAATTTGACCAGTTGATTTCAAAGGGCATATTGTAAGGCATGCAACGTCAGTCATGTTAAAAATATTTAAAAGGTAATTGGAACGTAAGAAGGTTGAAGGATGTTCGAAACGTCTTTTTCATTTACATATATGTTGTGTAAAATTCAAGCAGTAGTGTGAGTAATGTATTTTTTAATTCATTTAATGTACTTATAATGCATTTTATATAAAATAAATAGCTTTCTGCACTTCTCCTCCATATAAACTTTAACTATGCCAAATTTCACATTCATCCGTTCACGCAATTTTCTTAAAAAGGGATACAAAGTTTTAGCTTCACGTATTAATATATATGATATGGAATCGGATAAAAGGTCCGCTTCTGACTACAACTTGACTCGAAATGACACTTTTTTCGAACTGACCTAGCAAGCTTCACCGGACTACCTCGAAATTACACCGATAATGGTTTCATTCCTTTAACATTTACGTCGAAATCTACCCACAAAATTATCAAAAGTTATTAAAGTGAAACCTTTTCCATCGCCTCAAATTTTTTAGTCCATCTATCGCATGTTGCATTACAGTCGGCCGCTGAGTAGGTGTAAAGTGAAAGGCGCTCGGCAGAGCAGTCAAGGCCAATATGACGGCGCCCATGGTTCAATTCAAAATGATTTAAATAAATATTGTGCTCAGTTTTTAAAAAGCCTCTCTCATCTGAGTGATTGTATTTATTATGTATTTCATCCTCTAATACGCAGCTTAGATTTGATTTCCCATTTTCATTCCCAATTCCTAATTATTATTTTAGGATTAAAAACGCGATTTTAATACCCTAAATTTTCAGTTAAAAAAAAGTTTCACTTGCTCAATGGTATACATAAAACCACACATTTATTTTCAAATAAGATTGATAAGATTATTTTATTTCGCATATTATGTCTTTTTATAATTTTGAAAACGAGTCGTTTGTATTTTTAGAAAATACTGTCTATTTTTGTATTGCATACAGTTATTGTATACAGTTAAAATTTTAAGCTATACATTATCGAATAGTATGTGTTAAATATTTTATTATACAGATATAATATATAGATATAATATTGTCGATATAATTGTGTTATTCGTATACGTTGCTGTGATCACTGAGTTATGTAGACGCAAATGCGGTAAATAAAACAAAATGGCCGCCAAATTGACCAAAAAGATAATATAATTCAAATTCTATACAAATATATGACTTTCAATTATGTATATTTATTATTTTATATCCAGTACAGCGCACGTCTCACACGCATGTGTTAGTAAGCAACATAGTTTTGATCAATTTCACACGGACGAATGCACGAGTAACAGGTCATCACTACATAGTGTAAAACAAAGTCCTCTGCCACGGCTGTCTGTCTGTTTGTTCGCGATAAACTCAAAAACTACAGAACGGATTTTCATGCCGTTATCAATAATTCATGGGGACAGTTCTTTTTATTACCTGGGCGGGACATTGGCCGAGCCCGCTAGCTTAAAATAAAATAGGTCATTAGTTAGTTATCTCCTCGTAAAATTCCCGTGAAAATCGGTTCAACCGATTTGGAGATAGCACTGCGGACGAAGTCTTTGGTAACAAAATAAAATAGTCTAAGTTACTTCTTATACGGTGAGTTATCTGCTAGTGAAAGTCCCGTGAAAGTAGGTTCGAGCATTTCGGATATTTTACTGCGGCCGAAGGCAGATTAAAAACCTAAATTACTTCTTATGAGACCTCATAAGCTGACCAGTTATCGACCAGTGAAAGTCCCGTGAAAATTAGTCCAACCATTTTGGAGATAGCGCTGCGTAGCAAATTGCGGGTAACGAAACAAAATAGTCTAAGTTACTCCTTATAAGGTCAGTTGCTATTGAAAGTCTTGTGAAAATCAGTCCAAGCATTTCGGGTATTCCACTGTGTACGATGGCGCGGGTAACAGCTATTCTAAAAAAAATCCTAAATTACTTCTTATGAGGTCAGCTATCTTCCAGTGAAAGCCCCGTACAAATCGGTCCAAACGTTTTAGATATAGCACGGCGGACGAAGTATAAACCAGGAACAAACAAAGAAACAGACAGACATAGCGGCAAAATTAAAAAAAATATTTTTTTATTATTTGTACCTATATCCATTCACCAAAAAGTTGTTATTTTAATGCTACATACACACACTTTATTTTTATAATACGTAATAGATTACGAATCAAAAATTGGAAACAAAACTAACGTAAAAAAAACTTTTTGAATAGAAACACAAAATAAACTTTAAAAATTTTTGCGATAAAAACTTATCACGTTACCATGGCAACGTATATAAACCTGACACGCAGCCAAAGCTTTCAAATGGAAAAAATGTCCGATTCTGAAACATTCTTCATTGGTGCTCCACTCCTATTGGTCTTAGCGTGATGATATATAGCCTTCCTCGATAAATTAACAATCTAACACCGAAATAATTGTATTGTATTAGTCAAATCGGACCAGTAGTTCCTGAGATTAGCGCGTTTATTCAAACAAACTCTTCACCTTAATATATTAGTATAGGTTAACATATCTGTAAATATAAATGTCATATTTAGTGTAAACGAGCAGGTTTACACAACATAACCTAAAAAAGGATACATACATACACTTGATTAGTGATCCCCCGAACATAAGTGCCTGAAAATACTTCCCGAAAAATGACAAAAATGTGAGTAAGGTATAAATAAAAAGGTACCGTACTCCTCGTAAACCTAGTTACTTCACGACAAGCGAAGATAAGGGTCGAGAGGTTGACAGAGGTAATCAATCATACCGGTATCTCGATAAGGCAGTTCTTCACTCCGACTGGACCTTGTCACATATTTCTTAACTTAACCCAAAAAAATAACCATTAAACTCTTTATATTTATTTAGAGTTAACAGATGTTGGGTAATTGAATATGTGTCACTATACTGGCTGAAGTTATATATTCAGACAAGCTGACCTATGCTATGGCTATGACCTGGGCTATGCTGTAGCTCAGACATGTTGAATTACAATTATGATAAACTAGTGGTATTATGGGGGTTGAATTTCTTACAAATAAAGCTTTATAAAATCTTACAGTCAACGTAGAACTAATAAACAAATTAATTTATACTTACGTATTTTTTATATTAATACAATTTGTTTTTGTAATAAAAAATATAATATAACTGTAAATTAGTAGTGACATATAAATATTCAAAATAATACCCAACATATGAAAATGAAATAAAAATTGATCCATAAACATCGAGGTTACGTTGTAAATAGATTAACAGAACCCGTGTACCATAAAATAAACTGGAGTTGAAAAAGAAATTCAAAATGAAAACTGTGGCGCCATCTATGAGCTATCTATAACCGTCGGTCCTACAGCTTTCTGTTAACAAACTAATTTAAAGCGCCATCTGTTCGAGACTGATGAAACTTACGATTAATAACAATAATCAACATTGACAATCATTTCATTTATAATTAAAAATATTGAGGCCATTAATCGAAACATAAATTATCCTATTTTAATCCTAAAAGTCAACTTTCATGAAGATCGGTTAAATAGTTTCGGAGTTCATTGTGGAGAAATATCATGACACTTGAATTTTATATATTAAGATATATCCCAGTCTATACAAATATTATAAAGTCCAAAATACTGTCAGTTTGAACGCTTGTGTCAGTTCAATCTTACCGTACAATTTCACCTGCTAATCTACCTACCCTACCTTACCTACTCACCTACAATCTAGTTGGCACAGCCTGTCGAAGGAAAATACAGAAGAAAGATGTAAAAATACCTCTTTCAACAAGAAACTACATTTTCGATATACGATCAATGACCAACAAGTGACCGATATTAGGGCAATCATCAGTCGCTATTAGTAATCGCCTCCCAAGTTTTCCGTAATGTGGTAGTAGCAGCTAGCTCTCTACGCCGTGTTTTATATAGAATTTGTTAAAATATACCGAACCACGTTATTATGTTTGGCAATTACCTATATATTTCTTCAAATAATGATTATTCTATATATTACTACGATAACATTCTTAATTATACACACATTTCCTGATGATTTCATTCTTTATAATCAACTGATAGTCGTTACAAACTAAAACAACTACATAGGTGAATTCTTAAAAGTATTGTTTCACTATAATTTGATCTCTGGTTTTGTTCCCCTCATGTGAGAACTGCTGTTATAATGTTAAAACTCATAGAAGTTTCAAACATTGTACGTGTTAATAAAATTGAATTACCTACACGCGAGAGCTCAAATGAAATCGGTGGCTTTGTCTTAGCGATTCAAAGCGCGTACGTACCACACGGAACCCAGAACGCTAAGGGTCACTGCATACTGTTTTTATTATGTTTGATTGCATCATAAAGATTTATTATCAATTTTTAAAGAAATATATTTAATTATACGCAAATATAAAGGTGTAACAAACTCACTTTTACAAAGATAACAATGTGTGTAGTATTCTATGATCATAGCCTTTTGTAGACTTCTTTCTTTCTTGTTGTCGCTTTGGTGTTTAAAATAGAACTGTAATCGACCGCACCGTGACTCGGTTATATATCTAATAAAAAGACGGGATGGAAACCTCTAGAAGTTAATTTACGGTTAGTTAATGATATCGATAATGAAAAAGAGAAGTGCGAAATTTGAAGACGTGCTATCTTTAGAAATCGCTTGTCTCCTTACAATACTCGGAGCGATCAGGTTTCCGTATGTGTATTAATCTTTCTTGTCCGTTGCTACGAGTGTGTAGGAGATGTGAGTAGATAACTCTATATAGTTCCCGATATTTCTTCGGTATTTGGATATAATGCATTTTTGGTACAGCTCGTAGTAATAACATGTAAGAGGCGTTCTATGAAGTTTGTTTAATTTATACAAAGACTATTTCTAATTTTTTAAAATGGAGTCTACCTTGAATTCATTTCTTTTATTATTAGTTATCAATAGCTCTATATACATCACCGTGACTAACGTCAATCAAAGTATACAGTGATAACATTTTCTAAAATTTAAATATAAAATATGTATGTTAAAAATATAATTTCTGTGATCCTAAGACGAAGTATGCGGTATTTGTTGACAGTACATATGGTCTTTAATATTAACTATATAGACTATTAATATAACCCTAGCTTTCATATTAAATGTAATGCTTTAAATAAAATACAATCAATTTTATTGAATGACATACTCCAATATGTTTTAAACAATAAAAATTATAAGGTACAAATTACAATGAACACTGTGAACTCCCCCTAAAATAATGTGTCACGTAAAACAATTTCTAGACCCCTTATCCGAGACTGCCAAGCGAATACTATACAAGCTTCGTTCAGGAAATCATTTACGTACTTACAATTGGGTTTTATATGAAACATTTCTAATTACCGCCGGCTACATTAGAAACGTAACCCGCGGTACAGTTTTAAGGCTGACGAATTAATTTATTTTCAAATATATTTTTTATAATATTATGCTGGTTTATTAATTGAAACTAAATATTTGAGAGCTATAGTTACTTGAAAATACTATAACAAATGAAATTGACATAAATTTTGAATGAATGATATTAAAATTTATTTAAAAAAGGGCTGGCTAAGACTGAAGTTAGCAAGTAATGAAACACCTGTTGACCGATTGGTAGAGATGCATATGTTCACTCGGATGTGATTCACGTAGTCGAATGACTCTTTACTTCGAGTGAAATTAGCATTGATTGGAAGGGATCCGTGCCTATTTTCACTTATTTTTTATTACCAATAATTCGTCATATTCGCTTATCATGTTATTAAAACGTTTATAACTTTCAAAATTAACTGGACCATGCAATAAAAAATTCAGTGTGAGGTCACATGCTGTAGAAGTGTAACTTAGTATTCTGATTAATTTTTAAGAAAATGAGATGTATACATTATACAGATGGTAAGCATTCGTATTCGGCATTATTTTGTAATATTTTAATATATATTGATAATGTTGTGTATACAGAATATTTTTTTAAAGTGCGCGATAGTCACTACCATCCAACAGAAAATAACATGCTACAGATTTCAACGTTTCATTCTCTCCCTCTTTCTCTCTCTCTCTCTCTGTGTATTTTGAGTATATAAAGAATATACTATCTAATTCTCTCACACCCTAAAACCTATATATACATTTATAGCTATCTATATTTCGTTACACATTTTCGTTTTATAAAATACTATTCACACCGTTCCAAAAGAAGTTTCACTTCGATAACTTCTGTAACTTCAATAATGGTAAAAAACATTAAAAAAATAATAACAGCAAGTTGTTTTGTATTGAATTTAAAAGATTTATACACGGAGTTTTGGAAAGAAATAAACGCGCTCATATCGACGTCTGCCAAACAGTTCGAGCACATCGTATATCGAAACTGCCCAACTTTAGTCGTTCAGTACACTCCACTAGATATTTACAGCCTCTTGTTAACCATTTTATTTCTCTAAGGAAAACCGATATTCGTTTCTACTAGGAAATTTTCTTCGCAAAACTGTATAACATTTTTTAATCGGTATTGTATACAAAAATTGTGCCCGGACGACAGACGATGACATTGAAATTATTATCATTAATTTGGTTTTCACATATATTGTCACTTCGAACAATAATCGTGGTTGCGCCGCTTTATGTATATTTGAAATTCCCGCATTATGGATCAAATCACGCCACTTTGAAGCCCGACCAATTAATTGCGATCAGATCACCCCACCAGCCCCGTTCCCCTTTACTAGGCACATGCTTATATAAGGAAGCGCGTCCGCGCCGCCGCCATTGCTGCTATCGTCAGTGTTGTGGCCCGCGCCGCTCGCGTCGGGCGCGCGGCCACTACTGCCAGTCGACTGTTGCTGCCAGAGTTGTTGCCCGCGCCGCGCGTGATGGACGCGCGGCCGCTGCTGCTGCTACCGCCAGTACATTACTGTAGTGTTTTCCGCGCCGCATCACAGTGTTGTTGTGTCCGCACCGCATGCTAACATTTTGAGTTTTCGCATGGTCGAGTGAGAAATAAACGCATCGCTACATACGTGCCGACATACATTATAAACAATAAGTGTTGTGTGGGAGAAGACCAGTGAAGAGAAACGAGAATCACCTAGCCGGCTAGCCACGTGGAAACTGCAGCGCCACGAGGTATGTGCCAAGTTTCCTTCCTACCCTTGTCTCCCACGTCGTAGCTGATCGCAATAGTTGAATATCAAATATAGCACCCCCACATAGTCCACTTAATTTAGCATAGAAACCCCCACCGCGCCCCTACGGTGATGTCGACATCGCCTCGGCGTCACCAAATCGTATACATTTTTATACAGTTTATTAATTAATCAAACATATAATGTATTGCAAAATCTCAATACAAAAAAAATATATATTAAATGTACACAGGCCGCTATACTAAGCGACGTTAGCCTGACGCAAGCGAAGTGTAATACGGCAAGTAAAGCTAACTAGCATGTCGCTGAGGCGAAATCATAAGTTTTTCTCCTATCAAAAAAATACCGCCCAGAGTGCCTAAAGAAGTTTTTATTTTAAAAAATGTTATCAGGGATCATATCTATCTAGATAAATTTCGAATTATCTTAAAATTATTAAATAAATTTGGAATCATTACCTAATCACATAATTTCGTCTATTATGTATCATTCCATATCAAGAAACCAATTGCAGATATACTCGCATATGTAATAATAGCTCACTTAATAACATTAGATCAACAATACTAAGTAACCAGAACTGCGATAATTGTATTGAATTAATTGTAGTTACGATAAGTGGTGAATTCAATTAGTGTTAATTACGAATTTATTTTCGGTTTTTCATCTAAATATATCTGATAATGGTTCGGGAAAAAAAATGAAGAAGTAACGTGGCTTTTAGTTTATATTATGATTTTAGGAACGAAGTCCAGCACCTGAAGGAAGTTGGGCCGAACGTAGCGGATGCACAGTTTGGCTTCCGGGCAGGACATTCCACAGTGGACGCCCTGACCCTCCTTACGTCGCTGTCTATGGAGGCGAGCTCCCAAGGGGAGAGACTTCTGGCGGTGTCCTTGGACATCGCCAACGCCTTCAACAGCCTGCCGCACAGTGTGATACGGGAGGCACTCCGGTATGTCGGTGTGCCACCGTATCTGCGACGGCTGCTGGAGGCGTATTTGGTCGATAGGGAGGTCGTCTACATAGATGGCGACGGTCGTATGGTCCGACGAGTCACGCGGCGGGGAGTTCGACATGGGTCGGCCTTGGGCCCACTCCTGTGGAACATGGGCTACGACTGGGTGCTCCACGGCATGTTCCCGTTCGGAGCGCGCATAATTTGTTACGCGGATGACTCCTTAGTCGTAGCCCGGGGGAAGAGTTGGCAGGAGGTGGAGCGCCTGGCCACGATGGCCACAACCATCGTGGTCGGGCGCATTCGGCGTTTGGGCCTCAGAGTTACCCTCGAGAAGACCGAGGCCCTACTATTTCATGGGCCTCGGCGAGGGCCACAACCTGGGGCCCACATAATGGTGGATGGTGCCCGAATCAGGGTAGGGACCCAGATGAAGTATCTGGACCTCACCCTGGACGGGCGCTGGCGGTTTGAGCCCCATTTTGAGGGGCTCAGACCGCGAATTGTGGGGGCGGCGGCGGCACTCGGCCGGCTGCTCCCCTAATATAGGGGGCCCGAGTGCTGGGTGCCGCCGACTATATATGGGGGTCGTGCGGGCGATGGCCGTCTACGGTGCCCCGGTGTGGGCCTACGCTTTTGGTGCCGCTAATGTGCGAGCGCTGCGCGCTGCACAGCGCATAGTGACGCTGAGGGCGATCAGGGGGTACCGCACCGTAGCCTCCACGGCGGGTTTTGCGCTCGCCGGCTCCCTGCCCTGGGAGCTGAAGGCGGGAGTTCTTGCCGCCGTGTACGAGTTTACGGCGGCAAGGAAGAGTATTGGGGAGCCTCCGTCTCTCAGGGAGATTGAGGCCAAGAGAAGGAAGGGTCGGGAGGAGGCGAAAGGCCGATGAAGGCAGGACCTGGCGGACGAGCGGTATGGGCGTTACACTATTGACGCCGTCCGCCCGGTCCTGCCGGACTGGATGGGGAGACGCTGGGGCTCTCTGTCGTTCAGATTGGTGCAGGTACTCACCGGGCATGGTTGCTTCGGGTGGTACTTGCACCAGATTGCTCGTAGGGAGCCAACCGCCGCATGCCATGAATGCGGCGCTGCGGAGGATACAGCGCTGCACACTCTGTCTGAGTGTGCTGCGTGGCAGGGACAGCGCTGCATTCTGACTGCGGCGGTAGGGTTGGATTTGTCGCTGCCGAGTGTGGTCTCGGCTATGCTCGGCAGCGAAGAGGCATGGAATGCGATGGCCTCCTTCTACGAGGAAGTCATCTCGCAGAAGGAGGCGGCGGAGAGGGTCCGCGAAGATGACCCTCTGAGTGGCCCTCTCTGCCAACGGAGGACAGGAGGGAGGAGGCGGCGATTTGCTCTTCTCCTCCCACCACCGTAGCCGGACCTGAGGAGGTGGGCCGGGGGGCCCATCTCCTCATTGCACAGGTCCGGTAGACGAGGGGAGGCAGCTGGTGTGTACCCAGTCTGTCTCCCTATTAGGACGGAGCTCGGTGGCCACCTTCCACCGGGCGGACCGTTGGGGCGACTATCCAAGGGGAATAGCGTAGTTCGGTCCCTTGCCGCCCCAACAATACGGTCAGACGGTAGACCGTGAGGTTTTAGTCCGTGCGAGTCAGACATAACCCATCCTCTCCCTCGAGAGGGTGGCGTATCCATAAGGGATTTCCCCACCTTAATAAAAAAAAGGAGATATATAGTAGAAATCTTCACGTAAGTAAAAAGCTTTATACCTTGGAGGGCACAGCATGGATGCTATTCTCTCATCTATCTGTCTTTTCCTATTATTTACGTGTGTATGTATGTCTGTGGGTGTGTGTGTCTGAGGGTGTGTATCGAAATTCGAGCAGGCGAGTGTCGCGCGTTGTCTATTTTATTTTTGTTTTTAACCGACTTCAAAAAAGGAGGAGGTTCACAAGTCGACTGTATTTTTTTAAACCAATTTAACATATCTTTTATAAAAATCATAAATCACTCTTTTGTGTCTAATTTTTAATAAAAAAAGTAATTTTCTTAAAATATCACTTGAAACGTTTGAAGTGAAATTCTTATGGAAGGTCTTTCAAATTCTGATCGGTAACCTTTTTGTGTGACGAAACGTGGTGAGGGTAAACACTGTGTCGGGTAGTGTGTTCAAACCATCGGTTGTAGTCCGGTCACCGAAGTTAACCAACATCGGGCGCGGTCAGTACTTTGGTGCATGACCTCGTGGGAACACCGCGTGACGTGGAATTTTTGTTGTATTTTTTAAATTAAAATCTTTCCCTGTAATACAAAAATGTCTTCACGACACATCCTGTTTTTTTTTTTAATTAGATCCCTTACTTTACGTTATTTATATTGAAAAAGGGATAGGAAATAAAACATACAGATTACAGAGCGAAAAAGAGAGAGTCGTATGGATAGGGCATAACGATTTTCCTTGTTTGACGAAAATATAGAAAGTCTATGTATCCATTTCGAATTACATTCGGATTTGAAGGAAAAGTGTAAGGAACTTCGTTTCCGCCGGAGGTTCTCTAATGAAACATTAAAAAATAAATCAGGCTAACACTGGGATATTTACTAGTGCTACATAAAATCTAATAAGAATGTAAATCTAACGTGTCTGTACATTTTAGATTTTTGTAAAAAAAATGTTGCAGGTGTCTTGAAATAAGTAATAAAATACATTTCAATCATTTTTTTTATTATCTGTCTGTGTGTTTGTTTGAACACACATCACTGCTAAAGTATTGTGTTCACGATAAAACCTAGGAAACCAAGAAAATCGTACAGCATATCATCGAGTAACATTTAGTGTTGGTTTCATTTAAATCGGTTCACTCTATCAAAAGTTATTGTAATTTTAATAACGACGTGACTTAAGTACAAGAGAAAAGTAGATAAGTAAATGGACTTCATACATTCATTCATTCATTGTTTTTTTACATTAGGTTCCATGAGGATGGAGTCACGTGCACAGCTTGTTGTTATATCATTATATTCTTATTAGTTCCCCACCAACTTTCACACAAATGTCTGTACGAGTAAATTGGATTATTATGCATAAACTATGTACTCGTATACTATAAAAATGGATAGCGGTACATCCGAGATACATAAAGTCTGACACTATCTAGCTGTGATGGCGCAGTGGATAGCATATTCGGAAACTGCGTCAATTGTCGTAGGTTCGAACCTTGTGAATGAATCAAAGCTTTAGGTGAAGGAATAAATCGTGCTGAAACCATAGCATTAGCGCGTTTTCTAAGTCTGCTTGGTTAGCTACCACCCTTAAGCTGAAAATCTATCGCCAAGCAACTGTGGGTGTGTTTCGGCAGATACACTTGTGAGCCAAACCCTCTAAGCTTAGCGTGTTTACCATCTTATACCACAGCACCATGTAACATCATGTCGAGGCAGTCTTAAGAACTATCGACAGAAATGACAACTCAAAACAACAGTGTAACTGTCTTCTCTTTTTTTTCAATCAATTTATAGTTTGAATTATATCAATTTTCATAATTTCTAAATAGAAATTATTATCATTATAGTCTGTCTGGCTTTCATATCACAGAAGTTGGCACTCCAAACAATAACCGAACATTTTTATACAGTTTATTAATCAATCAAACACATGATGGACCGCACAAGCTCTATACAACATATCAATATTATGTTTATACATCCATTTTGAGGTGTTCAAATCGCGAATTGTGCGGGCGGTGGCAGCACTCAGCCGGCTGCTCCCCAACATAGGGAGGCCGAGTGCTGGGTGCTGCCGACTATACATGGGGGTCGTGTAGGCGATGACAGTCTATGGAGCCCCGGTGTGGGCCAACGCCCTCGGTGACGCTAACGTGCGGGCGCTGTGCGCTGCGCAGCGGATAGCGGCCCTGAGGGCTATCAGGGGGTACCGCACCGTGACTTCCGCGGCGGCCTTTGCGCTTGCCGACTCCCTACCCTGTGAGCTGGAAGCGGGATTTCTTGCCCCCGTGAACTTATACACTCCGACTCCCCGAATGATTGAAGAAAGAAGGCGGGTGGGGAGAGAGGACGCCATGACGCGATGGAGGCAGGACCTGGCGGACGCGCGGTACAGACGATACAGAATAGACACCGTTCGCCCAGTCCTGCCGGAGTGGTGCAAGAGGGAATGGAGCTCTCTGACGTTCAGAATGATGCAGTTACTCACTGGGCATGGTTGCTTTGGATCGTACCTGCACCATATCGCTCGCAGGGAGCCGACTGCCGCATGCCACCAGTGCGGCACTGAGGAGGACACCGCGTAGCACACTCTGTCTGAAGGTGCTGCGTGGGATGGTCAGAGCCGCATTCTAGCTGTGGCGATGGGGAGAACGGGGATTTGTCGCTGCCGAATGTGGTTGTACGAGGAGGTCATCTCGCAGAAGGAGGCGGCGGAGAGGGCCCGTGAAGAGGACTCTCTGAGCGGCCCTCTCCACCAACGGAGGGCGGGAGGGAGGAAGCGGCGATTTGCCCGCCTCCTCTCGCCACTGTAGCCGGACCTGAGGAGATAGGCCGGAGAGGCCATCTCCTCATAACACAGGTTCGGCGGACGAGGGAAGGCAGCTGGTGTGTATCCAGTCTGTCTCCCTAGTAGGCCGGAGCCCGGCGGCCACCTTCCGCCGAGCGGACCGTTGGGGCGGCTACCCAAGGGGAATAGCGTAGATTGATCCCTTGCCGCCCCAACAATACTATCGGATGGTACACCGTAGGGAAAGCGCTGTTGCCTGACTCACGCAATTCGCGACCTATCTGAGCTAACCTAAGCTAAGCTACATATTCATACATATATGAGAACAAAACCCTTCCACTTTCATGTGTAAGCATGTCTGTGTGCACGTGTGTGGAGGTGATACGTGTAATGTTGTTGCAGTGATGTAAGATTTTGTGCCACTGTATCGCGCGAGCAGCGTACTCAAGGGCTCCACGCCGAGGGAACGGACCTAGGCTTGAGCCGCTGCCGAGGGGGCCTCGTCTGAAGGTTGAAACATTTTTACACGGAGGTTTTCATGATATCCACATTACTGGAATTCGTCAATAGATGGCATTACAGCACTTCAAATTCTCTACCTGTCAACCGACAGTCAAGAAAATATTTAATTTAATAAATGGTAGCATTTTCAATGTATAATTTAAAAAAGAGAATATATAATTTTACTTGAATGATTTAATTAATTTGATTCCATTCCGAAATATTTCGACTGAGCTATCAGTTTGTAATTTGATTACCCGTAGTTTCGTAGTCTGACGGTAACGGATACATAAAATATACATTCGTACAGATGTATCATAGAGACGTTATTTATTGTTCTGTAAACCATTTCTGACGAAGTTCGGTCGACATTCACATTACTATCTTCTCTCGTACTTCTTCTATTCCCCTCATTTTTTTTATATTTTTTATGAAAATTACAGTAGTAATAATATTCGGCTAATAGCACAAGTAAAGGGATTAATCCATACAGCCAATTCTCAAGTTGTCAATATAATTATTATGTATTTTTTAACCAATTTTGTTTTATGTCTAATTAAATATCAAGGCATAATAAGCACATTTTGAAGTTGTACATATACTTGCTATGAATTCTTTAACCAATTTTCATTTGTATCTAATTTAATATAAAGGTATAAGCACCAAATCTCCTATATACATTTTCATACATTCTTATATACTCTTCTTATCTTTTCTATCTTCGAGTAATCATAAAATAAAGTTGTTTAAATATTTCCAAGCGTGAAGTTTATAAAGTGAAAGATAGGTACAAAATGATCAGGACAAATTAGGAAATCCTGTATGTAATGTGTGATGTATTGATATTTTTCTAGTGATTTATTTATGAGCGACAAAAGCTGTATGTTAAAAGCAGGACGAATGAAAAAGATGTGTTCTAATGTAGATCATCCTAAAGATTTCTCTGCTTTCAGTTAATTTACGTTAAGAGATTATATTCACGCGGTGTATATGAACATTAAAATCATACATGAACATTAACGTCTTCCTTGTCTTTTTTATTGTCAGCTGGCGTTGCATAATATTTTGCCAGTGTCAATCTTTAATTGTCATGATAGTACCTATTTGTGGAATTAGAGCTAAATTTGATCTCATCTCACGAATCTTAAGTTCTACAATATAAGTAAATTGTGATCACTTTACTAACTTGTACTTTACACTAACTTGATATTTATGTTATATTATTTTGAATTCACTTAATTTGTACAAAATAACCAGTAGTAACCAATATTAGTAGTAATTTAAATATATTATAAGCAAAAAATGCAGAGTATGGGAAGAAAACTGAGCAAACTATAGTAATCAAGTTCACGAAAACAATTTATATTCACGAATACTTTATCCATGAAAATAGGACGAAATGTTGAAATTCTGATTTAATGAGCAACTTCATTTATATATTACTTTATCCAGCGGTAAGATGTTTACACTATGGTATTATATCCATTACTATGTACACATTCATTAGTCCCATACACGGATAGTGCAAATAATACGTTGTGTAAATGTTTATGTTTAATTAATCAATTCAGGAATTAGAATTTCTTTGAAGCAACTGTGTTTGGTAGTTTTACGTTAAATAGTGTACACTCTAATTATCTGCCATTAATGTAATTTCGTAGCGAAGTGTTACAGAGTGTGTCATTTTTGTTTCATATCTAATATTTTATTTATAAGTTTTATTTAATCTATCAATGTTCGTATTCGATGATTTTGTTGTATTATTTTATTATAATGTTTTATAGGAATTACTTGATATTGGTACTTAGTACTCGTACAATTGTACCTTCGGTTTTTTGTTTGTGACAAATCATTCGCTCCATGCATTCACTTGCTACAGGCTGTGATCGGCTGTATTTCTTTTTTATTGTCATCATTCGAAGTTGTACCCATATTTTAATACATTAAAACTTTTACAAAATATATTTATAATTACATTTATGTACACAATATCGGTATTATTATTTATTATTATTATTATTTATTATATACATAATAGAGTCCAATACAATTTCTTCAATTACCATAAACATAAAGCTAAATTTTTTTTCATGGAAGAGGTTATTATGCTATTCATCCTTACTAATAATATTAATTGCTTGTGAGTTTGTTTGTTACGCTTTCACGCCTTAACTACTGAACCGATAATTATGAAATTTGGCATACACGTCGTTAGGAGTACATAAAAGGACATAGAGTACCTTTCAAAAACACTGTGACGAAACTAGAATTCTTCAGAAATGCTTTTTAGTACCTATATATAAGAAGACACAGAATTATAAATTTATCGGCATTTAAAATCCTTTTGAAATCGTAATACGAAGAACTTCGTCCATTAATGGGATGTATACAGTATCATATATTCTTACTAAGTGTGTAAATTTGCAAAAACTCAGGCAGTCCTATTAGTACGAGAGGTAAACTTAGCCGCATAGGGCAGCGGACGAGTTATGTTAAATCTATATATCGAATAACACCCTTGATTACTTCAGTGCACTTGGCGTCGGAGGTACGTGAATCGGTTGCGCGTATCTCTGCACCCACTGGCAAGCGCTATCTCCCAAAGAAGACCTCGAGGAATGTGCCCACTACCGTCTGCAACCTCAATGTCCTTTATGATTTGAAATGATGTTTACTTCCTTTGTATTTATCAACGAGGTTTCTCGGCTTTTACAGGGTATTTTCCTCTGATTTTTAAGGTAGATTTATTCTTCTCAATTTTTACCAAGATATAATACTATATTAATCATCTGACTCTTTAGAAAATCCCCTCATGGATTCATAGAGTTTTTCTTCCTTCCGTCCAAGACAGGTAGGATAAGGCCATTGGCCCCAGCGGACCGCACGAAGGCGATCTGCTAAGGTATCAGGCGTCTGCCAGATATATCGACGTTACTCGGGATCGACGCCGAAGAGTTTTCCTGTTATCATATCCCTCAACTAATGTTAGCAGGTACGTAGTAGGTATGCTTCGAAGGTGAGTCTACAATAAAAAATTATATAGAATTAACAACCGTAATATATTTTTATGAAAAGAATTTCTCACACTGCTACCATTGAATTTCAATTTAAGTATAACTTGTAATATAGTAACTATACTAATGAAATATATAGATAGATATATATAGATATACTTATCAACTCGCGATCCCTCAGATCAAGAGTAGGAGTAGCTCAGCTCAATACCACTGCGCCATGAAGCCTGATCTATGAGTAACTGATTGACATTAATTTAGATTACTTACAGTGATTGCTGTTATTAAATATCTGTGGATTAGTTTTTTATCATCTATCATCTTCGAAATATAGTATTCGCACTGATTGGAAATATTCCCAACAAGTCACGTACTGGTGATAAGATCAATTAGTTTATTATCATTCAAACATCGCTTAAATTGTTGCAAATACTATGAAATCTACAATGAGATTAATTTCCTAATCACTAGATTAAACTATCGGAATAATTGCTTTGTTCCGTAGTATTGTGGCTTTGGGACCACACGTTGTTTAGGGTCTATTTAGCGTACAGCGAGTGCAGAGTTGAACCGATTTAAATAAAAAAAAAGTGTGTGTGTACTTATGTACACGCGTTAGAAGTTATACTTCTTTGGCGTAACAAGATAACAATCTGTTCAAAAATTTTATCTTTCGCCTTAATCTACGTTTGTAGAAAAAAACGACACTAACAATAGAAAAAAAGGTATTTAATACATTGAAAGTTTTAATACAAAGAAATACGAACAACAAATACAAAGAAACAAAATGTTGACTATAGCTAACTTCAGGGTGCTAGCTTCATACTGTTAATTTTGTGTCACAGATGCACGCGCATCTTAAAATTTCACTCTCATCATTTTTTCATAACGCGCCTAAAGAAGTATAACTGCAATAACAGGTTACCATAGTACGAGAATAATTTTGGATTTAAATAATATCTTGTTTTTTTTTTATATATATCATAGGAGGGAAACGAACAGGCGGGTCACCTAACGTTAAGTGATCACCGCCGCCCATAGACACTAACAATACTTGGGAAGTCGCGAGTGCGTTGTCAGCCTGTGTTTGGAGGGAAGGGGGAAGGGGGGAGGCAAAGGAGGGAGGGAGGGTAAGGAGAGGGGAGGTGTTCCTCCGGCGCTCTCACTAACCGAACGAAACGCAACAATGCAACCACTGTTACTTCACGTCGGTGTTTCTGAGAGGGTGGTACTACCCCGGAGCGAGCCGACCCATTCATGCTGAAACCAATAATACCAGCTTGGCTCTACCAACCAGAAAAAAATGACTTATAACAGACATTGGATTTCTTTTCAACACGTAGACGTACATTTTTAGCCATGAAGTAATAGGCATATAGTTCATTTTATGGTAGGTGGTTATAGCAACCTATGTCTATAAGTACCCAAGGTTGTAGTAACAATTATATATTTTATTATATAAATAATTAATTATATAGCTTGAATGTTGATGATTCATGATACAGCTGTATATTACCAAATCATTTCTGAAGTGAACTCTAGCTTATGAGTTCTACTTGCTTATTAAGAATTATAAGTAAACCTTTATATTACAAAAGATTTCTCTTGAATAGTGAGATATTAATATAGACTTCGAAATTAGAAATATGAAATTTGAATAATATGAGAAATAGATATAGAGAAAAATAAAGACAAACAGGTCTCTATGGAAGATGTCTATGTAAATCAACACTTAAGATGATGAAAGAAGACCAGAAATGAACAGTTTAATGACGAAAAGTTTTACACCACTATTCCTACTTACCCTAACGAGGGCACGAAATGATTAGAAATAAATAGACAGTGATTAAATAATATGTGGGATTTTTTGTTGTTGTCAAATCTGGAGAAATGAAACTGTGGTGTTTAGGAAAAACAAATAAATATATTTTAACGTATTTGGAAGTAACAATCCTTTAAGCGATAAAAAGGGGAAGAATAAATAAATATATATGTCCGAAACCACTCAAAATTCTTAGTAGATATATCTTGAAATAGTTAATGAACTTTATAGCATTAGCTGATAAGGGGAATGATAAAAATCTACTATAATAATTAAATATCTGTTATATCAAATGATAATGAAAACTATATAAGAAATTATGATCATTTACATTCACAATGCTATTTTACCGCAAAAATGATCAAACTACTGCATGTGTTGTTCATCGCAGCGGTCGTGTCACAAGGTAATAGAATTTAAATTTTTACCTTTCAATTTATATCAAATCAAATCAAATCAAATCAATTTTGATTTGAATTTATATCCACGTCCGATATTACAAGTTGGCTGAGCAAATCAATTGAGTCAGTGCCGCTGCAAAATCTACTGATCCCTTGCCCGCTCCAGGTCTTACAAATCAAGGACCTCATGCTCAAACAAATTGGTCACCACGACATCGCTGTAAGAGTGTTTGGGTATGCTAAATTTAATATCGATTTGGAATAGCGTTTGAACTGTTTTTAAAGTTATAATGCCGCTAAAAATACGCTAGACTAAGCTCAGACAGGAGTTTGTTGACAGATGCAGCTGCTGTATTAGGCAACATCTTATTGTAATGCAGTTAGCATCAACGACTAGTATGCCCTTTGATATACTTTCTGTTAGATAGAAATGAAAATCGTAACATAATATTTTTGATTTTCCATGAGATTTTGAGTTCTGACAATATACGTATACGCAAGGAATGAATCATAATTATATATCTTAAGATATACTCAGTTCTGACAAGTTTTAATA